>CM060920.1:653875012-654475012 GCA_030737875.1 Allium sativum
ATGTATCACCAATATGCTAAGTTTGGTTTTATGCATGCTTTTGAGGCCTAAAAATGTAATATGCAAGTGTATGAACATATGAACATTTCATATGCCACCATGTTAAACTTGTGGCTTCAATACCTTTATGTCATGATTATGCCAAGTTCCCTCTTTCTATCCTTTATGCGCTATTGCGATATGTAAGCGATGGGATTGCGTTTGGGGTTGGGTAAACTTAAAAGACATAAAACATAAGCTTGGAAATTTACCTATTAAGTTAGGTCTACCCATTGGGAATTTACCTATTAAGTTAGGTCTAACCAATTGCTTGAAAACTTGTAACATGTTTTGGAAACATGATGGACATGACACTTAGAAAAAATAAGTGTGGCCAACTCGAGGTTGGGTTAAGTTTGTAGCGTAAACCTACCCGGAACCGACCGGCGTAACTAGTTGCTACAAACAATAGGACCAAATGTGAGAAGTTGGTCATGTTGTACCTTGAACCCGAGGTTAGACCAAGTTGTGGTGTAAAGCTACCCGGACCCGCCCGGCTTAACTAGTAACCACAACAAGATCTAATGTGAGAGGTTAAGGCGCATTAAATTAATTAATGCCTCGTGATTAGGGTTAAGTCATGGTCCATTTAATACTTAACCAATTTGGGCTTGGTAGATTAATCGGGGTTAAGTCGTGAACTCATCGTTACACTTAACCAAGTTAATCCATGATTAGCAAGAGGGTTAAACCGTACTTAACCCACTAGAAAATCCTAGCAATGGGGGTCCACTCCAGCAGTAATCCCAAGTTTGTATCATCAAGACCCTAGGGACTAGGCTAGGGAGGGGGCACGATTACTGGACTAGGAGGTAAGTGACCAAAAGCGACGGCAGAGGGTACGCCGGTGTAGTTCCGGGCGGACTAATGGTCGTGCACATAGTCCGAAGCCGGGGAAAGCATGCACGGGTACCAGTAGATCGAGACTGTGCACACATGTTTATGGTGTCCAGGGGTTGCCACCCTAGGGCTTGATACACCCGATGGGAGAACCTGCACAGTCTGACTACAATTATGTTTGGACCGTATTGACACCAACACGTGACGAGTTAGGCTTATAGGGAGCCGATCGACTAGACCGTTTGGTTGGACCTCATATGAGGGTCACTTCATGTTATTGGGCCAAAGCTTGGGCCAAGGGATCAATACTTGTTTATTCAAGTCATGTTAGTTTGCTAGTACACCTGTGGTGCAAAACCTTAATCCTGATTATGCGATGACACCTTTATCTACCTTGTTAGTAAATCATCATGCTAGTATCCTTATGATCATACATGCTGCTCATGCCAGTTAACTTTATCAGTTTACATTGATTGTAGTAGGGCTTACTCAGTCTTTTTGACTGACCTGTTTTCTTTCGCCTCTTTTCTTCCGTTCCCCCCCCCCCCCCCCAGGTTCTCAGGGAGGGAATATTGGAGCTTAGCTTGGATTTCTGACCGCTTGCTTGTGGGATTTAGCTCATGTACGGTTTGACATGAAGCTAGCTATGGCTATCACTTCTTTTGGGGATTAGTACTTATGTATTTCAGTTTTTCAGTTGATGTTGTTTTATCTAGACTTGTTTATTTGGAAAGCTATGTTGTACCAGACTTGTTTTGAAATGGTTTAAAATCTTCCGCTGTTTTATCTATGTTATTTACTCTGTTTACATATATACATATGTTCTTGTTCTGCCTTGATATATCATTATGCATGTTTACCTGATTCAAACGCCCCTCCAAAGTCAGAGTGCTTGCAAGAGTAACCCTGGCGGAGGTGGGGTGTTACATTTGGTATCAGAGCATATGGTTTACGAGAAGGAACAAAAAGGTTTTTAAAACTTTTGGAAAACTATTTTCAAAACCAAGTATAAAGTATTTTCCAAAGAAAAGTCTAGTTTATTTTAAAGGCTATTCCCCAAAAAGCCATTAGCAAAATTCCTTCGTTTTTCTCCATTCCGAATCTGTCTTTTTCTTCGTTTTCAGTATGGTCGATAACTTTGCTATTCCGGAGGGAGTGCACGTACCTGTTTGGTATAGGAGACTTTTGGAGGCTAGGGCGACCGAAGCCGGCCCTGCAGATGTCCCTCCTCCTCCTCCTCCAGTAGTTAATGTTCCTCCTCCTCCTCCTCCGGTAGTTGATGTTCCTCCTCCTCCTGTTGCTGAGGTTCCTCTTCCTCTTCCCCCACAGCATCCTCAAGCTGACTTCGCAAAGACTTGCAAAGATTTCAAAGCAATGGGTGGCAAGAACTTTCAAGGCACTGAGACTTTTGTAGAGGCCAAAAATTGGTTGAAAGAGACCGAGGATTTATTTACTATCTTTGGGTTAGATGATCAGAGGAAGATCTTGTTGGCGGTGTGGCTTATGAAGGATGAAGCCGCTTATTGGTGGGAAGTCACCAATGGTACTAGGCCTGTTGAGACTTGGGCCGATTTCAGGGCAAGGTTCATGCTTAAGTTTCTATCTTCTGCTGAGGAGAATCTGCAAATGGAGAGGTTCATAACTTTGAAACAAGGAGACATGTCTGTCAAAGAATATGTGAACAAGTTCAATCAGTTAGCTCGTTTTGGCCTGGATATGGTGAATACTCCTCAGAAGAAGGCTCTTCGTTTTGCTAGAGGAGCCGTTGTAGGGATTGGCTATGTCACATATTCCCCATGGGTCCACGTTTGAGAGTTTGGTTGATATGGCGTTACTTCAGGGAGATGTCAAGAAAGAGACCAAGATGAATGATACTCAAGCCAAGAAGACTGATTCCCAGGGAAAAGGAAATCAGGGTAATCCAAGTGGTCAAAGCAGTCAAGGCAATCAGAACAAGAACAAGAGTCAAGGCAACAAGGGGAACAACAACAAGGGCAAGAACAACAAGGAGAAGTGCCACTATTGCGGTTCAGTTGGGCATCTTATTAAGGATTGTAAGAAGAGGAAAAGGAAGAATGGTGAATGCTTTTTCTGCGGTAAGACTGGACATTTCAGTAAGGATTGCACGAGGAAGCAAGGGCAAGGCCAGGGTCAGACTCAGCGTGCTGGACCTTCAGGAGGGCAAGTTCATGCTCTCAATGTCGCTCCAGTTCCCGATCGAGGTAGTATTTCTGTTGAGAGCCTTGTATATATTTCTGATTTTCCAGTTCGTACCTTGTTTGATTCTGGTGCATCGCATAGCTTTATCTCATCTGATCTTGTTGATAGTTTGCACCTTAGTACTAGCTTGGTAGATGATCCCGTCTGTGTCTCAAATCCTATTGGGGGTTCCGCCCATTTGTCTATGATATGTGGGGATTTGAGGATCTCTATACTGAGTGTAGAGTTCTTGTGTAGTGCTTATGTTCTTGGTTTTAGGGGATACGGATTGATATTGGGCATGGATTGGTTGTCCAGATATGGAGCCATTCTTGATTGTGAGCATAGGGTTGTGAGGCTCGTGACTCGCCTCGGAAACACCCTAGAAATTTCTTGTAATCCGAGAGGTCCCGTCATGTTGTGCTATCTTGAATCACTCGACTCGTCAAAGGAAGCTCTTCAGTCTGTGAGAGTGGTTCGAGAGTATCCGGATGTTTTCGATGAAGTTAGGGGGTTGCCCCCTAAGCGAGAGATTGATTTCCGCATTTATCTGGTGGATAATGCAAAGCCGGTTTCTTTGCCCGTTCGGCACATGGCTCCGCGTGAAAGGCGGGAGCTAAGTAAGCAAGTAAAGGAGTTGCTTGAAAAGAACTTCATTAGACGAAGTATATCTGAATGGGGAGCGCCTGTGGTATTTGCTAGCAAGGCAGATGGTTCTCTCCGACTTTGTGTTGACTATCGAGAGTTGAATAAGCTGACTAAGAAGAACGGACACCCGTTACCGAGGATTGATGATCTCTTTGACCAACTTGTCGGTGCTTCTGTTTTCTCTCAGCTTGATCTTGCTACTGGATTCCATCAGCTCAGGGTAGCTGAAGATAGTATAGACAAGACTGCGTTCAGGACTCCAGATGGATTCTTCGAATGGCTTGTCATGCCGTTCGGCTTGACTAATGCACCCGCATATTTCGTGGACTTGATGAGTAGGGTGTTCAAGGAGTTCTTGAACAAGTTTGTCGTGGTCTTCGTAGATGATATTCTGATCTTCTCTAAGGATGAGGAAGAGCACGCAAGGCATCTCGTGGAGGTGATGGATACGCTTAGAGCGCATCAGTTGAAGGCCAAGTTCTCCAAGTGTCACTTTTGGAGAAGGGAAGTTAGATTCCTTGGGCATATAGTATCTAAGCAAGGCTTAGCGGTGGATCCCGCTAAAGTAGTTGCAGTTCAGGATTGGAAGACTCTAAGGAATGCAACCGAAGTGAGAAGTTTTCTAGGTCTTGCGGGTTTTTACCGGAAGTTCATCAAGGACTTCGCGAAGATTTCCGCTCCTCTCACTAAATTGACGAAGAAGAATTTAGTTTTTGCTTGGAGCATAGAATGCGAGCTTGCTTTTCAGAAGCTCAAGAGAGCTCTCACATCAGCACCTGTTCTAGCTTTGCCCGATGGAGGGAAGTTATTTACAGTATACACTGATGCATGTGGCACGGGGTTAGGAGCTGTTCTGATGCAAGAAGGAAGAGTGATATGCTTTGGCGGTAGACAACTCAAAGTGCATGAGAAGAATTATCCCACTCATGACTTAGAGTTGGCAGCAATAGTATATGCACTCAAGGCTTGGCGCCATTATCTTCTGGGCGAAAGATTTGAGCTTTATACCGATCACAAGTCATTGAAGTATCTCTTTTCTCAGAAGGATCTGAATCTGAGACAACAAAGATGGATGGAATTCTTGGCGTCCTACGATTTTGAGATAGCTTATACCCCTGGCAAGGGGAATGTGGTAGCAGATGCATTGAGTAGAAGAAGGTTGACCCTAAGTCCTCTATTCGTTGAGATGAAGAATTTAGAGTATGTGGCAACCTTTGATTTCTCTTTGGCGGTTGAGTCGATGACCGGCTCTTTAGCATCTCTAGAACTCAGACCTACCCTTCTTGATCAAGTTGGGGCTTCGCAGAGAGAAGACCCTCAGATAGTTGAGATTATGGATAAGCTGATTCGAGGAGAGACGTCTAGTCATCTCGCTCGATATTCTATTGATGACAAGGGTTGGCTGAGGAGAGATGGAAGGTTATGTGTTCCAATGGTAGAAGATTTAGTAAGAAAAGTCCTTGAGGAAGCGCATCGCTCTAAGTTGACTATACATCCGGGCGGAGATAAGATGTATAAAGATATGAAGCGTATTTTCTTTTGGCCTGGGATGAAGAAGGATGTGGCAGAGTTTGTCTCTAGATGTATCATTTTCCAGCAAGTTAAGGCCGAGTCAAAGAAGCCCGGTGGGCTATTGCATCCTCTAGACGTTCCACTTTGGAAGTGGGAGAGTATTTCCATGGATTTTATCGATGGGCTACCAAGGTCAAGGAAAGGGAATACGAGCATTTGGGTTATTGTGGATAGACTCACGAAGAGTGCTCATTTCATTCCGGTGAAGAGCAAGAGGACCGCATCTTGGCTAGCGTCTGTATATCTTCGTGAGATTGTGAGACTTCATGGAGTCCCTTCTAGTATTGTCAGTGACCGTGACCCAATCTTTACAAGTCAATTCTGGAATAGCTTGCAAGAAGCTATGGGCACGAGATTGAATCTGAGTACGGCTTATCACCCACAGACGGACGGTCAGACCGAAAGGGTAAATAGGGTACTCGAGGATCTGTTGAGGCTTTGTATTCTGGATTTTGGTGGTACTTGGGAAGACCATCTTCCTCTTGTTGAGTTTGCATATAATAACAGTTATCAGGCAAGCATAGGGATGGCACCATTTGAAGCTTTATATGGGAGGCCGTGCAAGTCGCATACATGTTGGTGGGAGACTACAGATAAGCTTATACTTGGGCCTGATATGATCAGAGATACATCCGAGAAGATCGAGTTGATTCGGAGACGGATGAAAGCGGCCCAAGACCGACAGAAATCCTATGCTGATAAGCGAAGATCTGATTTGGAGTTTGATGTTGGGGATATGGTTTTCGTGAAGGTTTCTCCTTTGCGGAATGTGGTCCGATTTGGAGCCGTTGGGAAGTTGGCACCGAGGTTTGTTGGACCATTCCCTATTATAGAGAGGATCGGGCAGATGGCTTATAGAGTGAAGTTGCCCGAGAAGCTTGCCGGAGTACACGATGTTTTTCATGTCTCGCATCTCCAGAAGTGTTTACATGAATCAGCAGGGGTTGTTGAGCCGAGTGTTCTGAAAGATGTGGAAGTGGAGAAAGAGGCTACCTTAAGGAGAGCTCCGATTCGTATCTTGGGGACAGAGACCAAGAAGCTAAGGAATCGAGAGGTCAAGTTGGTGAAGGTTCAATGGGGTGAAGCCGAAGAAGACGCAACTTGGGAAACCGAGGAGAAGATGCGTGGGCTTTATCCATTCCTTTTTGAGTGTACACTCTCAATATCTTTTCTTTGTTAGCATATCTTTCTCTTTGCTATCCATGTTTATCTAGTTTATCGTGTTAATCTTGTCATGAGAACCTTAGATAGAAACCCTTTGGATGAAACATGTGTTTGAAACATGTTATGCTTGATGGTTGCAAGTGGTTGCAAGTGTTTGCAAGTGGTTACTCGTGGATGCATTATACACGTTAGGCACTAGATCGGCTCACACACTCCTCATATTGCATATGCATGAGTGTTTATGCTTATTCATGGATGAAAATTTTTGCGTTATCACATGGATGTTGCATATGGATGTATGTGATGTGCACACATATAGATGTTATACATTATGTTAGGAATTGCATACATATGGATTCATTTCACTAACATAATCTGCATTGATGATATTTGCATTAGATAGGTACATATACACACACCTTTGCATATGTTCATACAAAATTTAGAATCTTGTAAGGACAATGATTGCTCGTGGATGATGTTTTGAGTAGATGGATGTTGGATGGTAGGATACGTTCTTCCTAACTTGAAGATTTCGGGGACGAAATCCTTTAAGGAGGGGAGAATGTAACAACCCGTATTTTCAATAACCTGTTATAACGTAAATCGAGGCAGAATTTAATTCTAAAATCTGAATCAAGGGAAACGGGCTATGCCATTGCGTTCGTCTCGGAAAAATACGCGAAATAGAGTCCGAGTTTTCGAAAATCGGAGTCCGTATGACCCGATTAAGGCCCAACGAAGTTTTCAGAAAGTTTCTAAGTAAAAACAGATTTCAAATTCAAACTTGAATTTGGAAAATTGGGCCAGTTTGGGCCAGGCGGGAAAATTCCCGCCAGAGTACCCAAGTCGACAGCCCTGTCGACTTGGGAGTCGGCTTGGTTGGACCCAAGTCGACAGCCCTGTCGACTTGGCTGTCGACTTGGTCCAGCCGGGCTGTTTAGCCTGGTGCACCATTTTGAGATTGTGTTGAGCTTGGGGGCCAGATTCGATTTTAAGGGCTGAGATTGCAACTAGGGTTTAATCCTATGGCCTAAAACACTTGCCTAATCTATAAATAAGACCCTAACCTAACCCTAAATCATCATTAATCAACCCTACAACTAAACTATGGCAAAATCAATCCTCTCATGGCCTCCACTCTCTTCACAAAATTCCTAAACTATTTCTATGAGAGATTTTACATGCATACAAGTGTTTTCAAGCTTGTATAAGTGTTATTAGCTTGCATTCAAGTCAAGTTTCTATATTTGCGTCATAAAGCAAGGATTTTTATTGATTTGGAGCTTGCATTTTGGGTCTAATTGGTTGTTTAAGGGCTTTGTCATATTTTTGTGTCTTCATAAGCATTGTAAGCCCTATTCTACTTTCATACTTAAACTCTAAAGTTAAATGTATGATATGCAAGTTTATATGCAAGTTTACTATGCTATGAAATGCAAGTTTATCAAGTTATGTTATGCAAGTTTGATATGCAAGTTTGTCATATGATATGCAAGTTATGTTATGCAAGTTTGATATGCAAGTTTGTCATATGATAAGCAAGTTATGTTATGCAAGTTTGGGATGATCATTTGGTTCATGTTATCATGTTATGCAAGCTTATTTTGAGTATATGAACATAAAGCTTCAAGCTTTATGCTAAAGGTTGCATTTTGGCAACATGTAAGTTATCATATCTCTTATGATAACTTGCATGTGAGGCAAAATGCGAACTTATGGCCATTTCTACATGTCATTTATCACCATGTATCACCAATATGCTAAGTTTGGTTTTATGCATGCTTTTGAGGCCTAAAAATGTAATATGCAAGTGTATGAACATATGAACATTTCATATGCCACCATGTTAAACTTGTGGCTTCAATACCTTTATGTCATGATTATGCCAAGTTCCCTCTTTCTATCCTTTATGCGCTATTGCGATATGTAAGCGATGGGATTGCGTTTGGGGTTGGGTAAACTTAAAAGACATAAAACATAAGCTTGGGAATTTACCTATTAAGTTAGGTCTACCCATTGGGAATTTACCTATTAAGTTAGGTCTACCCAATTGCTTGAAAACTTGTAACATGTTTTGGAAACATGATGGACATGACACTTAGAAAAGATAAGTGTGGCCAACTCGAGGTTGGGTTGAGTTTGTAGCGTAAACTACCCGGAACCGACCGGCGTAACTAGTTGCTACAAACAATAGGACCCATTGTGAGAAGTTGGTCATGTTGTACCTTGAACCCGAGGTTAGACCAAGTTGTGGTGTAAAGCTACCCAGACCCGCCCGACTTAACTAGTAACCACAACAAGGTCTAATGTGAGAGGTTAAGGCGCATTAAATTAATTAATGCCTCGTGATTAGGGTTAATTCATGGTCCATTTAATACTTAACCAATTTGGGCTTGGTAGATTAATCGGGGTTAAGTCGTGAACTCATCGTTACACTTAACCAAGTTAATCCATGATTAGCAAGAGGGTTAAACCGTACTTAACCCACTAGAAAATCCTAGCAATGGGGGTCCACTCCAGCAGTAATCCCAAGTTTGTATCATCAAGACCATAGGGACTAGGCTAGGGAGGGGGCACGATTACTGGACTAGGAGGTAAGTGACCAAAAGCGACGGCAGAGGGTACGCCGGTGTAGTTCCGGGCGGACTAATGGTCGTGCACATAGTCCGAAGCCGGGGAAAGCATGCACGGGTACCAGTAGATCGAGACTGTGCACTCATGTTTATGGTGTCCAGGGGTTGCCACCCTAGGGCTTGATACACCCGACGGGAGACCCTGCACAGTCTGACTACAATTATGTTTGGGCCGTATTGACACCAACACGTGACGAGTTAGGCTTATAGGGAGCCGATCGACTAGACCATTTGGTTGGACCTCATATGAGGGTCACTTCATGTTATTGGGCCAAAGCTTGGGCCAAGGGATCAATACTTGTTTATTCAAGTCATGTTAGTTTGCTAGTACACCTGTGGTGCAAAACCTTAATCCTGATTATGCGATGACACCTTTATCTACCTTGTTAGTAAATCATCATGCTAGTATCCTTATGATCATACCTGCTGCTCATGCCAGTTAACTTTATCAGTTTACATTGATTGTAGTAGGGCTTACTCAGTCTTTTTGACTGACCTGTTTTCTTTCGCCTCTTTTCTTCCGTTCCCCCCCCCAAGGTTCTCAGGGAGGGAATATTGGAGCTTAGCTTGGATTTCTGACCGCTTGCTTGTGGGATTTAGCTCATGTACGGTCTGACATGAAGCTAGCTATGGCTATCACTTCTTTTGGGGATTAGTACTTATGTATTTCAGTTTTTCAGTTGATGTTGTTTTATCTGGACTTGTTTATTTGGAAAGCTATGTTGTACCAGACTTGTTTTGAAATGGTTTAAAATCTTCCGCTGTTTTATCTATGTTATTTACTCTGTTTACATATATACATATGTTCTTGTTCTGCCTTGATATATCATTATGCATGTTTACCTGATTCAAACGCCCCTCCAAAGTCAGAGTGCTTGCAAGAGTCACCCTGGCGGAGGTGGGGTGTTACAGTTATCGGGGTGCTGCATTTTTTGGGGTGATGTTGAACTGCTCATATTTTTCTTGAAAATTGGTCAATATGCCAACATGGTGGTTGAAGTAGACATCGAACTCCTGACCACTTATTAGACAGGAGCACGTGTTTCCACTGTGCCACACTATGTTGGCACTGCTCATACACACACATGTATTATTTCAGTTAAATTTTATAATAAAACGTACAATAATTTAAATAATATATAATTTATGAAATTAATATAATTATTTTTAAAATACAGTTTAATTTTTTTACTAAAGTTTTTATTAGTTACCAACAAAATATGATAAAATGGAATTCGACCATGATATGTTTTCCCTAAAAGCCTATGTGTTATTTTATTAAATATATTAATAAATAATCAAATATACACATATTACATTTAATATTAACACAACAATTCCATGTATTCTTACAAGTAAACCTAAATATGTGTCTAATTTTTATTATTATTCAAAGCAATAGGATTTAAAATTTAATTTGAAAAGGTTTATAAACATATACATATTCGTTTATAATTTATTATACACACACACATACACACACACACACACACATATATATATATATATATATGGACCTAGTTCAAATCACTTATAGTTGTTATAATGTTTAATACAATAAAATAAATTATTTTAAAATTGCTACCATACATAATTACTTAAAAGATAAACTTAAAACTAACTATGAATAATGAATCTTTACAGTGCTATTTCTGTGTATATTTATACAATTGTATAAGAAGGAATATATAGAAATGGGATAACATATATGCATATTAATTCATTTAATAAAACCCTATTTCTTCATAACCATAGTAATATACTAATATGTAATTATAAACAATAAAGGATTGCCTAAAATATGTGGCCTTGGAACTTTACTTTTATTGGTAGATAATCTTAGATTCGATCCCAATCCTAGCTCATTGTTTTACAGTGGCTTGGAGAATAACGTACTGTTTTATTTTCATGGTGTATGAGTGGAATTATTTTCGGCCAAGGGATTATGGAAACTACATAACAAAGGGTGGAGGCAAAACCATCAAGAGGTAATGAAGGATAGTGTGTAATAGAGTTATGAATGTGCCATAGGGGCAGTTTTGTAAATTAATTAACTATATAATCAACTCTCGTTAGTAATAGAAGTGTTTTTCTTATTGTTATGTATTTGTTATAAGTAATCAAATGTTTGATCTTCACGCGCACACACACACACACACATAGAAATATATGTATATGTATAATAGAAAATCCATAAATTGTGTCTGTGATAGTAATTATGAAGTAATTATAAACAGTTGTGATCATGAGTATTGTATCACGCTATCATTAAATACATCACTTCAAATGCTCAAGTCAAGTTGTGTCAGAAATGAATATCATTGTGTCAGGAATGAATATTGATGTATCCATTGAGATCAGAATATATATATGTATGTATGTATTGATAGAGTTAGAGGTATGTCCTATGGGCAATTATGTAATTTAGTACATATATCGAAATCAATAACCAATCCTATTCGAAATAAAATGTATTTTGTATTCTATACTTGAAATAATATTTTTTATTAATTAATTAATGTAATTAAAAGTGTATTTAATAGAAAATTCATAAATGAAATGTTTTAAGACAGTAGTTAAGATGCATTGAGATTGATATCAATGTATCAGCTAGGACTAGAGTGCGTATGCTCTTCAAATGTTGGGCATTATATTACTTGTAACTATTGGGGAGCACAACCGGCCTTTACCAAAGCAGGTGAAGCCATCGCTTTGGACCTTAGCAAAAGTCAGGGCACCGTATGCTCACAAGCTATCAAAGGAAAAACAAAAAGTGAAAATAAAGACAGAGCATGCAGCTGCAACACTCAAACCGAACTCCGCGAAAATCACAGTGCAAACTGAAAGCGACGATGATGGAAGGGCTAGTCAATTAGTGTGGCGAATAGCTATTTCTCGATGAAGATAAGGCAAAGGCACAATCGCACGGCCTTCACTCCCCATTCCTCCCCCGTAGGGTTACACGTCATAGTTGTCGGTTAGGAACGTTTCACAGTTGTTTGCTTTCCTGGCCTCCTACCTATTTCTGAAATGTTATTTCGTATTTGTTGATTCAACTTTGACGAATCATGGATATTGCTTCTGTTAAGTTTTAAATTTTGTGCTTTTTATGTATACTATAATTTAAAAGTCTCAAGCTATGATTAGTGTTCTCGCTTTTAGTGATAGATCCTTATTCCAATTGTTCTTATTTTGATATCGCGAATAGTAAAATAAATATGTTGTGTTGTAGATTCAACTGTTCAGTTTGGATCATATTCGGTATGTTAATTTTGGATTACAAACAAAACTGCTGTGTTTTAGATTTATGTGATTCAACTACTCAATTTTAATCCTTACTTCATATGTTTTAATTTTGAGTTAGCTAATTGTAAAATATAAGTTGATTTGTAGTCCAGTTAGTTATTTGAAATAAATAAGTAACATACAATGATTTGATAACTATTAATGGATTTTTTTAATAGTTAATTAATGTAAATTTATCCATAAACAATTAAACTTGTTTTTGTAGTTAATTTTTTTGTCGAATCTTTTATTTAAAAAGAATTTTAGCTTCGAATTACAAGGTAAATATCTGTGATAATTTGTAATGATAATTGCATTATTTTCGGTATAAGGGCCTCAATTCTGCAATTCGCTTTAGGTACCAGCACTCTTAGGACCGGCCCTGCTGGGGGCACCAAAAGGCCATATAGTGATAGTTATTGGATAATCATGGACTTGCGCACTATATAGTTTTTTACTAATTAGTATAACTAATGACAAAAAGAAAATATCTATGTGGCTGATATACATATAGTTTTGAATTGAGAATATCATCGATCTTTAGTGTTGACGTGGGAAATTAGTCCTCTTAAGCCAACATCCGATTTCCAAATAATCCAAGCAGTCCATACAGAAGTGCAGAGAAAATAAAACCAGTGATTTATTGTGGTTCGACAAGTTGTGCCTACGTCCACTTCGATGTAATTTCGTGTATTTATACTGTATAGTTACAAATACAGACCTTTTTCAATTCTTTTGACTACAAAGTTATGTACTTAGCAGCGACAAAGTCCTTGCTTAAAGCTAGTGCATTTCCCATCTTATAGTCCAAATGTCAAAAGTATGCTCTAACGTCCCAGAGAGTTGAAGAGAGTTCAAGAATCCAATCCAAATGCCATGGGGAAGTTCTTAATTCAAAGAAATTTCCAACGAGGAAGAAGCCATGTAGGAAGCCATTAAAATGTTCCAAATCCTTAAATCTCGAGACTAGAAAATGAGCAGCCAAAAAGATCTTGGAAACAACCCAGGATGATGGCTATTTATAGGTGTAGGGAATGAAAATCGTATCCTCACAATTCGTCTTCCTAGATCAGTACCGCTGCCTCCACACCTTAGCCAATTCTTCACCTTACTTCGAAGCTCCTTGATTTCGAAGCCAAACTTTACTTTGCATCATGGGATACAACATTGCCATATTTCATCCTGAGATTTGCTTGCATCCAAACCAATCCTGGGGAGAAGAAGATGAAATGCCGATCCCCGAAGTGTTTACCAAAATCATACTGACTTTGGGGATACAAAATCCATGTGAATCAAGAACACCAATCCCGAAAATCTTGTATATGTTTGCTAAACTCTGTTTCGTATCAATGGGTACGAACTCCACCACTGATCCCTAATTCGTATCAAGGGGATATGAAAACATCTCCACCGATCCCTAATTTGAAGAGTGAATACCAATCCCAGGATACAGATTTACCAACACCGATCCTTGAGAACTTGTGTATATTTTTTCCATCCCGAGTTATATCGATTTAGAAGCGTTTCGGGAATACGTACCGATCCCGAAACACTTAGCCAAAATTCCAAGTTTTTCCTGATTTCCGTGACTTAGTCCATATCGCTCCGAGCTTTTCAAGTCCGTACTCAAGTCCCGTGTACTTCGATAGCCATAACTTCAATGCATGACTGCCTTGTAAATAGGCAGGTCAACACTTACCCACTAAAACATGTCTTTCTACAGAAGACATGTTTTAGATAATCCGAAAATCCATGAATTCAAAAGTCACAATCCGAGGGAAGTCTAAATGGGAGTCCAATAACCAGAAAATTAGAGAACCAGATAACCTTGATCGCACTGAATCGTATGAATAATAAACTAGACAGAAGGCTGCGACCACGTCAGATCGCATTATATGGAAAATCAGAAAGCTGAAACCAAAGAAATCATGTCCGAAGACCTAAGGAATACCACGATCGTATTAAATAGATGATCGGGAACCAAAATCCAATAAAAACCAAATCCAAAGGATGGTATAATTCCGTGATCATTCCGCATTGTATTATAAGAGGATATCGACATCAGAGTATCCGAAATTTAGGAAAATAGAATAATCAATAATCGGGAAACCTAAGAAATCCGAAGTTTAGAAATCTAGAGTAACAAATAATCAGATAATCGGAGAAAACCCAAATCCAAAATAAGTAATGTTGGTATAGCCCACACCTGCAAAAAAAACCAGATGAACTGCCCTGCTAGATCCTGATAGAACAATCCATAACCAAGAGGGGCATAGTCCATACTCAAGCCGAGATCGAACTATCTTGCCAAATCCTGACAAGACCATCTGAATCCAGTCGAAGAACCAGATGAGTTGCATGCTAAATCATTATAGAACGACCCTAAACTAATCTAGCAAAGTCCTTATCCGATACTAGACTATGCGGCCTTGCCAAGTCCTGACAAGATGACACGTTCCTTCCCAACAGCATAGTCCATACTTAGGGACAAGATTTTTATACTTAATGAACAAAGTCCTTATTCACCAACTCTTTAAAGTTCGCAATTTCAATTTTTGATTTCATACTTCACAAGTATAGACTATACAAGCGAAGTAATTTTATTAAAGTTTTGGAGTAGTTTTAAGTTTTTAATAAAGCCAAAAGAAAACCTAACGGTTTATCATTGGATACAGAGCGCACCTAGGGGCTAAGTCCTAACCCCGTACGTGGGTAGGCCGTCTTAGTCGTTTTTTATTTTAGGTTTATTGAGTTTGTTAAGTATGAAGAGGATGACTTATCGTCAGGTACAGAGCATGCGTAGGGATTAAGTCATAATCCCATATATAGGCCAGATAACCAGAAAATCGAAACACCAATATCCAAACGTCGGGTAACTAGAAAGCCATATCCAAAAGCCAAAGAACCAAAATGCCAAAACCTAAAGCCAAAATATCAAAATGCCAAAATCCAAATGCCGAAAAACCAAAATCCAAAGTGCAAAAGACGAAGAACCAAAGAGCCAGAAACCAAACTAAAAACCGGAGTCTAAAGAAATTTAAATAAATCGATGATCAATCCACCCGAGCTATGTTCTGGCTCGTTCCTATTTCGAGATGAAGCAGGCAGTTATGCCTGTTCCGATGCTACAACCTGATACCTTGCATATTGTGCCAGCTTGTCACATCTAACATGTTCCTCGATCATATCCCGAAGGTGCTTGCAATCATTTGTATTGTGTCCATCAAGCTCATGAAACAAACAATGAATACTAGAATCCCTCTCATTCTGAGTTGGCTCCCTCATGGGGGACTTTCTGAATGGAGCAACCGAGTGAACATATAGATAAATTTTTTCGAGAGTATGAGTAAGTTTCACGTATGAAGGGAATTTTGGTTTCCTAGGTTGCTGAATATTCCGATTATTGCCAAACGAGATATTTCCTGCCTTTTTCCTTGCTAGAGTCGGACGATCATTTGCCCTTAACGATGTTAACCTTGATAACATCCTTATCTGTTCTCACATCTTTTTCTTGCAGAAATCTATCTACTTCGATGTAAAACTCGCCAAGATCCCTTGGTGGATCCCGCTAATGCGAGATCTTGAAATCCATCTTATCTAGAATTCCATATGTAAAGACTCGGGATTTCGCGTTCCTGGATATCGACATATAACACCATGTCGACTATTCAAGCATCGAAAACACCGGATAGTCCATGAAAGAAATTAGAGGGTGAGAATAGATAAGATAGAAACTTTGAATAGAAGAAGAAGAAGAACCTATAACATCAAAGTAAACACGAATCTCACAACGGAATGAACAACATATAATAGATAACATATCTTTGAAATAAAATCAGTATATATAGTGTAAAATTTTCAGAGCACAACACTTACACCACAGTGGAAATAACAATAGCTATATAATCCTGAAGCCTCCTGCTCCAAGATCTCCAAGTATATCTATAAAATCCTGACTACTTGACTGCCCGTACAAATTTGAGCACCCAAGAGTTTAGGGAAAACAAAACAAAATAAACTTTGGGTCAGTCATGGGACTGGTATGAGTAAACAATTTAAAATAGTTTGGGAAAATAAAGATATCTCATAAGACCACGCCGTATAACGGAACGGGTTTTTCCCTTATGAGAATCCAAATCAATTTGATTTAACTTTCAAATCATTTTGAAAGAAACAATGATCTTTTATATCAAAACTCTTATGATATTATAATAGTGTCTATCAACCACAATATAATAATCATCTTGCAGAACGCTTTCATCTCACGTTCCATATATATAGTATACAATCAAAACCG
Source organism: Allium sativum (assembly GCA_030737875.1). NCBI lineage: Eukaryota > Viridiplantae > Streptophyta > Magnoliopsida > Asparagales > Amaryllidaceae > Allium > Allium sativum. The sequence goes on from CM060920.1 coordinate 653,891,693, forward strand.
CGAGCACTTATTGGGTAATGGATTTACAACTATGACAAGGTATGGAGCCACCTTCCGATAGTGTACCTCTAGAGAGGAATACACTGGGTTCAACAAGAACATCTTGCAACCCGGCCACACATGACCGACCACTCATTTCGCTTCAGTGTATCGAATGTATATCACCAACGGTTGGGATCAGCAACCGTTTCCCGAATGGGACAACCTCGAATAGATTAAAGAATGAAATGAATATCTCTAGATAAGTGATAATGCACCCTACTTGGCAGCCAACCACTTTGCCATGCTGCCTGCCCGATTTTTGTCATTTCCCGGTTGTGAGGATAGAGGCCACGCTTATCTCTGACAGATCACACATTTATTCACTTTGAATGTCACATCCTCATACCCGCCAAATCACAAATTGATTTCCCCAAAAATACAACGGGTATACACCTTAGAGAAACGAATTCCTCCGCCACCAAACACAAATACGTTTGAAGAGATCAACTTACGTGATCCATTAAATATACTCTGTCAGACATTCTTCCATACAAGTTGTCCTGGGACTGGACAAACCGAAGGCAATATTCTGTAAACAGGACAGCCCTTTCATAACTCCGTCTTCCATTATCTTCATCATATTTGATCGCTACGCTAACACCCATATAGAGTTGTTTTCAGATAATGAATCTGATCCCGGTCTCTCCGTATTGACGACGGAAAAATGGTCAAAAACTTCGATAGTCGGTGAGCTAACTATCAAAGAAAAACACGTGTGCAAACAACGAAATTATTTCTTGATGGAAATCTTACCGAGAAAATCATCAATCAACATTGATCCACTTTAATTTAATTTGTCATTCAAATATCCATTTCCCTATTCCTGTTTCCATTTATTCAACATTTCTTATTTTCTATATTAGAAAACGTTTCTGGTTTCATATTTGGAAAACATTTCCAAAACTCCAACATTTGGATTTAAACAGATGTTTAAATAAACATCTCTATGCCAACTCAAACCATTACCTTCATCAACTAAACCCACTTAACCAACCTTCACTATAGAACCTTAACCATTCCTTAGTCAAAAATGAAGCCAATCAAGTTGGGGTATAAGTACCTCTCAGACCATAACTGAACAACATTTATAACCTCAGAATAGACAAAGTTCACCTTTTAAATCTTTAACAAACTTCTTTACGTAACTCTCAGATTCTATTTACGAATCCACTTCTTTTACAGAATATCTTTTGATTTTAACAATAGGGTTAAAATCCCATGCTTCTGAAATATAATAACTTCAATATAACTTTTATTTATTAATTTGGATAAATAAACAAAAAACTAATTTATTAATGAATAAATAAATCTTGATTAAAAAAGGAAAGTGAATAATACTCTACCGAATTTGATATAATCGAATTTCATGTATAACTCTCTTTCGAATAAACTATATTCGATAATCTTCTTTTCGAATAAACTATATTCGATTAACTCTCTTCGAATAACTAATATTCGTTAATCTCTCTTTCGAATAAACTATATTCGATTAACTCTCTTTGAATAACTAATGTTTGATAATCTCTCTTTTGAATAAACTATATTCGATTAACTCTCTTCGAATAACTAATATTCGATAATCTCTCTTTCGAATAAACTATATTCGATTAACTCTATTTCGATTAACCCTAACTCTAATCGATTAACTCTAACTCTAATCGATTAACTCTAACTCTAATCAATTAACTCTAACTGATTAACTCTAACTGGTTAACTCTAACTGATTAACTCTAACGGGTTAACTCTAATTGATTAATTCTAACTGATTAACTCTAACTGATTAACTGATTAACTCTAACTGGTTAACTCTAACTGATTAACTCTAACTGGTTAACTCTAACTGGTTAACTCTAACTGGTTAACTCTAACCAATTTACTCTTCGTCCATATTCAGTTTCAAATATCGATGTTGAAATTGATTCTTACTTCTCTATATAAGTCCTAACTTATATATTCTATTTATCCAATGATAAATATTTTACTTAATTTATAAAACCTTATTTATAAATTTATCTTCTTACTTTATCTGTTAAAACAGATTTCTCTTAAATATTCACTTTAAATTCATATTCTGTTATACCCGTGTGCGAAGCACGGGTCTAAACCTTCCTAGTGTAAAATTCTCTTTTTATACAATTATATTCATTTTTCAAGTATTTCCTTTTATAATCTATTTATTTTCTAAATAAGTATTTCCTTTATGATTCTATTTATTTTCTAAATAAATATTTCTTTTATAATTTTATTTATTTCACGAATAAATATTTCCATTTATAATCTATTTGTAAATGTTTTACAAATATTTTCTTTTCAATTCTATTTGTAAATGGTTTACAAATATTCCCTTTTCTATTTGTTTTACAAATATTTCCTTTCCTATTTGTTTCACAAATATTTTCCATTTATATTTGTTTCATAAATATTTCCTTTTCTATTTGTTTCACAAATATTTTCCTTTTCTATTTGTCTCATTTATATAAATACTTTATTTTAAAAATACACTTTGAAAATCTCCTTTTCTACATTCCAGTATTCATACGGTATTTAAAATACCCAAATAACAATGATCAATATCATTCAACACATGTAATCAACACAGATTATATATCACATCATATATTACAATATATGAAAAACAGTAAAATAAATGTTTAGGAATCCAGTTACTATGAAATATTAAAGAATACAATTAACATCAATTTCATTTCACTATGAAATATTCTGCTAAACAGAATCTATATATATATATATATATATATGTATATTATATATATATAACCAGATCTATAATTTCAACCAATTACTTAGCAGTTCAACCAAACAGTCAATACACATCAATCAATCATCATTTATCAGTTCTAAATATACGTTATAAAAATATGAACTGATAGAGTTTGTGAGTTTTACTCATATTGGTAATTTATCGTTAGATAACGATAAATTATCGTCGATTCAGATCGGACAAATTATTTCGCAATAAAATGTAACAGACTCCAATCTACTCCCAGTCAGTTCCACTACGTAGCCCCAGTCCATACAATCCCAAGGATCTGACCGTTTGTTAATCTGACACTGTATGACGAGGTTACGACTTATACAAGTATAACAAATTTTAAATTCAAATAAACTTAGTGTAATTTATTAAACGGGCTTTACCAATTCAATTCCCGGCCCATTGCTAAACCCATTGACCCCCTGAATGCCTTCTTCCCCAAAATTGAAAACAACAGACACTGTTTCTTCTTCAAACTCCATAACCGCACCTCGTCTCCTTACAATCCCCCTCATCTCTTCATTAAATCAAAAATGAAACACACCATGATGCACATCTCCTCACTCTCTATGTAAGGAGCCATAACTTCCCCGATAAGGAAAGAGCGGATACTTCGAGAACAAGCCACAAAAGAACGCAGACAGAAGAACATTTCATTGTATATTACAACAATATCATTAGAATAAAAGAATATATAGTGTATTAACAAATAAAATACATTCGATCAATATTAGATATTAAAATACATTACATAGCAGCGAAAAATAATACAAAATACAACTAAAGAAGATACACAGATACAAAGCTTTCCGGATAGCGTTCCAGCTGTAAACCAGGTTCCTGTGAATATAAATCTGCAAAACCAAAACTACTAGCTGCCCGTGCGGAAAATAGGGGCACCCAGAGTTTAGGTTAAAACAATAAACTCCAGGTCAGTCATGTGACTTGTGACGGACCGCCCCGCACCAACCGACATTTACTCCAAAAGTGCGCTATACACATGTCCAGTTAGCACGGAACGGGTCGCCAGAAGGGAAAAAGGAAGAAGGAAATGAACATACAAAGAACCTGTAGAATGTCTCACAACGCATCGAACAAAATATAATAATAACATATTTGACATAAAACAGGAGAGACAGTGCATAAGCTGAAAATCAGAACTAAACATCATAGCAACGGAAATCCAAAATACAGCTTATTACAACTTTTCAACTGTCTCAAAGCAAAGTAAGATAATTGAGGTACACTACTAATGCCCAAGTAGCTACTATCAACGACACAGGGAGAATGTGTGTGTATATATATAATACGTGGAAGCCTCCTGCCCGCCTCCGAATTAGCTACTCGCGCATCACCAGCTAACCTGTCTCTAGTCTGCTCATGTGAGCACCCAGAGTAATAAGAGGAGACATAAAACTCTGGGTCAGACATAAAGCCTGGTATGAGCGATAAGCATCTAAAGTGAACAATAACAGGTAGACTAAAACATACCTGAACTTGGACCTGCAACCAAAGAGTTAGCACTACATACTGTACAACACTCTAAGGTACCATATCAAACAGTGTAAAGATACGGAGGTGGGGGAGGCGTGCATGTCATAATGATGGCAAACAATCAAGCATAGCATCCATCCTCACATCTCTCACTCGGTGCATAAAGCATACGATATTCACCACTTCGATCACCCCACATTCCTTGCTACAATCACTTTGCCCCATGAAGTCATAAATGGCTTCACTGCACTGATAACGTAGCCACAAATCCTTCGCTATGTCCACTTTGCCCCATGGAGTCACAAGAACCCCACTGCACTGGCTCATAGCCTTACCAATCCTTACTATGTCCACTTGCCCCATGGAGTTATTCACCCCATCTGCGCTGGCTCATAGTCTTACTACGCATCACCTTGCCCCTTAGGTCATAATGACCCTACTGCACTGATAACGTAGTCTTTCTACCATCACCTTGCCCCTCAGGTCATAATGACCCTACTGCACTGATAAGTAGCCCATCATTCCTTTTTAGTGGTGAATCGAAGTTATGAACGTCGACAACTCCTTAGCACACGTCCCGCAGCAAAGTCCAACCATGAAGTGAACTCATTGGTTCCCAACTGGTTCCGGGATCCTGAGCGCTAACTCCCATTTGGACTACCTTTGCATCTCGGGTTATTGGTCATCACAATCGAATCGGATCGGATCAGCCTTCACATTCTTCATCGGATCGGATCGGCCTTAGTCATTTGGGTCGGGTCGCGCCTCCTGCGTCGGATCGGGTCATGGTCCTCTAGCTCGTGGCTCCTTCTCCTGGTTCGGATCGGCGTCACCACTTCGAGTCGGATCGGGTTGCTTCATCCGAGTCGGGTCGCGCCTTCTAATCGGGTCGGTTCGTCGCGCCCTAGTACCCATCGACTCGTGAGCTCCTCCTCCTGGTTCGGATCGTGAATACTCGTTCGTTCGGGTCGTGCTTCTACTACCGGATCGTGCCACCTAGCTAAGTCGTGACTTGCTCCTTAAAACGGATCGTGACGCCCATGCTGGAACGGGTCGAGTCGCGCTCCCCTCCACCGATCCGATCCGGATTCTGGGTCATTTCCTGCATATTTTCCTGCGACTGTTTCTACTCCATTCGACGGCGTTTTCGACCAATCTAACACTTCTAAACAATCACAAAGCATACCATACAGTCATAGAAACATGTAGAATCGATCCCAAACATCAAAACATAAATCATAGCATGTAAAATGGATCAAACATACCCAAAATCCCATATATCCCCTTAAGCATGTTTAGGTGAAACTAATGATATGGTTAGCAAAACTTAACCAAATTAACCCAAATTCATATCAGAGGTCTAAAACATCATTACGAATTTTATAAACATTTTTCCAGAATTTTATCATGTTTAAATTCGCTAATTAACACTAATCACCCCTAATTAGCCATAATTAGTGCAAACTATGCAAATCACTCACCTTAGCCACAAAATAAACTAAGATATGAAATAATTCTCTGATTTGATGTGAATATCAATGCCAAACAGCAGCTCCTATGTTGATTTGGTGAAAATCTTCCTTGATTAGGGGTTGCTAAGCCAAATCCTTGACCAAAAGATGATTTGGAGGTGATTTAGAGGTTGGAGGCCATTTTTAGGGTTCCTTGGTGATAAGTGGAGGCTAGAAAACTGAAATGGAATGATTCTCCATCTCATTTCAGCCCTCCCATAACCCTAATCCCGAAATGGGTTATGGGCCTACTCACTAATCACCCGATTTGGCCCGGTTAAGCAGTTTTTCACCCTCCAAACCTTGTTTCAGCCATATCTCCCAAACGGTAAGTCCGTTTGGCAATTATGACCACTCAACGGAAAGGTAAACCATCAAACGAATCAAATGGAAGTGGTTTCAGGTCAAAATTCCTTTCCAATCAAAAGTTATGGCCAAAACAGTACCAACTAGGGGCAAAATGGTCATTTAAAAATCGACAAAAATCATGAACATGGGAAATGACTCTAATAGATGTTTCCCAAAGTTACATGACCATACGACTTCACATGGGAAAGAAATAAATATTCTACGATCCTATGACGTGTAGAATACGGGTCATTACACTCTCCCCCCCTTAAGAAATTTCGCCCCCGAAATTCCCTAATCCAAACACAATCAAAAAGGTCCCGCATGCCTATCAATCATAAAACAACAACCAAACATGCAAACAAGCAAAGCAAGTCTATCCTAGCATGCAGAAAACTAAATTGCAAAGTAAATCTTACCAGGCAAAGAGTTCTGGATATGCCTTTCTAATGCTCTCCTCTGTCTCCCAAGTACAATCATTCTCGTTCTCGCCCCACTGAACCTTGACTAGCTTCACCTCCTTCCTTCGAAGTTGCTTCTTATCGTGCCCCACAATACGAATCGGCTTGCGGTTCCCAACCGCCTCGGGTTCTATTTCGAAGTCCTCTAAATGATCAGGTGAGATAGTCACATCTGAGTCATGAACGAACTTCCTTAATTGGGAAACATGAAATACATTGTGAACTCCCGCCATCTTGTGACGACCGCCCATAACCCCCGCACTAAACAAGAGGAATAATGCGCTGAAAGGCGTGCCAGGCTGCTATGGACGATCATCTTAGTAAGTGAACACATCGAAACCTGTCGTAGAACTCACAGCACAAGGATAAAATATAATAGAACATATACAACAGGTGATAGTAATGAGGTATCATATAGCAAACTTTTGAAACTCTTTCAACATCCAGAAAGACTATCCAACTGATATCCAAGTTTGTACATAAGGCCTCACTACAACTCTCAAGCAACTCAAACAGCGAAAACAAAAATACTAGAGAGAATAAAACTGGTACGCCAGCCTCCTGCTCGTCATCGCTCAGCTTCCTCGTATCACTAAGCTCCATTACCTGTAACCTGCTACTTAGTCTGCCCATCCACAACCGGATGAACAGCCAAGGTAATAAGAGGAGACATAAAACCTTGAGTCAGACAATAGTCTTAGTGAGCGATAATACAGCTAACAAACTTCAACAAGAAAGCATATGAGAATGGGTAAATGAACAACTTATCTACCCACATCACCAGAGAAGAACTCAACCTTATCTTCCCCACATCGGACAGTGATAGCCTTTACACCAAGCATTTCAACCATTAAACCATAGGAACCAGAACAACCATTCATCCATGGAAAACAGAAACAACCAACAATAGCAATCATGACATCGAGATTATATATATCTCACGTAGATCATCCTAGTCGAATTCGACATCCCTTGAATACAAGACCCAGAGGCCGAAACCAATATCAGACAAGCACTCAAGGAACATCTACTTCGATGTTGGATAACCCACGTGGGATGACACATGCAAAACATCCAGCACACATGACAGACTCTGGCTATCACCGCCAATCTTGCTTCGAAACCATCATTATCGTATGACAGCCAACCTTGCCATATGTCAAGGGCTAATGATAACCCCAATTCTAGCATGAACTCCATATGCCCAACCTTGGCAATGTCCAACCTTGACACTAGGCCTCTCCCCGAGACCCAAGGTACTCGACCAGCAACCTTCCAGTCTTTTGGGCCTTTCAAGGATACCAATCGTACCCCTGCTTTGAGCCTGCTAGAACTTACGACAATGATGACCTCTCAGCCTTCGCATCTCTAATCGTCCAACCTTGACGATGTTTCATAGCTCAAGCAACCTTCTCGAGCAGTCATTATCCACCAACTCACGACCTTTGAGTTGTCTCCGCATTCGTTGTTCCACCTTGATCAACGAACACATTCATCACTTCGAGCCTTCCTACTTGAACCACCTCGAAGTTACGTCATCACCAGAAGTGTCCGATCCGAAATTTCCACTAGAAATGCTGACTAGACCCATTCTGGACCGACCAGACCTCTTCCGGCACTTCTGGACCGATCAGACCCCCTGGACCGACCAGACCTCCCTTTGCTCCTCCTGGACCGACCAGGACCCTCCTGAGCCGACCAGACTCCCTCCTCAGCCTTCTGGACCGATCAAACCGACCAGCTCCAAGACCCAGTCAAAACCGACCAGAATTGCTCCAGAACGACCAGTCAAAACCGACCAGCATTGCTCCAGAACGACCAATCAAAACCCGACCAGCCTTGCTCCAGAACGACCCGCCTCCATGCAGCTTTGGGTCGACTCGACCTCCTTGCAGCTTTGGATCGACTCGACCTCCTTGGGACCGACCAGCTTTGGATCGACCCCGTCAAGACCGACCAGATTTTGCTCCACCCGACCGACCACCTCCTTCAGAGCGACCAGGATTTGCTTCCAGTAAAAACCAACCAGAATGCCACCATCTGAAACCGACCAGAATGCCACCATCTGAAACCGACCAGAAACACTTCTGCTCCTTCTAGACCGACCAGCTTAAACCGACCAGCTCCCTGACTTGCTTCCCAAGCCATACTATGACCGACCACTTTATTCCAGACCGACCCGACCAACTCCAGGACGACCAGAAACCTGCACATCTCCAATTCGACTCCGATTTCGACCAAAACTTCGCCAAACGACGAATCCGACGAAACCAGCTTATCCGATTCATCCAAACGCAATCACAAACATGTTATGCAACCAACAATATCATCAATTTAACAATTTCCATCAAAACACATAAATTTCCCAAAACATGATAAGTGAATCATACAAACATAAAAACGGATCTAACTTGCATAATCTTGAGAAAAATCATAAAATTAACCATTTAAATTATCTAGATCAGATCCTAAGGTGATTTATATATAAAACGGACTTAGCATGGTGTGGATCTAAGGAAAATAACATGGAAATGATGAAATTAACAACATAAGACCCATATACTTGCATGCATCCGAATGAGAGATGTAAATCACTCACCAATTCTTCAAATCGATGCAAAAACAATGAAAAAGCAATCCGGACAGCGAACACTTCGAATCAAACTCCTCAATCCGATGAATTCGCCCTTGAAACGATGTAGATTTAGCCTCTTATGGTGTAGATCTTCGATTTCCCTCCTTGGATTTTGGAATTTTTTAATGGTGGAAAGATGTTAGAGGAAGAAGGAGATCAAAGCCTCCCCATAAGAGAATGAAAAATGCCAACCTTTCTCCATATCCCTTACCCCCTATTTATAGCCTCCACCAACCCTTTAATGGGCTTTCTCCAAACCAGCCCATTAGCCTTCCAAAACCTGAACAGCCAACTGAAAAACCTTAAAACAGCGATTTCTCCCAAACCGTTGAACCAAATCCTTAATGTAACCACTCTACGGAAAGGGAATCATCAATTCCTTTCCAATGGCACAGGTCTCACTCTCTGATTCGACCTGAGTCAAAAGTTATGCCCAGTACAAGACTGACAGGGGCAAAATGGTCACAAACAAAATCGGTAAAAATTATGGACATGTCACACATCCCCATAAGCAACATACCAAAAGATGAGAATGATCCAACCCTCAGGGAATAAAATAAAAATATTTTACGATCTTCCGATACGTAAAATGCGGGCTGTTACATTCTCCCCCCCTTAAGAATTTCGCCCCCGAAATTCCAAGCAAACACAAGCAACCACAACAATTCCACATGCCTATCATCCATGTGAAGCCAATTCTATCATCCAATCTAGCAACCATCAAGCCATGCATCCGTAGCCTTATCCTAGCACGCGGAATTCTACCACACAACAACAAGATACAACGACACAACGAAGATACGAAATTAAAGGGTCCTACCGACGAAGAGTTCTGGATGAGTCTCCCTCATGCTCTCTTCCGTCTCCCATGTACAATCGTCGCCATCTTCACTCCACTGTACCTTGACTAGCTTAACCGTCTTCCTCCTAAGCTGTTTCGTATCATTTCCCACAACACGAAGTGGCCTACGAGGTTTCGCAACTGCGGTCTCGACTTCTAAATCTTCATACTGTTCTGGAGATACCACCACATTCGAGTCGTGCAAAAACTTCCGTAGAAACGACACATGGAAAACATTATGCATACTCGACATCTTCTCGGGTAACTCCAACCTATATGCGAGCTTTCCTATTCGCTCGACTATCGGAAATGGTCCAACAAACCTAGGGGCCAACTTCCCTTTACTTCCGAATCGAACCATATGCTTTAACGGTGAAATCTTCACAAAAACCATATCACCTACGTCGAATTCTAAATCCTTACGACGCTTATCGGCGTAACTCTTTTGACGATCTTGGGCCGCTTTCATTCGTTGCCGAACAATTTTGATACAACCCGAGGTTTCTCTAATCATCTCGGGTCCAAGTACCAACTTATCTCCAGTTTCTAACCAACAAGCTGGAGAATTGCACGGCCTTCCATACAACGCCTCGTATGGTGCCATCCCAATACTCGACTGGTAGCTATTATTATATGCAAACTCAACCAGATGCAGATGGTCTTCCTATGATCCTCCGAAGTCTATCACACAAGCCCTCAGGAGACCTTCTAAAACTTGGTTGACCCTTTCGGTCTGACCATCAGTTTGGGGTTGGTATGCCGTACTTAAGCACAATTCGGTTCCCAAAGCTTCTTGCAAACTTTTCCAAAATCCACTTGTGAACAATGGATCCCGGTCACTTACTATACTCTTTGGGACACCATGGAATCGAACTATCCATTTCACATAAAGCTCAGCCAATTTTGACGCTGTCCTAGTCGTCTTGACAGGAATAAATCTCGCACTTTTGGTCAAACGATCCACAATGACCCAAATCCCTTCATTCCCTGCCCTAGTTCTAGGTAGTCCATCGATAAAATCCATCGATATCTGCTCCCACTTCCACGTAGGAACCTCTAATGGCTGAAGTAAACCACTCGGCTTCTTCTGTTCAGCTTTCACTAACTGACAGTTCATACACTTGGAAATGAATTTTCCAATATCTCTTTTCATCCCTTCTCAGTAGTAGACTCGCTTCATGTCCTGATACATTTTATTACCACCAGGATGAATCGTTAGCTTCAAGTGATGACATTCTCTCAGAACCTCATCCCTCAATCCGTCGACATCAGGAACAACTAATCGTCCTTTCTTTCGAAGCCAGCCTTCTCGGTCGACCTCGAACTCTTTATCCTCTGGTTTCAGTTTCTGAATGGACTCGACAAGCTTCGCATCTTTCTTTTGGCCCTCGCCAATCCTTTCGATAAGAGTAGGCCTTATCGACAAGCTTGCCAATATTTCAGGTTCCAACTCACACCTTGGCATGAAATCGAACCTTGCCAAATACTCAAGGCCCTTCCATTCCGAAAACATCGCTCCCAAACTTGCGTGTCTTCGACTCAATGCATCTGCAACTGCATTGCCTTTGCCAGGAGTATAGGCTATCCCAAAATCATACGATGCCAGAAACTCTAACCATCGTTGCTGCCGAAGATTCAAATCCTTTTGGGAGAAAAGATACTTCAACGACTTGTGATCCGTAAACAACTCGAATCGTACTCCCAACAGGTAATGTCTCCACATCTTCAGAGCAAACACAATCGCTGCCAACTCCAAATCATGAGTTGGATAGTTTCTCTCATGTGGCTTTAGCTGTCGACTTGCGTAAGCCACTACTTTATCCTTCTGCATTAGCACTGCTCCAAGTCCAGTACCACATGCATCTGTATAAACCACCATCTCTTCATTCCCACTTGGAATGGTCAACACAGGTGCACTCGTCAATCTCTCCTTCAAGATTTCGAACGCTTGTTCACACTTCGCATCCCATGCGAACACTTGGTTCTTCTTCGTCAATCCTGTTAATGGTGCAGCCATCTTAGAGAAATCCTTGATAAACCTTCGGTAATAACCAGCCAATCCAAGGAAACTCCGAACATCCGTTGCATTCTTAGGTCTATCCCAGTCCTAGATTGCTGCAACTTTAGCGGGGTCAACCACTATACCTTTTCCAAAAACAACATGACCTAAGAACCTCACTTCATCCTTCCAGAAGCGACACTTTGAGAACTTAGCTTTAAGCTGATGCTTTCGCAAGATCTCTAACACAACTCTCAAGTGCGTCTTATGTTCTTCCACATTTCTGGAGTAAACCAGTATATCATCCACGAACACAAGCACGAACTTATTCAACTGATCTCTGAACACTCTATTCATAAGATCCACAAAATACGCTGGCGCGTTAGTCAACCCGAATGGCATCACCAACCACTCGAAAAATCCGGACGGTGTCCTAAAAGAAGTCTTTGGCACACTATCCTTAGCTACTCTCAACTGATGAAATCTCGTTGCCAAATCCATCTGAGAAAACACTTTGGCTTCGTGAAGCTGATCGAACAAGTCATCAATCCTTGGCAACGGATACTTGTTCTTCTTAGTCACCTTGTTCAGCTCACGATAGTCCACACACAACCTTAACGAGCCATCTGCTTTAGTTGCAAACACGACTGGTGCACCCCACTCGGAAACACTCCTCCGAATGAAACCTTTTCCCAAAAGGTCTCTAACTTGCACCTCCAACTCTCGCTGTTCCTTAGGCGCCATCTGCCTAAGTGGCATAACAATTGGTCTCGCACCCTCGACCAAATCGATCTCGCGATGCGGCGGCAACTCTTTGACCTCGTCAAAGACATCTACATACTCATTAGCGATCAGCACTGATGATAGGTCTTCCTGTGGAATCCCAAGCGAATATAGATAACTCACGAAGACCCCGTCTTCGCGCTTAGATCTAATCAACACCTTTCGCCCTTCCACATCCCCGACCCTCACCTCTAGCTTCTCGCAATTCACCCTTGCCGCATACTTCTTGAGCCAATCCATGCCCAAGATGATCCCATACCCAGCGAAGTTAAGAACAAAGCAATCACACATAAAAGAGCAACCATGACTCAATAATACTAGACCATGACAAATCATGCACAAACTGGACGAACCCCCAACTGGATTAGTCACGATCAATGGTCTATCACAAATCTCGGGTTCCAAACCCAAGCGACACATAAGCTCATTGTAGATGAATGAATGTGATGCTCCAGTATCAAACAACACTCGAACTGAAACACCGTTAACAGAAAAAGTACCTTGCACCATGACACCCTTTCCCTTCTCCTCTGCAGTAGGAGCTCTTGAAGAAGATGGCACAGCATCCAAAGCATATGCCTTAACAATCTGCTTACCCTTAGCTGATTCCAGACAATCTTTCTTCTCATGCCCAGGCTTTCCACACTTGAAGCACTTCCATGGCCCTGCTTTGCAGCTGCCTTGATGCAAGCTTTCTCTTCATTGCATCTTCAATACCCAAGTCTCCAAAGATTCGAACACATGAATCCATCCATCTCTGAACCTCTTCAGCTGGTTCAGTTCCCTTGAATGGTTTCCCTCCTAGAGATATAAAGTCCTTGCACATCTTTGCAAAATCTATTCTAGGAACTCGCACCCCTACATTTACCGTGGCCGCCACTGGAGCGGGTACCCTTCGCATAATTGCTTCTGCCATGGCATCAAACATGGCCGGGTAATCTGGCTCACCACCATTTCCCCCTCCAGTATTTGCTCTCCTAGCAGCGTGCCTTGATGGTCGTCTACTCATTCTAAATCTGAAATTTAGAATAGTTAGCCACTTCCAAGAAAACTGCTAAAAGAATACAACCGCTACTACTATATATGCTAATATATGTAGTAACATCTAACTGAAATCTACAAATACGTCCCTCATACGCAATTACGTCTTTGAACTTTGGCCAAAATCGTTGACCAGAGCTCTGATACCAAATGTGACGACCGCCCATAACCCCCGCACTAAACAAAGGAATAATGCGCTGAAAGGCGAGCCAGGCTGCTATGGACGATCATCTTAGTAAGTGAACACATCGAAACATGTCGTAGAACTCACAGTGCAAGGATAAAATATAATATAACATATACAACAGGTGATAGTAATGAGGTATCATATAGCAAACTTTTGAAACTCTTTCAACATCCAGAAAGACTATCCAACTGATATCCAAGTTTGTACATAAGGCCTCACTACAACTCTCAAACAACTCAAATAGCGGAAACAGAAATACTAGATAGAATAAAACTGGTACACCAGCCTCCTGCTCGTCATCGCTCAGCTTCCTCGTATCACTAAGCTCCATTACCTGTAACCTGCTACTTAGTCTGCCCATCCACAACCGGATGAACAGCCCAAGGTAATAAGAGGAGACATAAAACCTTGAGTCAGACAATAGTCTTAGTGAGCGATAATACAGCTAACAAACTTCAACAAGAAAGCATATGAGAATGGGTAAATGAACAACTTATCTACCCACATCACCAGAGAAGAACTCAACCTTATCTTCCCCACATCGGACAGTGATAGCCTTTACACCAAGCATTTCAACCATTAATCCATAGGAACCAGAACAACCATTCATCCATGGAAAACAGAAACAACCAACAATAGCAATCATGGCATCGAGATTATATATATCTCACGTAGATCATCCTAGTCGAATTCGACATCCCTTGAATACAAGCCCCAGAGGCCGAAACCAATATCAGACAAGCACTCAAGGAACATCTACTTCGATGTTGGATAACCCACGTGGGATGGCACATGCAAAACATCTAGCACACATGACAGACTCTGGCTATCACCGCCAATCTTGCTTCGAAACCATCATTATCGTATGACGACCAACCTTGCCATATGTCAAGGGCTAATGATAACCCCAGTTCTAGCATGAACTCCATATGCCCAACCTTGGCAATGTCCAACCTTGACACTAGGCCTCTCCCCGAGACCCAAGGTACTCGACCAGCAACCTTCCAGTCTTTTCGGCCTTTCAACGATACCCATCGTACCCCTGCTTTGAGCCTGCTAGAACTTACGACAATGATGACCTCTCAGCCTTCGCATCTCTAATCGTCCAACCTTGACGATGTTTCATAGCTCAAGCAACCTTCTCGAGCAGTCATTATCCACCAACTCACGACCTTTGAGTTGTCTCCGCATTCGTTGTTCCACCTTGATCAACGAACACATTCATCACTTCGAGCCTTCCTACTTGAACCACTCGAAGTTACGTCATCACCAGAAGTGTCCGATCCGAAATATCCACTAGAAATGCTGACTAGACCCATTCTGGACTGACCAGACCTCTTCCGGTACTTCTGGACTGATCAGACCCCCTGGATCGACCAGACCTCCCTTTGCTCCTCCTGGACCGACCAGGACCCTCCTGAGCCGACCAGACTCCCTCCTCAGCCTTCTGGACCGATCAAACCGACCAGCTCCAAGACCCAGTCAAAACCGACCAGAATTGCTCCAGAACGACCAGTCAAAACCGACCAGCATTGCTCCAGAACGACCAATCAAAAACCGACCAGCCTTGCTCCAGAACGACCCGCCTCCATGCAGCTTTGGGTCGACTCGACCTCCTTGCAGCTTTGGATCGACTCGACCTCCTTGGGACCGACCAGCTTTGGATCGACCCCGTCAAGACTGACCAGATTTTGCTCCACCTGACCGACCACCTACTTCAGAGAGACCAGGATTTGCTTCCAGTAAAAACCAACCAGAATGCCACCATCTGAAACCGACCAGAATGCCACCATCTGAAACCTACCAGAAACACTTCTGCTCCTTCTGGACCGACCAGCTCCCTGACTTGCTTCCCAAGCCATACTATGACCGACCACCTTATTCCAGACCGACCCGACCAACTCCAGGATGACCAGAAACCTGCACATCTCCAATTCGACTCCGATTTCGACCAAAACTTCGCCAAACGACGAATCCGACAAAACCAGCTTATCTGATTCATTCAAACGCAATCACAAACATGTTATGCAACCAACAATATCATCAATTTAACAATTTCCATCAAAACACATAAATTTCCCAAAACATGATAAGTGAATCATACGAACATAAAAACGGATCTAACTTGCATAATCTTGAGAAAAATCATAAAATTAACCATTTAAATTATCTAGATCAGATCCTAAGGTGATTCATATATAAAACGGACTTAGCATGGTGTGGATCTAAGGAAAATAACATGGAAATGATGAAATTAACAACATAAGACCCATATACTTGCATGCATCCGAATGAGAGATGTAAATCACTCACCAATTCTTCAAATCGATGCAAAAACAATGAAAAAGCAATCCGGACAGCGAACACTTCGAATCAAACTCCTCAACCCGATGAATTCGCCCTTGAAACGATGTAGATTTAGCCTCTTATGGTGTAGATCTTCGATTTCCCTCCTTGGATTTTGGAATTTTTTAATGGTGGAAAGATGTTAGAGGAAGAAGGAGATCAAAGCCTCCCCATAAGAGAATGAAAAATGTCAACCTTTCTCAATATCCCTTACCCCCTATTTATAGCCTCCACCAACCGTTTAATGGGCTTTCTCCAAACCAGCCCATTAGCCTTCCAAAACCTGAACAGCCAATTGAAAAACCTTAAAACAGAGATTTCTCCCAAACCGCTGAACCAAATCCTTATTGTAACCACTCTACGGAAAGGGAATCATCAATTCCTTTCCAATGGCACAGGTCTCACCCTCTGATTCGACCTAAGTCAAAAGTTATGCCCAGTACAAGACTGATAGGGGCAAAATGGTCACAAACAAAATCGGTAAAAATTATGGACATGTCACACATCCCCATAAGCAACATACCAAAAGATGAGAATGATCCAACCCTCAGGGAATAAAATAAAAATATTTTACGATCTTCCGATACGTAAAATGCGGGCTGTTACACATCTTCTCTGGTAAGCCAACTCTATACGCCAAATTCCCGACTAGTTCAAGAACAGGGAACGGGCCAACAAATCTTGGTGCCAACTTGCCTCTCCTACCAAATCGTATCACGCTCTTCAACGGAGAGATCTTGACAAACACCAAGTCACCAACGGAGAATTTTAAGTCTCTTCTCTTATCAGCATAACTCTTTTGCCTATCCTGAGCAGCTTTCATTCGTTGCTGAATGACCTTGATCTTCTCCGACGTTTCTCTCACCACATCTGGTCCAAGCACAAACTTCTCGCCAGTCTCTATCCAACATGATGGTGAGTTGCACGGTCTTCCGTACAAAGCTTCATATGGAGCCATACCGATACTGGATTGGTAGCTATTATTATATGCAAACTCTACTAGATGAAAATGGTCATCCCATGATCCACCAAAATCCAATACACAATCTCTCAAGAGATCTTCTAATATACGATTCACACTCTCCGTCTGACCGTCGGTCTGGGGATGATATGCAGTACTGAGATGTAATTCTGACCCTAGAGCTTCTTGTAAGCTCTTCCAAAACCCACTAGTGGACAACGGGTCTTGGTCACTCACAATGCTTTTGGGTACTCCATGAAATCTCACTACCCACTTCATATACAATTCTGCCAACTTGGCTGCCGTTCTGGTCGATTTGACTGGTATAAATCTTGCACTCTTAGTCAATCGATCCACAATTACCCAAATGCTATCATATCCCGATCTAGTCCTTGGTAGGTCATCGATGAAATCCATCGAGACTTGCTCCCATTTCCATTCGGGAATTTCTAATGGTTGCAACAACCCACTAGGCTTCTTTTGCTCGGCTTTAACTAACTGGCAATTCATGCATTTGGATACAAACTTCCCAACGTCTCTTTTCATCCCTTCCCAGTAGTAAGTCTGTCTCATGTCTCGATACATCTTATTACCACCGGGATGTGTAGTCAGTTTTGAGTGATGACATTCTCTAAGCACTTCATCTCTCAAACCATTCACGTTGGGCACAACTAGTCTTCCATTCTTTCGAAGCCATCCATCTCGATCAAGCCCATACACCTTCATCTCCTTATCAATACCCCTCTCTAACTTGGAGATGATTTCTAATAGATTAGGATCGTCCCTCTGGCTAGAACCAATCCGCTCTATCAAAGTGAGTCTGATCTTCAAACTAGCTAGCATAACTGGATCCAATTCGCACCTTGGTCTGAAATCAAACCCCGCGATATACTCCAGATGCTTCCATTCAAGAAACATTGCCCCTAAACTGGCATGTCTCCTACTCAAGGCATCGGCTACCGCATTACCTTTCCCAGGTGTGTATGCGATATCAAAATCATACGAAGCCAAGAACTCTAACCATCTCTGCTGACGGAGATTCAGATCCTTCTGAGAGAAAAGATACTTTAACGATTTATGATCGGTAAACAATTCAAATCTTTCTCCCAAGAGATAGTGTCTCCACATCTTCAGCGCAAATACAATCGCTGCCAATTCCAAATCATGGGTAGGATACTTCTTCTCATGCGGCTTTAGCTGTCGACTAGCATAAGCTACAACCCTACCTCCTTGCATCAATACTACACCCAGTCCGGTACCACAAGCATCCGTGTATACCGTCATCTCTTCATTCCCTTTAGGAATGACTAACACTGGCGCACGCGTCAACCTCTCTTTTAGACTCCTGAAGGCATCCTCACACACTCCGTCCCAGACGAAGGACTGATTCTTCTTAGTCAACTGAGTCAACGGTGCCGCTATCTTGGAGAAGTCCTGGATAAACTTACGATAATATCCAGCTAATCCCAAGAAACTTCTTACATCTGTTGCATTCTTGGGCGTAGGCCAATCCTGTACCGTAGCCACCTTCGCAGGGTTCACGGCAATACCATTCTCGGAAACAACATGACCCAAGAATCTCACTTCTCTTCTCCAAAAATGACACTTAGAGAATTTCGCTTTCAATTGGTGTTTCCTTAACACATCCATCAATATCCTCAAGTGTCCCTTGTGTTCCTCCTCTGTCCTTGAGTAAACAAGGATATCATCCACGAACACAAGAACAAACTTATTCGACTGATCTCTGAATACTCGATTCATAAGATCCACAAAATAGGCTGGTGCATTGGTCAACCCAAATGGCATGACCAACCATTCATAAAATCCAGACGGCGTCCTAAATGCCGTTTTCGGAACACTCTCATCTGCTACTCGAAGCTGATGAAATCCTGTCGCGAGGTCCAACTGGGAGAACACTCTAGCTCCTTCCAGTTGATCAAACAAATCATCTATCCGCGGTAGAGGATACTTATTCTTCCTCGTCACCTTATTCAACTCGCGATAGTCCACACACAACCGAAGGGAACCATCTGCCTTAGTGCCAAACACAACTGGTGCTCCCACTCGGAGACACTCCTTCTAATAAACCCCTTCTTCAAAAGATTGCTGACTTGCACCCAGAGCTCTCGCTGCTCCCTTGGTGCCATACGACGAAGTGGCATCACTATAGGTCTGGAATCTTTCACTAAATCAATACGGAACTCAATCTCTCGGTGTGGTGGAAGCCCGGTCACCTCCTCGAAGACGTCCGGATACTGGCCAACCACGGGCACATCTGACAACTCATCCTGCGGGATGTCGAGGGAATTTACAAAACTAGCCATAACCCCATCACTAGGTAGGCTACCAAAAACTACCCTCCGCCCATCATCCGCCCTCACTGTCACCAAAAAGCCCTCACAGTCTACCACCACCCCGTATCTTTGGAGCCAATCGACTCCCAATATAATGCCATACCCAGTAAAGCCCAAAACAAAGCAATCACATACAAACATACATCCATGAATCGATAAGACCAAATTCCTGCAAATCATACTAAGGCTAGTCGAACCACCAATCGGGTTCGTCACAATCAATGGTCTATCGACTATCTCGGGTTCCAGTCCCAACCTATCTACCAGGTCACTAGATATGAAGGAACGGGAAGCCCCAGTATCAAACAAAACTCGAACTGGTATATCATAAATAGAGAGCATACCTTGAATAACAACATTCTTTCCTTTCTCTGCCGCAGTTGGGGCATTCGACGAAGAAGGAACAACATCAATAGCATATGCTTTTCACAATCTGCTTCTCCTTAAGAGGTTGCAGACACTTATCCTTCTGATGTCCCACTTGACCACAGTTGTAGCATTTCTTTCCGCTGGCTTGGCCCGACATTCCTTAGCATAATGGCCCTTCTTTCCACAGCTGAAGCACTCAACATCCTTCTTGCTCTTTTTCTGGCCACCTTTTGATTGGTCCTGCTTCCTCTTGTTCTGAGAGTTATTCTTGCCTCCACCGCCTGCTTGCGGCTTTGGCCCTTCTGCAGATGCAGCCTCAGTCTTTGACTTAGGGTAAAGGCTCTTTGATCTCAAAGCTTTCCCCACGATCGATTCAAAAGTCTCATCGATGTGGTTGATAAGCCTTTTCCCCAAGTATCCATCCAAACCTGTAATGAACTTCTCATTCTTCTTCTCAGGAGTATCAATGAGAGACAGTCCATATTTCGACAAAGTGTCGAACTCAGCAATATAATCAGAAACTGCATTCCGTTCTGCTTAAGTTCCAAGAACCTCTTAAACAATACTGACTTCTGGGCAGCTGGAATAAACTTCTTGCTAAAGCGAGCCTTGAACTGATCCCAAGTAACCTGATCCTCTGGAGTAGCTGCTCTAATGGCATTCCACCAATTCATCGTTCACCCTTGCAGCTGACGAGACGCTAGTCTTCTCTTCATCGCATCCTCGAGACCCAAGTCATCAAAGATGCGGTCACAGCTATCCATCCAGTCTTGAACATCCGTGGCCGACTCCGTCCCGTGGAACGGCTTCCCACCAAGATTAGTGTAATCCTTGCACAGCTTGGCGAAATCGACCCTAGGCGCCTGCACTACTGGGCCAACACCAACTCCGGGATTGGGAACTGCCCCTTGCACTTCTCTAAGCATGTCTCTCATGAGGTTAGTAAACATAGCCCTCATGTCAGCGGAATTCCCTTGGTTGGTCCCTCTACCAGCACCCCTCGTGTCGCGGCTCATCGTTAATCTGTAAAAAGGAAACGATTAACGA
Organism: Allium sativum; assembly: GCA_030737875.1. NCBI lineage: Eukaryota > Viridiplantae > Streptophyta > Magnoliopsida > Asparagales > Amaryllidaceae > Allium > Allium sativum. The sequence goes on from CM060920.1 coordinate 653,912,885, forward strand.
ACCCATAGTGGTGCTAGTGCAGTGCGACTTCATCTTTATACTACTAATAGTATATACATACATAGTTTTTGAAAACCAAAATAGTCACAAATACACGCTCTCATATACGTACTATCTCTCCCTGGTGTCTTTCCCTAGGTTAACTACGCAACCTAGAGCTCTGATACCAAGTGTGACGGCCCGCCCCGCACCAACCGACATTTACTCCAAAAGTGCGCTGTACACATGTCCAGTTAGCACGGAACGGGTCGCCAGAAGGGAAAATGGAAGAAGGAAATGAACATACAAAGAACCTGTAGAATGTCTCACAGCGCATCGAAGAAAATATAATAATAACATATTTGACATAAAACAGGAGAGACAGTGCATAAGCTGAAAATCAGAACTAAACATCATAGCAGCGGAAATCCAAAATACAGCTTATTACAACTTTTCAACTGTCTCAAAGCAAAGTAAGATAATTGAGGTACACTACTAATGCCCAAGTAGCGACTACCAATGACACAGGGAGAATGTGTGTATATATATAATACGTGGAAGCCTCCTGCCCGCCTCCGAATCAGCTACTCGCGCATCACCAGCTAACCTGTCTCTAGTCTGCTCGTGTGAGCACCCAGAGTAATAAGAGGAGACATAAAACTCTGGGTCAGACATAAAGCCTAGTATGAGCGATAAGCATCTAAAGTGAACAATAACAGGTAGACTAAAACATACCTGAACCTGGACCTGCAACCAAAGAGTTAGCACTACATACTGTACAACACTCTAAGGTACCATATCAAACAGTGTAAAGATACGGAGGTGGGGGAGGTGTGCATGTCATAATGATGGCAAACAATCAAGCATAGCATCCATCCTCACATCTCTCACTCAGTGCATAAAGCATACGATATTCACCACTTCGATCACCCAACATTCCTTGCTACGATCACTTTGCCCCATGAAGTCATAAATGGCTTCACTGCACTGATAACGTAGCCACAAATCCTTCGCTATGTCCACTTTGCCCCATGGAGTCACAAGAACCCCACTGCACTGGCTCATAGCCTTACCAATCCTTACTATGTCCACTTGCCCCATGGAGTTATTCACCCCATCTGCGTTGGCTCATAGTCTTACTACGCATCACCTTGCCCCTCAGGTCATAATGACCTTACTGCACTGATAACGTAGTCTTGCTACCATCACCTTGCCCCTCAGGTCATAATGACCCTACTGCACTGATAAGTAGCCCATCATTCCTTTTTAGTGGTGAATCGAAGTTATGAACGTCGACAACTCCTTAGCACACGTCCCGCAGCAAAGTCCAACCATGAAGTGAACTCATTGGTTCCCAACTGGTTCCGATATCCTGAGCTCTAACTCCCATTTGGACTACCTTTGCATCTCGGGTTATTGGTCATCACAATCGAATCGGATCGGATCAGCCTTCACATTCTTCATCGGATCGGATCGGCCTTAGTCATTCGGGTCGGGTCGCGCCTCCTGCGTCGGATCGGGTCGTGGTCCTCTAGCTCGTGGCTCCTCCTCCTGGTTCGGATCGGCGTCACCACTTCGAGTCGGATGGGGTTGCTTCATCCGGGTCGGGTCGCGCCTTCAGATCGGGTCGGTTCGTCGCGCCCTAGTACCCATCGACTCGTGAGCTCCTCCTCCTGGTTCGGATCGTGAATACTCGTTGGTTCGGGTCGTGCTTCTACTACCGGATTGTGCCACCTAGCTAAGTCGTGACTTGCTCCTTCAAACGGATCGTGACGCCCATGCTGGAACGGGCCGAGTCGCGCTCCCCTCCACCGATCCGATCCGGATTCTGGGTCATTTCCTGCATGTTTTCCTGCGACTGTTTCTACGCCATTCGACGGCGTTTTCGACCAATCTAACACTTCTAAACAATCAAAAAGCATACCATACAGTCATAGCAACATGTAGAATCGATCCCAAACATCAAAACATAAATCATAGCATGTAAAATGGATCAAACATACCCAAAACCCCATATTTCCCCTTAAGCATGTTTAGGTGAAACTAATGATATGGTTAGCAAAACTTAACCAAATTAACCCAAATTCGTATCAGAGGTCTAAAACATCATTCCGAATTTTATAAACATTTTTCCAGAATTTTATCATGTTGAAATTCGCTAATTAACACTAATCACCCCTAATTAGCCATAATTAGTGCAAAACTATGCAAATCACTCACCTTAGCCACAAAATAAACTAAGATCTGAAATAATTCTCTGATTTGATGTGAATCTCAATGCCAAACAGCAGCTCCTATGTTGATTTGGTGAAAATCTTCCTTGATTAGGGGTTGCTAAGCCAAATCCTTGACCAAAAGATGTTTTGGAGGTGATTTAGAGGTTGGAGGCCATTTTTAGGGTTCCTTGGTGATAAGTGGAGGCTAGAAAACTGAAATGGGATGATTCTCCATCTCATTTCAGCCCTCCCATAACCCTAATCCCGAAATGGGTTATGAGCCTACTCACTAATCACCCGATTTGGCCCGGTTAAGTAGTTTTTCACCCTCCAAACCTTGTTTCAGCCATATCTCCCAAAGGGTAAGTCCGTTTGGCTATTGTGACCACTCTACGGAAAGGTAAACCATCAAACGAATCAAATGGAAGTGGTTTCAGGTCAAAATTCCTTTCCAATCAAAAGTTATGGCCAAAACAGTACCAACTAGGGGCAAAATGGTCATTTAAAAATCGACAAAAATCATGAACATGGGAAATGACTTTAATAGATGTTTCCCAAAGTTACATGACCATAAGACTTCACATGGGAAAGAAATAAATATTCTACGATCCTATGACGTGTAGAATACGGGTCATTACATGACTGGTGTGAGAACTAAAATTGTTATTAATCTTTATTTTAAAGTAAGGTAAATCAAGGGACCACGCCGTATGACACGGAACCGGTTTCCTCCCAAGAATACCAATGCATAAAACAACAGCGCAATGCTAAATAAAGAACAGTGAAGCTATTATAAGACCCAGGTCCTATCACACAATGCAACGCAAGCCGGAGGATAGGGTTTTTACCTTATAATAGCCAAGAATGCTTGATACGTTTAAAACAAATCATTTGATACTATTATAAGTGCATAGTGTATAAAACAACTTCAAATCATAAGTATCAATCATAGACGGCATAAGCGCCCCATCCCACTATGTCGCATTACTAGGCTCTACAAATAAAACCGCAAAGTCACGTATTGGAAGTTGGATTTCCATCTGTGAACCGAGGCAAAAGATAGTCCTCTACCGATTCGAGACTCTCTAGCCCGAGCCTCAGGTCAGAGCTCGAGTGACCTTGGAGCGACAGGGCCGGTCCACCGATGTGGATTAAAATCCCTGAACACTGCGTTTCCCCGCCCTTTGGGGCGTAAATGAGCCAACGAGTGACTCCATCGGCTTCACAAAGTCACCGATATATCTGAGGCGCCTCGCAACAGCAAAAACCACATAAGTCGAACTCGTCAGGGTGTGTAAAACCACTGACGCCACTTCTAACTAGAAGGAAACGCATGCCATCCCTAAGGTCCTCTCCCGTTTCTGGTTCACAACCGGGGTGTGAGGCTCACGAATTCACGTTACACAAAGCTATGCCACACAGGCTATGCTTTGATCATCAACCACAAGACTTTGCTTTTCAACAGAAGCCTCGATAAATTACCACTTTGGCATGCCGCACAGGCAATTCACTCCATGCGTTTGATATCCATCAATATATAACCTCTGAGCTCGTATGTCTCAGAGAAGGGCGTTAAGCAAGAGAATAAATTCTTCGTCGCCAGACAGATATATATTTAATAGAAATCAATCACACAGACTGAAATCCAATGTCAGACACATAGCCCATTTACAAGTTCGTTCTGGGTCTGAACGAAACCGGAGGCGCCTAGTACCCCGCATATCCATCGATCTCCAAGTACGTCTGGACGATCACCAACTGATTCCCTCCTCTTGGATGTACGTCCCAATCAAGATCATCAGTAATTATCCAAACGACGTGACGACCTCCGGTCTTCGACCACCGTCTTCATCTTCGACACTACGTCGAATCAGTTATTCAGAATGGGACAAACCCGGTCTTTTTGAATAACTCACGTATATAATAAACAAGTGTTACACAAACATAACATACGCCTCATTCCAATTCATCAGTCACTAACCGTAAATTAACAAGAGAATAATTCCCCAAATATAAACCCTGAAGGCCGAAACCAACATCAGATCAATACCCAGGAAACCGTTCTGCTTAGCTAACCTATAGTTAGTTTCTAAATTTCACATTCTTAGGGAAAGTTTCCCATTAATTTTATCAAAGATAAATTCCTTAAAATTTATTCTTTAATCATCCTTTGAATATCACTTCAAACTAGTCGGGATTAGCGAACCATACCGAAGTAATTATTTATTTTATTTCCCAATCCCAACCTATATATCCCATGAAGTAAAACCGGTCATACTTCATATCTAACACCACGGTATTATCGGTAAATTCAATTACCATTTCACATTCAAATCTAGTTAAAGATCTAACTACCGCCTGGAGTAAAATCGGTGATACTCCATTCTCGATCTTTTCAATCTAATTAAAGATTCATTAAAACTCCACATAGTTTTAATCTTTAACTGGGTTAAAGAATCAGTTTCATTTAAAACACGGTTCACGATAAACCCCAAAATCACATCACATTTCAATCAGTCCCTAACCGTAAATTAGCAAGTGAGTAATTCCCTAAGTATTAACCCTGAAGGCCAAAACCAACATCAGACCAAAACCCCAGAAACCATTCAACTTAACTAATCTCCCGTTAGTTTCTGATTTTCTTAACTCCTTTGGGTCTAAGAACAATATTATTGAAGATACCGTTCACGACAACCCAAAATCACATTCCATTAATTATCGGGTTAAAGAACAAGTGTTATTTAAAACACTGTTCACGATAAACCCAAAAATCAATACCAATTCAATTCCAATTAAATATTATTTAATTGGTACACTTCATTAAATCTGAATAAAAAGATTTAACCTTTTTCTCAACTGGGCTTAAAAACAATGTTAATGAAGACACCATTCACGACAAACCCAAATCACATTTGATATTAAATACAAGGCTCTGAATAGAAAATATATCGGCTTATATTCAATATCCAATTCTACGACCAACAAATATCGTATTGGAAGTAACGATATCTATATATCTTTCAAATTTCCATAACGCTATCTGTATAATCACGAAATCCAACATCGAAATATTCCAAAGACAATTTCGATTCAAATCCATTCCAATTTAATTATTGGAAATTTTGGTTACTTTTAAAACCCTTTTCTAATTCAATTTATTTATTTAAAAATAAATAGAATTATAATTCTAGTTCAAAACTAGTTTATTTCGATAAAAATCTATTTTTATCTTTTCAAATATGGAGTTTTTCATCCCAAATCTTCCCAAACCATTTCTTATAATTTTACACAAATTATTACTATTTTTAATAATTTTATCAAGGTCCGTACAGTCGATTTCCATCAACGGCCATCGAACTGCACTTACAACGACCTTTTCCAAATTTTATTTGGACATAATTCCAAATCCAACCGTTAGATTTCTAATTTCTAATATTTGTTAGAAAGCTCTTTTCGATACGAATCCAACGGTTCCGGTTTTAGGAGAATCCGACGGTCGGATCTCGCGCAATATCCATTCGAATTTATTGGTCGAAATTCGCGAACTACCGCAGCGCGGCGCGTTCTATTCAGGCCATTATATTATATATATAATATATATTTCGTCGATTTCCTTTTCAAACGTATTTTATAAATTGCTTTAAATTCGTTTTCGAAACGATTTCAACTTCATTTTCAAATTCAAATCAAGATTGAATTTTTGAATATAAATTCGTTTTAAATTCATCTCAAATTTATTTCAATTTAAATCGATTTTTAATTCAATTTCAGTTCGTTTTCAATTCAATTCAATTTCAATTCGAATTCATTTCTATTCAATTTCAATTCGAATTCAATTCTATTCAATTTCAATTCGAATTCATTTTCTATTCGAATCCAATTCTATTCGAATTCATTTTCAAAATATTCGATTTTGAAATCAGTTTTCAATATTTATTATAAAAACGAATATAATCGATATAAATATCGTTTGCGTCAAAATGGCGTCAATCTAATCAACACGGCTTCATATATTTCTATTTTCAAATATTCTATTTCAAATATTTCTTTTTCAAATATTTTTGTTCAAATATTTCTTTTCAAAACTGGAATGAGGCCCAATCAATTACCATATAATGTTAATTGTACGGATTTTCAACAACACATGTATATATCAACAATGACAAATAATCAACCATCATCCAAAGTGCATTCTACACTGTATAAGCATCAAATATAAATATTTAACGCTCATAACAGTCTGTCCATCAATCGATCGACAAATAACTAATTATTGGGATTAGTGTATGTCATATATCATCTCAATAACCATATGGGGTTTCAAACAATCAAACACAGATTTTATTTGTGCAGTTGGGCGATGTGTAAAATTTATCGTCCCAATCAATATCAGTCAAATGTGTGTATATAAACAAATCATTCGATTTGTTTATATTAATTTATTTTAAATACACGTTAAAAATTCTATTTTCAACAATAAAATATTTTTAACTATTTAAATATTTTATTTCATTTCACATAACACAATCAACTACACATCAAAATCAAACAAACAAGCATACAAGCCGTCCATGGTCTGTGGACGATGGGTGTCGGGTGGTACTAAACACCGTCTGCATCCTAGTAAATATTTTAAACTAGAAAGAAATTAAAAGTGAGGAGTTCTCACCGACAAGCTAAACCAACACGACGACTCTTCATATGTAGTAATCTTCGTCTTTCTCGCCCTTCTGTCTATTTCATTGTCCGTAACCACTACATATATAAAAATCACATTTTTATATTGTTGCTATGTATATAAAAATCCTATTTTTATAATCACTCTATATGGATAAAAATTCTATTTTTATACCGCAACTATATAGATAAAAATTCTATTTTTGTCATACTATTCTCTATATAAAATTATATTTTTATATATCTACTTCTAATATAAAGATTGAATTTTTATATTATCGCTATAAAAATCACATTTCTATTTCAACGTATATATAATAAAAATCAAATTTTTATTTAGCTACATATATAAAGATCACATTTTTATTCTTTATATAATATAAAAATCGTATTTTTATTCTTTCTAGAATATAAAATCATATTTTTAACCTTCTACTAATATAAAAATCATATCTTTCCTACTTCTATTTTATGAAAATCATAACTTTCCTACTTCTACTTTATAAAAATCATAACTTTACCACTTTGTTTGCATTATAAAAATCACAACTTTATCACTTCTTTTCGACATTAAAAATTACATTTTTCATTAAATTCTTTCATATAAAAATTATATCTTTCATATATATTCCTTATACCTTTCATATCATAGTTGTTTATAAAAATCAAAACTTCTTTGTTTGAAAAAAAATCAAACTTTACTTCATTTAAAAATCATAAAAATCCTAATCTAATCCGCTTAAAAATCATATTTTTATGGTGTTAAAAACTGAAGAAAAAAAACAATGTAAATTAATATATAAAAATCACCTTTGACATTAGTGTCCGGAGAGGGGCAATGGGGCGTCGGAGTCTGGCGTCGGGCTTGGTCAGGTGGCGGGGAGGTGTCGGGGTAGCATATGCGTGGGGGTCTCTCAGGGGTGGTCGGCGGTTTTAGCTCGAATTGGAGATGAGGGAGAGGCTGAACGAAACGGTGGCGGCGTCGAGGTCCTGGAGGGGCGACGGCGTCTGCACGGCGGCGCAAGGAGGGAGGAGCGGCGACTATCTAGAGGGGCGACGGGGAGAAGGGTGAACGCGGGATCGATTTAGGGTTTTATTTTTTTATTTTTTCTTTTGAGGTTTGACAGAGAAAACAGGGGGGCTAAAGGAAAGCATATATAATAATATATATTATATTTTATTTTAATTTTAAAAAAGTAACTTTTTCATTTGAACCCAAAATGAGATCCACCGCCTGTCGTCCATAGCTAATTACCCCCATTTCGAACACAATGGGATATGTATCATAAGCTGATTCGATCTTTTCGATCAGTTTTCGTCAAAATCAACATATAACTCTATATATTGAATTTGAACGCACATTTTACTTTACCGGGGCCACATACTAACTAGAAAAATCCCCGAAAAATATTTTCTAGCTTCGTATTGACGATACGGTCCTAACAAAGCCACTTTCATTGAATTCTGAGACCGTTTGAAAAATGACCAATTTCCAGTCGATTAAAATCAATTGAAACTGGTCAAATGCGTTTTCCTTTGCCATGCTCACATATTAATTCGAAAAATTATGAAATCTGAAACCTAGCAACAATTTGACATCGCGGATCCAACAAAAGTGGTTTTGTCGAAAACCGAGGTCGTTTGCAAAATTTCCATTTTTAAGGGCCAGAATTCCATAACGACTATTCTGAATTTTCAATTGGACGCATCTTTTAATTCCCGCTACGAAATTTTGATTTTTAGGATTCGTTGGAAAAATATTCTCAATTAGATTCAAATATTTTTGGTTTCACTAAAATCCGGTTTATTTTGCACTCGGTACATTCATTTGAAATTTGAAATCGAATTATCGAACTACCGCGCCATTTTCAATTCCTTTTATAATTATAAATAAATATTTATATTCTATTGACGACGTATATAAATATATACGTTTTAATTCTATTCAAAGTAAATTTCTCGTCGATATTATTTAAAATAATCATTTTAAATATTCTAAATTCACTAAATTTGCAATAATAAAAATCTTAAATTGGCTCGGATTTCCGGGTTATTACAATCTCCCCCACTTAAAACTTTTAGTCCCCGAAAAGGAACGAAGCCGAAAGTTAATTAACTAATCAACTCAACTTATATTATTTTCTTTACGACTTAAGTTCTTCAACTTTTCAGTTTCTAAGAACTTTTCAAAATTTTCAAAAATTTGGCTAACACCCTTAATTTTCGAAAAATTTCGCCATAAACTCCCCTGCACCGGGGACTTCGGGATATTTCATATAGCCTCCCATGGCCTTCTTCAATCCAAAAGAAAAAGAAAAAACCAAGCGGCTAGCCAGTCGGCTCATAAAACCATCATCACCCAAACAAAACAGTAAATTATGATAACCATGTACCTATTTGTCGGGCAAACAATTTTATTCTTCTGCTCTAGCCTCCTTGCTATGACCTGTTCCATGTATATACATGTATATGCATGCAAATGCGACTAATTTTCAATACAATTCACTATTTGATACAATTTGGCTAAATGGTTCAACTTTTAACTAATCAACCAATAATCAAACAACACAATCAGCAATCAATTAGTGAATTATCATTTCAAATTCATAATTTTGATATATAGTCAAAAATCACATTTTTGATGCTAAATCACAACAACAAGCCCTATCTAATTTTGGTTCTCACACCAGTAAATTGGAAATATATAGAAATCTCACTTTCGAAACTCGAAAATAAATACTGGTGATGGTATACTTCATCATCAGGACAATGTCCGGGCGACTAGAGTGTGATTCTATATCTACCCAATATATTAAAATTACGAATACACGCGGATCAGACATATACGCAAAATCTTTATATACTGGATAGTCCAAATAAATATAAATAAATATTCAAATACGAATAATTCGTTTTAAATTTTCAAAAAAAAAATTTGCTTTCATTTTCAAAAATATACTCTTCACACTCGTTCTAGGATACTACTGATCCCATCTCTAACGAGTCATCCCCGTTGGATATTACTAAACCAGTTTCTGATGAATTCTTTCGTATGCTTCTAACGTGTCTTGTTCTCTGAGCTTTGTAAACCAAAGCTCTGATACCAAATGTAAGGACCCGTAACTTCCCCGATAAGGAAAGAGCGGATACTTCGAGAACAAGCCACAAAAGAACGCAGATAGAAGAACATTTCATTGTATATTACAACAATATCATCAGAATACAAGAATATACAGAGTACTAACAAATAAAATACATTCGATCAATATCAGATATTACAATACATTACATAGCAGCGGAAAATAATACAAAATACAACTGAAGAAGATACACGGATACAAAGCTTTCCGGATATCGTTCCAGCTGTAAACCAGGTTCCTATGAATATAAATCTGCAAAACAAAAACTTCTGGCTGCCTGTGCGGAAAATAGGGGCACCCAGAGTTTAGGTTAAAACAATAAACTCCAGGTCAGTCATGTGACTGGTGTGAGAAGTAAAACAGTTATTAATCTTTATTTTAAAGTAAGGTAAATCAAAGGACCACGCCGTATGACACGGAACGGGTTTCCTCCCAAGAATACCAGTGCATAAAACAATAGCGCAATGCTAAATAAAGAACAGTGAAGCTATTATAAGACCCAGGTCCCGTCACACAATGCAACGCAAGCCGGAGGATAGGGTTTTTACCTTATAATAGCCAAGAATGCTTGATACGTTTAAAACAAATCATTTGATACTATTATAAGTGCATAGTGTATAAAACAACTTCAAATCATAAGTATCAATCATAGACGGCATAAGCGCCCCATCCCACTATGTCGCCATACTAGGATCTACAAATAAAACCGCAAAGTCACGTATTGGAAGTTGGATTTCCATCTGTGAACTGAGGCAAAAGATAGTCCTCTACCGATTCAGGACTCTCTAACCCGAGCCTCAGGTCAGAGCTCGAGTGACCTTGGAGCGACAGGGCCAGTCCACCGATGTGGAATAAAATTCCTGAACACTGCGTTTCCCCACCCTTTGGGGCGTAAATGAGCCAACGAATGACTCCATCGGCTTCACAAAGTCACCGATATATCTGAGGCGCCTCGCAACAGCAACAACCACATAAGTCAAACTCGTCAGGGCGTGTAAAACCACTGATGCCACTTATAACTAGAAGGAAACGCATGCCCTCCCTGAGGTCCTCTCCCGTTTCTGGTTCACAACCGGGGTGTGAGGCTCGCGAATTCATGTTACACAAAGCTATGCCACACAGGCTATGCTTTAATCATCAACCACAAGACTTTTCTTTTCAACAGAAGCCTCGATCAATTGCCACTTTGGCATGCCGCATAGGCAATTCACTCCATGCGTTTGATATCCATCAATAAATAACCTCTGAGCTCGTACGTCTTAGAGAAGGGCGTTAAGCAAGAGAATAAATTCTCCGCTGCCAGACAGATATATATTTAATAGAAATCAATCACACAGACTGAAATCCAATGTCATACACACAGTCCACTTACAAGTTCGTTCTGGGTCTGAACGAAACCGGAAGCACCTAGTACCCCGCATATCCATCGATCTCCAAGTATGTCTGGACGATCACCAACTGATTCCCTCCTCTTGGGTGTACGACCCAATCAAGATCATCAGTAATTATCCAAACGACGTGAAGACCTCCGGTCTTCGACCACCGTCTTCATCTTCGACACCACGTCGAATCAGTTATTCAGAATGGGACAAACCCGGTCTTTTTGAATAACTCGCGTATATAATAAACAAGTGTTACACAAACACAACATACGCCTCATATCAATTCATTAGTCACTAACCGTAAATTAACAAGAGAATAATTCCCCAAATATTAACCCCGAAGGCCGAAACCAACATCAGACCAATACCCAGGAAACCGTTCTGCTAAGCTAACCTACAGTTAGTTTCTAAATTTCACATTCTTAGGGAAAGGTTCCCATTAATTTTATCAAAGATAAATTCCTTAAAATTTATTCTTTAATTATCATTTGAATATCACTTCAAACTAGTCGGGATTAGCGAACCATACCGAAGTAATTATTTATTTTATTTCCCAATCCCAACCTATATATCCCATGAAGTAAAACTAGTCATACTTCATATCTAACACCACGGTGTTATCGGTAAATTCAATTACCATTTCACATTCAAATCTAGTTAAAGATCTAACTACCGCCTGGAGTAAAACTGGTGATACTCCATTCTCGGTCTTTTCAATCTAATTAAAGATTCATTAAAACTCCACTTAGTTTTAATCTTTAACTGGGTTAAAGAATCAGTGTCATTTAAAACACGGTTCACGATAAACCCCAAAATCACATCACATTTCAATCAGTCCCTAACCGTAAATTAGCAAGTGAGCAATTCCCTAAGTATTAACCCCGAAGGCCGAAACCAACATCAGATCAATACCCCAGAAACCATTCAACTTAACTAATCTCCAGTTAGTTTCTGATTTTCTTAATTCCTTTGGGTCTAAGATTAATATTATTGAAGATACCTATTCACGACAACCCAAAATCACTCTCCATTACTTATCGGGTTAAAGAACAAGTGTTATTTAAAACACTGTTCACTATAAACCCAAAAATCAATACTAATTCAATTCCAATTAAATATTATTTAATTGGTACACTTCATTAAATCTAAATAAAAAGATTTAACCTTTTTCTCAACTGGGCTTAAGAACAGTGTTAATGAAGACACATTCACGACAAACCCAAATCACATTTGATATTAAATAGAAGGCTCTGAATAGAAAATATATCGGCTTATATTCAATATCAAATTCTACGACCAACAAATATCGTATTGGAAGTAACGATATCTATATATCTTTCAAATTTCCATAACGCTATCTGTATAATCACGAAATCCAACATCGAAATATTCCAAAGACAATTTCGATTCAAATCCATTCCAATTTAATTATTGGAAATTCTGGTTACTTTTAAAACCCTTTTCTAATTCAATTTATTTATTTAAAAATAAATAGAATTATAATTCTAGTTCAAAACTAGTTTATTTCAATAAAAATCTATTTTTATCTTTTCAAATATGGAGTTTTTCTTCCCAAATCTTCCCAAACCATTTCTTATAATTTTACACAAATTATTACTATTTTTAATAATTTTATCAAGGTCCGTACAGTCGATTTCCATCAACGGCCATCGAACTGCACTTACAACGACCTTTTCCAAATTTTATTTGGACATAATTCCAAATCCAACCGTTAGATTTCTAATTTCTAATATTTGTTAGAAAGCTCTTTTCGATACGAATCCAACGGTTCCGGTTTTAGGAGAATCCGACGGTCGGATCTCCCGCAATATCCATTCGAAGTTAATGGTCGAAATTCGCGAACTACCGCAGCGCGGCGCGTTCTATTCAGGCCATTATATTATATATATAATATATATTTTTTCGATTTCCTTTTCAGACGTATTTTATAAATCGTTTTAAATTCGTTTTCGAAACGATTTCAACTTCATTTTCAAATTCAAATCAAGATTGAATTTTTGAATATAAATTCGTTTTAAATTCATCTCAAATTGATTTCAATTTAAATCGATTTTTAATTCAATTTCAGTTCGTTTTCAATTCAATTCAATTTCAATTCGAATTCATTTCTATTCAATTTCAATTCGAATTCAATTCTATTCAATTTCAATTCGAATTCATTTTCTATTCGAATCCAATTCTATTCGAATTCATTTTCAAAATATTCAATTTTGAAATCACTTTTCAATATTTATTATAAAAACGAATATAATCGATATAAATATCGTTTGCGTCAAATTGGCGTCAATCTAAGCAACACGGCTTCATATATTTCTATTTTCAAATATTCTATTTCAAATATTTCTTTTTCAAATATTTCTATTCAAATATTTCTTTTCAAAACTGGAATGAGGCCCAATCAATTACCATATATTGTTAATTATATGGATTTTCTACAACACATGTATATATCAACAATGACAAATAATCAACCATCATCCAAAGTGCATTCTACACTGTATAAGCATCAAATATAAATATTTAACGCTCATAACAGTCTGTCCATCAATCGATCGACAAACAACTAATTATTGGGATTAGTGTATGTCATAAATCATCCCAATACCCGTGTGGGGTTTCAAACAATCAAACACAGATTTTATTTGTTCAGTTGGGCGATGTGTAAAATTTATCGTTCCAATCAATATTAGTCAAATGTGTGTATATAAACAAATCGTTCGATTTGTTTGTATTAATTTATTTTAAATACACGTTAAAAATTCTATTTTCAACAATAAAATATTTTTAACATTATAAATATTTTATTTCATTTCACATCACATCACACAATCAACTACACATCAAAATCAAACAAGCAAGCATAAACGCCGTCCATGGTCTGTGGACTACGGGTGTCGGGTTCTACTAAACACCATGTGCATCCTAGTATATATTTTAAACTAGAAAGAAATTAAAAGTGAGGAGTTCTCACCGACTAGCTAAACCACGCCACGACTCTTCATATGTAGAAATCTTCGTCTTTCTCGCCCTTCTGTCTATTTCATTGTCCGTAACCACTACATATATAAAAATCACAATTTTATATTGTTGCTATGTATATAAAAATCCTATTTTTATAATCACTCTATATGGATAAAAATTCTATTTTTATACCGCTACTATATAGAAAAAAATTCTAGTTTTATCATACTATTATCTATATAAAATTATATTTTTATATATCTACTTCTAATATAAAGATCGAATTTTTATATTATCGCTATAAAAATCACATTTCTATTTCAACGTATATATAATAAAAATCAAATTTTTATTTAGCTACATATATAAAGATCACATTTTTATTCTTTATATAATATAAAAATCGTATTTTTATTCTTTCTATAATATAAAAATCATATTTTTAACCTTCTACTAATATAAAAATCATATCTTTCCTACTTCTACTTTATAAAAATCATAACTTTCCTACTTCTACTTTATAAAAATCATAACTTTACCACTTTGTTTGCATTATAAAAATCACAACTTTATCACTTCTTTCCGACATTAAAAATTACATTTTTCTTTAAATTCTTTCATATAAAAATTATATCTTTCATATATATTCTTTATACCTTTCATATCATAGTTGTTTATAAAAATCAAAAATTCTTTGTTTGAAAAAAATCAAAATTTACTTCATTTAAAAATCATAAAAATCCTAATCTAATCCGCTTAAAAATCATATTTTTATGGTGTTAAAAACTGAAAAAAAAAACAACGTAAATTAATATATAAAAATCACCTTTGACATTAGTGGCCGGAAAGGGGCAATGGGGCGTCGGAGTCTTGCGTCGAGCTTGGTCAAGTGGCGGGGAGGCGTCGTGGTTGCCTATGCGCTGGGGTCTCTCAGGGGTGGTCGGCGGTTTTGGCTCGAATTGGAGATGAGGGAGAGTCTGAACGGAAAGGTGGCGGCGTCGAGGTCCTGGAGGGGCAACGGCGTCTGCACGGCGGCGCTAGGAGGGAGGAGCAGCGACTATCTCGAGGGGCGACGAGGAGCAGGGTGAACGCGGGATCGATTTAGGGTTTTATTTTTTTCTTTTTTCTTTTGAGGTTTGACAGAGAAAACGGGCGGGGGAGGGGGGGTGGGCTAAAGGAAAGCATATATAATAATATATATTATATTATATTTTAATTTTATAAAAGTAACTTTTTCATTCGAACTCTAAACGAGACCCACCATCCGTCGTCCATAGCTAATTACCCCCATTCCGAACACAATGGGATATGTATCGTAAGCTGATTCGATTGTTTCAATCAGTTTTCATCAAAATCAACATATAACTCTATATATTGAATTTGAACGCACATTTTACTTTACCGTGGCCACATACTAACAAAATTCCCGAAAAATATTTTCTAGCTTTGTATTGACGATACGGTCCTAACAAAGCCACTTTCAATGAATTCGGAGACCGTTTGAAAAATGGCCAATTTCCAGTCGATTAAAATCAACTAAAACTGGTCAAACGCGTTTTCCTTTGCACGTTCACATATTAATTCGAAAAATTATGAAATTTGAAACCTAGCAACAATTTGACATCGTGGATCCAACAATTTGACCTCGGTTTCGTCGAAAACCGAGGTCGTTTGCAAAATTTCCATTTTTAAGGGCTAGAATTCCATAGCGACTATTCTGAATTTTCGACTGGACGCATCTTTTGATTCTCGCTATGAAATTTCGATTTTTCGGATTCGTTGGAAAGATATTCTCAATTAGATTCAAATATTTTTGGTTTCACTAAAATCCGGTTTATTTTGCACCCGGTACATTCATTTGTAATTTGAAATCGAATTATCGAACTACCGCGCCATTTTCAATTCCTTTTATAATTATAAATAAATATTTATATTCTATCGACGACGTATATAAATATATACGTTCTAAATCTATTCAAAGTAAATTTCTTGTTGATATTATTTAAAATAATCATTTTAAATATTCTAAATTCACTAAATTTGCCAAAATAAAAATCTTAAATTGGCTTAGATTTCTGGGTTATTACACTCTACCCAGTGATACCCTTTTTCTCAAACTCGATTAACCCCTACAGATCGCGACTCCAGTAACTTCCTCCATTGCCGATACATACTTCTCCGCCTCTCCTTCTTTTCTTCATGAAATTCCAATCTAATTACACCATCATTTTCCTCTTCAATCTCTCTTCAACCTCATGTACTTTTTGCTCAACTCGAACATGCATTGTAAATCGCATCCCTAAACCTAAACTGCGCGCTACAAGTGATCATCGACACCTTCCATCATGGAAACCATCAAAGGATTGCACATAGGTGCTAATCGATCCTCTGAACTCCAAAACATCACCTGATTCCTCAAACAACCATTGTATCTCGCGATTACTCGAACCCTAACCTCCACTGTCTACAAACCAACGACAGAACATGACGTCGAACTCACACAAATTGTTACGTAAGTGAAGGATAAGTCGACAAGAATCCAAAAATATCTTTATCCTGATTTATGGAATTTCATTAGATTTTATTTGAATTTATGAAAATGGAAATATTTTCCTGGAAGAACAAAATCACGGCGGCATATTTGATTGACCAGAAAAAATGAGTTTTAGGTTTAGAAGGATGTTAAGGTTTATTTATAGAAAAAATTAAATATTTTAATATTCGAATTTTATATTAATATTAACCTTAGCGCTGTCTGCATTTATTGCTAAAAATCCCAACGGTCACACATGATATCCAAAAATCACGAAAATTGACATGGAGCTTCAGTTTGACATTACAGACCCAATGAAACTGGTTTCGTCGAATTCCGACTCCGTTTGCTCAAACAACGTATTTTCAACCGTCAAAATACTGATTGATTTTCACATTAAAAATCCATACGACCACACACTAACCCCAAAAATCACGGAAATTGAAATCTAGCAATAATTTAATATTGCGGATCCAACAAAATTAGTTTCGTCGAAAAAGGAGGTCGTTTGCAAAAGTGGCTATTTTCTAAGCTTTAAATAGCCCATTTAAATATATAAATATATTTAAAAATAATTAAATTAAATATTTAAAAATAAATATTATCGTATATATTCACAATAGAATATCATATTGCTCCAATTGGATTTATAACTCGATATTCAAATCCCGGTTGAATCGATATTCAATTTATATTGAAAAATCCATTTAAAATATAAATAAATCGCTATAAATTATAAAGGAATTCCATAGCGACTTTTCTAAAATTTGATTTGGACATAAATCAAAATCTACCCAACTAAATCTTGATTTATCTCTTCCACTAGAAAAATATACTTCAGTTGCTCCGTATGTTTCTTATTTCATAGAAATCCGACTCAAAACGGACCCTGTATATTCAGTTGAAGTTCAAATTGCCAAATAGCGAACTGCCACACCATTTCGAGCTCGATTTTAATTATATTTTAATTATACATTCAACTATCATTAATATAATATATTCTTTATTCGAATTCAATTCCAAACTGAACTATATATATTTTGAATTGTATAGTTCACATTAAATTATCAATTCACTATTTCCGACTATTTCGGAATAACAAATATATTACTCTATTATTTAAATTAATTAAATATTATTTAATTAAACAACCATTTACTTCTCTAATCCATTATTTAAATAATTAAATAAATAAATTATTTGATCGTACAAATACGGGACATTACACCATAATTAACAGCCATCAAAACCATGGACATATCAAGTCAATCAACCGCCGCCGCCGTCGCATTAAACCTTTCCAAGAATTTCCGCAAACTTTCTCCAGACCTTAGCTTGATTGTCATAAGAGTCAAACGTTCTTGGATCGAGAAATGTGGACCCTGAACTGTTTGACGAACTTTTCAACTAGAATATTCCAATTTTCAATATATTTTGATTCCTAATGCCGAAACCACATAGCGCAATATCCATAAGGTAAAGTGGGAAGTACTTCACCATAACATTATCCGACGCCGAAACCACTTCCATGTTGCTCATATAACACATCAAATGAATGATAAAACCTCTCTTATCACCAAAAGCCTCCAACACCGGCAGTTTAATTTCCGGTGGGTTCTGAGAATTCCTTATTTCCTAAGTGAACGGGCTGCGAGTAACACAGTCCAAATCCAAAAGACATGCTCCACATCAAGTGTATCGCCGAATCACATAAGCGATCGGACTTCCACTTCCAAGCAACTGACTCCAATCGCACAATGGTGCCCAAGATGTCTAATCCAAAATTAACAATCTATTGCACCCCAACAAGAACGTCTGGTTCCAAACTGACCTGAACAGCTGCTATGGGTGTAAACCAGACCCTCAGAACCGTGGTAGCACTTCCAACATCCAAACCTTCATGCGTTTGTATTTGAGCAACATTCCCAACATTGTTTCACACAACTTGACCAATCAAAACATCATGAGCAATTGTTCCATTGGGATTGAGGGTGTTGCCCGCCGCCTCATCCAGTTGGGTGCCAATCCCGGGATCTGTAGCAATCCTAGGCTGGTTTTGGAGAACTTCCCCCAAGTCCTGAGCCACACCATGTGGAATGGTAGCACTTTTTCCAATAATATCTCCTTAACTTGACGGCCTTCCAGACTCTTCCAGTGTATCGCCGAATCACATTAGCGATCGGACTTCCACTTCCACTTCCAAGCAACCGACTCCAATCATCCAATCCTAAACCGATGCCCCCGATGTCTAATCCAAAATTGACAATCTATTGCGTCCCAACAAGAACGTCTGCTTCCCAGTTGGCCTGAACAACCGCTATAGGGTTAAACCTGACCCTCGGAACCGTGGTAGCACTTCAACATCCAAACCTACGTGCATCTTTTCCTGAGCAACATTCCCAACATCAGATCTCACAACTTGACGAAACATCATGACCAACTGCTTCGTCAGGTTTGGGGATATTGCCCGCTGCCTCAGCCGGTTGGGTGTCGATCCCAGGATCTGTAGCGATCATAGGCTGGTTTTGGGGAACTGCCCCAAAGTCCTGAGCTAAACCCTGAGGAATGGTAGCACTTGTTCCAATAATATTTCCTTAACCCAACGGCCTTCCAAATTCTTCCATCCTAGCCATAAAAGCATTCATAGTCTCCTGTTGCCTTCTGAAAAGTTCTTGTCTTTCCAGTCGTGCATTCAAATCCCTAATCACTCCATCCATATCTTCTCTCTAGTTAGATAGTTTGATGGATTTCTAGTAAAGGAAACCACCCGACTTTCCTCTATTCCTGCTCCTTTAGAACTAACTAAAGTAATCTTCTTCGTTTTTTACCATTGTCAAATCCAAGAGTAATCTGTTTCCTTAACAATATAAAGGTTCCATAGTCGCCCCTATTCCTGCGACGTTAAAATTTTGATGTGAGAAATTGGTCATCTCTCGTCAACACCAAATTTTCAAATAATACAAACGGTCCAAACGGTCCAAACACGGAAATGCAGAGAAAGTAAATGACATCAGTGATTTATAGTAGTTCCGCAAGTTTTGCATACGTCCACTTTGATGTAACTTTGTATATTTATATTGTATGGTTGTAAGTACAGTCCTTTTTCGATTCCTTTGTTTACAAAGTTATGTACTTAGCAATGGCAAAGTCCTTGCTCAAAGCTAGTGCATTTCACATCCTATAGTACAAATGTCCAAAAGTATGCTTCAACGTTCCAAATAGTTGAAGAGAGTTCAAGAATACAATCCAAATGCAATAGGGAAGTTCGTAGGTGCAAAGAAGTTTTCAAGGAGGAAGAAGCCATGTAGGAAGCCATTAAGATGCTCCAAGTCCTTAAATCTCGAAATTAGAAAATGAGTAGCCAAAAAGATCCTGCAAATAGCCTAACACGAGAGCTATTTATAGGTTTAGGGAGTGCGGAATCGTATCCCCACAATTCATCTTTTGGAATCAGTACTTGTCCCCTTGCCTTAGCCAATTATCCGTCTCACTTCGAAGCTCCTTGATTCCAAAGCCAAACTTTACTTCGTATCGTGGGATGCAAAATTGCCATATTCGATCCTGAGGTTTGCTTGCATCCACCCCTGTTTTGGGGAGAAGAAGATGAAATATCGATCCCTGAAGTAATCACCAAAATCATGCCAACTCCGGAGATACGAAATCCATGTGAACCAAAAACACCGATCCCAAAACCCTTGTATCTGTTTTCCAAACTCCGTTTTGTATCAGCGGATATGAACTCCACAGCCAATTCCTAATTCATATCCAAGGGATACAAAGAGATCGCCATTGATCCCTGATTCGTAAAGTGAATACAAATCCCAGGATATAGATTAACCAATATCGAGAACTTGTGAATATTTTGGTCATCCCGAGTTATACCGATCCATAAGTGTTTCAGGGATACGTATCAATCCCCAAACACTTAGCCATTCCGAATTTTCCTAATTTCCGCGATTTTGTCCAAATCGCTCCGAGCTTTCCCGAGTCCATACTCAAGTGCTGAGTATTCTGTTTGTCTGAAATCCATCGCATGACTGCCTTGTAAAAAGACAGGTCAACATTTAATATGAAAATTTTGCTTTAATTGTAGTCAAATCATGACACTACGTTCATCGAGCGATAGCATCTGAAGTGAAGCACTACTCAAGAGTCAATTTGCCTCCTCAATTCTATATGGCTAGTGCATGGACAATTCAACTCAACTCAAAGTCTCCTATCATAGTATTTCGATTAATAATAATTTTTATTATTGAACCAATAATTTTGTATTCTGACTATAGAGTTAAAAATATGGGCGATATTAGAACTTTGGTCATCACCAAATTACATTCGAAATTTCCAAAAGTTGAAGACATCAATGCAAATAAAGATTCAAAGAAGGTTAGCACAAGGCATATAACATGCAAATCCATGCGTGGAAGCCGAAGAAGGGTATGTGGACCTTTTGTTTATACCTTCTTATCCTTTCCACTAGGATCTATTGTTAAACTTTTGGACAAGTTCTCATCCACTGGATACATTGATAATTGACACAAAGGCGTAGAGGACATGAGTTCTGATATTGAGTATAGTAAGCCTGACATGCTTAAATTTTTGCTAGACCCAAAAAACTCATCCTAGTCATGGTAATTCGTTAATTTCTTTGAGTTTTGTGGGGGAGGATGGTTATTTTAAGTCTAACCGTTCCTGATTATCATACTTGTTTGTTTCATGGATAAAAAATCTCATCTTCGTATGGGATGCATTCAGGGAAGTGAAACATGTGAAGCGATGTGAAATGAATATGAAACTGTCGTGGTGAAGTTGGTGAAAGTTATGTCCAGAGGGAAGCTTAGTTCTTGATAATCAATCATCTTCAAGTTAACCTGTTCTCACAGCTCAGCATCCTTAAGATTCTAGAGGATACAGACGTAGCTCTTGCGATTTTGCCGAGGAAGACATAAACATTGGTGAAACTTTTTATTTGGTTGGGGGGGAGAGGGGGCACAACAAATACAGTTACACTTATGTTACTCATATATATATATATATACACACATACAGTTACACCTATATCGGTCATAAAATACCACCTTTAGTGAATAAGTAGCTGCATGATCAATGCAATGAAATGTCTGGAAACTAACCATTTTAATTTTTATCAGGACTATTTTTTCTTCCAAAACCATTTTTTCCATATAGTTTGCATGCGACTATATTTCTCTGGCCACAAACTCTAATGATGTGAGAATTATGTGGATGGTTAAAGCAGTTTTTGATTCTCTTTATTTCAAATTAAACAGAGTTACATTTTCAAGTAATAACTGAAATTTTAATGGATGAAAATACACCGATATGAAATTTTGTGTTGTCAGGGAAGATAAGAAGAAACAGCCTTGAGAGAGGAAAAGGGAGAGGATGCTAAACCAAAGAACATGGTTGTAGCAGTGCAAGTAGACTAATTTGAAAGCATTGAATAGCAGTAATCTAGAATGTTCCACTGATTTGTATTTGTTCTGAAACAGTGAATTTTTGTTGATGTTGTAGGTAGCTATATATATGTTACGTAATACTAGTATTTAGTTCATGCCCTTCGTTTTATGTTGCTGCAAAGTGAAAAATGAGATTCTTATCAATTGTTTTAGGCGATTTTAGGGCATAAGATCGATCAAGCAATCCATTTAATCTTAGGAAAGCTTTTTTGCCTAAATCAAAATTTATCATATTCAACCAAATAGAGATGAATGACTGGGATCCTCTGAAGGATTTTACCAAAATATCATTTTATGTAGGACTATTATGGTATTGGTAAATTTATCATTATTTTTCAATTGATAACCATTTTTAATTGAAATTGGTATACCAGTTAAAATGGTATGTTAACGGTAAATTTATCGTTTTTAATGGTATAGTATCGATAACATTTCTTCAATATCAGCGGTAACAGTAATTTTACCAGTCAATTTAAAAAAATATATTCATTTGATATGCCTTATTATATGCAATAAAAAACAAATGAATGATTAAACTTAGTTCAATAATAAGGTGCAAGTACACTTATTTTCTTTCTTATTTATGTTTTTTATTAACTAACACTACACATAGTATAAAAAAGATGCATGTGTAAAAAAAATGTATCGGGATACAAAATTTGATGGACAAATGGCAATTTACTATTACTAGTATAACGGTTACTAGATTATTGATACATCAATATTTGGTATACTAGTCGATCGGTAATGGTAAGCAATTCTGATTTACCAGTAAAAATTGTACAATAACGGTATTTGTCAAATAGTAATGGTAAACATTATCATAACAACCCTAATTTTACGCTTGTTAAGCACATAAGGAAAAAAAAATCAAGATCAATCCTAAAATACATAGTTGAATATGGTAATAAAACAGTAAAGGTGTGTTTCATTGAATGAGATACTTTAGCGGAGTATAAAGTTAAACATGATATTTAAGTGGAGTATGAAGTTATATGGGTATGCGTTTGCGGCCTTAAATATGGCATATAAGCGGCATTTTTTATTTATGATTTTAATTTAAATAGTGTATAAATTAGTTATTTGTTTAGTTGATTAACTTAGGTTTAATAATTGCAAATAAAACATAGTCGAGTACACTAAATATTCCATTTAATCACATTTTTTTACTCAAATACAAGCGAATCAAATGAGCTATAAAAACAAACTGAACAAATTTATTCATGTTTTTACTTTTAAAAATATACTCTTCACACTTTTAAAAATAAATGATCAAATACGAATAACTAAGTCACTAAACCGATTCAGTGACAGCCGGGAATTTCGCTCGATCTGAATCAGTCGCTAAACCGATTCAGACCTTTCGAAAACGCCTGATTGTTTTGAGAACACGACAAAATAGAACGAAGACGGAAGAACATTTCATTGTATTTACAACAATTCATCAGAATACAAGAATATACAGAGTATAAATGAATATTACACAGAAATATCAGAGATTTAAATTACATTTAAATACATCGCAGCGGAAAATAATACAATGCACAACTGAAGGAGATATACGGATACAAAGCTTTCCGGATATCATTCCAGCTGTAAACCAGGATCCTGTGAATATAAATCTGCAAAACCAATGTCATTTGAAACACGGCCCACAATAAACCCAAAATCACATTCATTAATTACCGGGTTAAAGAACAAGTGTTATTTAAAACACTGTTCACGATAAACCCAAAAATCAATACCAATTCAATTCCAATTAAATATCATCTAATTGGTACACTTCATTAAATCTAAATAAAAAGATTTAATATTTTTCTCAACTGGGCTTAAGAACAGTGTTAATGAAGACACCATTCACGACAAACCCAAATCACATTTGATATTAAATACAAGGTTCTGAATATAAAATATACCGGCTTATATTCAATATCAAATTCTACGACCAACAAATATCGTATTGGAAATAACGATATTAATATATCTTTCAAATTTCCCAAACAATATCTGTATAATCACGATATCCAACATCAAAATATTCCAAAGACAATTTTGATTCGAATCCATTCCAATTCAATTATTGGAAATTTTGGTTATATTCAAAACCATTTCAAATCCAATTTATTTATTTAAAAATAAACAGAATTATAATTCTAGTTCAAAACTAGTTCATTTCGATAAAAATCTATTTTTATCTGTTCAAATATGGAGTTTTTCATCCCAATTCTTCCCAAATCATTCCTTATGATTTTACACAAATCATTACTATTTTTAATAATTTTATCAAGGCCCGTACAATCGATTTCCATCAACGGCCATCGAACTGCACTTACAGCGACCTTTTCCAAATTTGATTTGGACATAATTCCAAATTCAACCGTTAGATTTCAAATTTCCAATACTCGTTAGAAAGCTCTTTTCGATACGAACCCAACGGTTCCGGTTTTAGGAGAATTCGACGGTCGGATCTCCCGTAATATCCATTAGAAGTCAATGGTCGAAATTCGCGAACTACCACGGCGCGGCGCGTTCTATTCAGGCCGTTATATTATATTTATAATATACATATAATATATACTTCGTCGATTTCCTTTTAAAACGTATTATATAAATCGTTTTAAATTCGTTTTCAAAACGATTTCAACTTCATTTCAAATTCAAATCAAAATTGAATTTTTCCTTATAAATTCATTTTAAATTCATTTCAAATTGATTTCAATTCAATTTCAATTTAATTCGAATGCAATTCCTTTCGATTTCAATTCGAATTCAATTCTATTCAATTTCAATTCGAATTCATTTCTATTCAATTTCAATTCGAATTCACTTCTATTCAATTTCAATTCGAATTCATTTCTATTCAATTTCAATTTGAATTCATTTCTATTCAATTTAATTCGAATTTCAATTCTATTCAATTTCAATTCGAATCCATTTATATTCACTTTCAATTCGAATTCATTTCTATCCAGTTTCAGTTCGAATTTCAATTCTTTTCAAAATATCAGATTTTGAAATCACTTTCGATATTCATTATAAAATGAATGAAATCAATATAAATATCGTTCACGTCAAAATGGCGTCAATCTAATCAACGCGGCTTCATATATTTCTATTTTCAAATATTCTATTTCAAATATTTCTTTTTCAAATATTTCTATTCAAATATTTCTTTTTCAAATATTTCTATTCAAATATTGCTTTTTCAAAACTGGAATGATGCCCAATCAATTACCATATAATGTTAATTATATGGATTTTCTACACCACATGTACACAATAACAACGATGAATAATCAACCATCATCCAAAGTGCATTCTACCCTATATAAGCATCAAATATAAATATTTAACGCTCATAACAGCCTGTCAATCAATCGATCGACATACAACTAATTATTAGGATTAGTGTATGTCATATATCATCCCAATACCCGTGTGGGGTTTCAAACAATCAAACACAGATTTTATTTGTGTAGTTGGGCGATGTGTAAAATTTATCGTCCCAATCAGTATCAGTCAATGTGTGTATATAAACAAATCGTCCGATCTGTTTATTTTAATTTCATTTCATATACACGTTAAAAATTCTAATTTTAACTATAAAATATTTTATTTCATCTATATAAATATTTTATTTCATCTATATAAATATTTTATTTCATTTATATAAATACTTTATTTCATTTCACATCACATCACACAATCAACTACACATCAAAATCAAACAAACAAGCATACAAGCCGTCCATGGTCTGTAGACGATGGGTGTCGGGTGCTACTAAACACCATCTGCGTCCTATTATATATTTCAAACTAGAAATAAAAATTAAAGGTGAGGAGTTCTCACAGAATTGCTAATCCAACGCCAGGACTCTTCTTAGGTAGAAATCTTCGCCGTTCCTGCCTCTTGTCACTTTCGTTGCCCGTAGCCACTACATATATAAAAATCACATTTTTACTTCGCTATTCAATATATAAAAATCGTATTTTCACTTCGCTATTCAATATATAAAAATCGAATTTTCACTTCGCTATTCAATATATAAAAACCAAATTTTTTTACTTCACTATTATATAGATAAAAATTCTATTCTTATAACGGTGTTCATATGATAAAGATTATATTTTTATCATGCTATTCTCTATATAAAAAGTATATTTTTATATATCTACTTCTAATATAAAGATCAAATTTTTATACCACCACTATAAAAATCACCTTTTTGTTTCAACATATATACAATAAAAATCAGATTTTTATTTTGCTACATAAATAAAGATGATATTTTGATATCCTCTATTATATAAAAATTATATTTTTAATATTTCCACTTTATAAAAATCATATTTTTATCCTTCTACTAATATAAAAATTATATTTTTCTATAAAATGTTATCTATAAACAAAAACTGATTTTATTAATCCTTTAAAACCAATTTCATTAATTAAATAAATAAAAATAAATGGAAGGAAGACTTACAGTGGAAATGGGAAGATGAGGGCCATTACCGGAGGTCGGGGGGCCGTCAGGTGGTCGCGGGCGGTGGGGTTGGCCGGCGGTGGCCCAGCGTGGCCAGGGGTGGCTGTTGGATGCTGTGGGGGTTTAAATCGAGAAAAGGGGCAGGAGGAGAGAGGCGGGGGAAGGAGAGAGGGTCGGGGTGGGGAGCGATGGACGGAGGTGGAGGGGGCGGCGGTCGTGGAGGGCGGTGGCCGATTCCATCGCTGGTGGAGCGATTTGTTTTTTCTTTTGTTTCTTCGTCGATCTGAATGAACGAAGGGGGGGGGGCAGAATGAATAAAGGAAGAAGAGAGAGGAAGTTTTATTTTTTAATTATTTTATTTAATTATCCCCCAAAAAGCAACTTTTATTTTCAACCTCTAAACGAGGCCCACCGCCTGTCGCACATAGCGTATTACCCCCATTCTGAACACAATGGGATATGTACTGTAAGCTGATTCGATAGTTTTGATCAGTTTTCGTCAAAATCAACATATAACTCCATATATTGAATTTGAACGCGCATTTCAATTTACTGGGGTCACATACAAACTTTAAAAATTCCCGAAAAATATTTTCTAACTTCGTATCGACGATACGGTCCTAACAAAACTAGTTTCGTCGAATTCTGAGACCGTTTGAAAAATGGCCATTTTCCAGACGATTAAAATCAACTAAAACTGGTCAAACGCGTTTTCCTTTGCCACGCTCACATTTTGATTCGAAAAATTATGAAATTTGAAACCTAGCAATAATTTGACATCACGGACCCAACAAAAGTGGTTTCGTCGAAATCCGAGATCGTTTGCAAAATTTCCATTTTTAAGGGCCTGATTTCCATAGTGACTATTCAAAAGTTTCAACTGGACATATGCTTTGATCCCCGCTATGAAATTTTGATTTTTCAGATTCGTTGGAAAGATATTATCAGTTAGATTCAAATATTTTTGGTTTCACTAAAATCCGGTTTATTTTGCACCCGGTACATTCATTTGAAGTTTAAAATCGAATTATCGAACTACCGCGCCATTTTCAATTCCTTTTATAATTAAAATAAAATTATTATATTCTAACGACGACGCATATAAATATATACGTCAAATTCTAATCAAAATAAATTTCTCGTCGTTTTTATTTAAAATAATTCATTTTAAATAATCAAAATTCGCTAAAATTGCCAAAATAAAAATTTTAAACTAGCCCAGATTTCCGGGTTATTACAATCTCCCCCACTTAAAACTTTTCGTCCTCGAAAAGGAACAAAGCCGAAAGTTGTTTAGCTAATCAACTCAACTTTCATTATTTTGATTACGGCTTAAGTTCTTCAACTTTTCAGTTTCTAAGAACTTTCCAAATTTTTCAAAAATTTGGCTAACACCCAAAATTTCCGAAAAATTTCGCCATAACCTCCCCTGCACCGGGAGCACGGGAAAATCCCAAAATTTCCATATAGTCCTTCTGATCTCAAAAAGAAAAAGAAAAATCCAAGCGGCTAGCCAATCGGCTCATAAAATCATCATCACCCAAACTGAAACACCCCACCTCCGTTAGGGTCACTCTCAAGGGGAATGCCCTAATTTTGGTGGAGGTTTATAAGTATAAGTCACAGATATACAAGACAGATATAATAACACATATTTTTGAACAGCGGAAAACAACAACTTTTATTTCATCAAAATACCTGTTACACAAACCATGCCATAATTGTCTTACCATACTTCCAAAATCATAACTGTCTTGATTACATTATTTAAAGAAGCATAAAGAAAACATAAATAAACTGCAAAAGTCCCCTAATTGCTGTCCAAAGCCATAGTCCAAAACGGAAAAGATCCAAGCAATACATTCTTTCTCTTCAAGCTGGATGTGAAAACTGGTCAAGCTGCGGTATTCCCTCCCTGAGAACCTGGGGGGGGGGGGGGGAACGAAAGAAAAAGAGGCGAAAGGAAAAAGGGTCAGTCATAAAGACTGAGTAAGTCCTAGTGACTTTCAGTGTAAAAACGGTTAAAACAACATGTCATGTATGAACTTGAACTAAACTTAAGAAGGGTGTCAAGGTGGACAAGATAGACTAAGGTGATCATGATAAGTCAAGATAAGTCAAATAAAGCATCACATGTTCAAGATTCGTTGCATCAACTGTACTAGTATACTAAGCCCATGTCACGGGTTAATCACAAAATGAATCCCAGGGCCCAATATCGTGAAACGACCCTGAAACGGGGTCTGACCCAAGTACGGGGTCCTACGGAGCGCTTATCTAGTCGATCGGCTCCCTACAAGTTCTAGCTCGTCAAGTGTCCGTGTCATATGGCTAATCACGAATGTAGTCACCTGTGCTGGGTCCACCTTCGGGTGTATCAGCCCTAGGGTGTCAACCCCTGACACGATTCAAGATGCACAAATAAATCTACTGATACCCAGTGTCTTCCCCGGAATACGTGCACGACCGTAGTCCACCGAACCTACACTGGCGTACCCCACTGTCGTCGTTCACCTCTTACAATCAGCCCAGTAATCGTGCCCCACCCGGCCTAGCCCTAGGGTACCTTGATACATCTAGAGGGTTACTGCTGAAAAGGGTCGTGTCTAGGGTTTCGCTTAACAGATTAGGTCATGTAATTCGTGACCTAACCCGCCTAACCAATTAAGCCATGGAATTCAAGACTTAATTCTTTTCCAGTCTAGTCATGTCAAGGTGGTTAAGTATGTCATTTATATTCGCGACTTATCCCGCCTACGTGTCATGTTAAGTTGGCTAAGTGTTGTCGTTTCAAGTTCATGACTTAGCCCTACAAATCGTGTTCAAGTTGGTTAAGTTGTCTTTTCATGTTCATGACTTAACCCTAATTGGCATTAATTGATTCGTTAATGCACTGAACCACTCACATTGGATCCTATTGTTCGTAGCCACTGGATTTGCCGGGCGGTTCCGGGCAGGTTTACGCTATGAACTCAACCCAACCTCGGGTTTCAAGCGCGATGTGATCAACTACCCACATTGGATCCTATTGTTTGTAGCAACTGGATTTGCCGGGTGGTTCCAGGCAGATTTACACTACAAACTCAACCCAACCTCGAGTTGGCCACTTTCTTGTTTTCTAAAGTCATGCCCATGTTCTTATCAGATTTCGTGCTATTTCCATAGCATGTTCATATGTCAATTTCGTGCCCAACTAAGGCATGTTTCGAGTCAAGTTATGGCATGTTCAAGTCAAGTTTTCGTGCCATATTTCATGTTCTACTTATGCCAAATTTCACGGTTTATGATTATAATCAATTCAAGTTTTGCCTATTCTACCACATCGTATCCCCAACGTATATAAACGTACTTCGTTCACAAGCATAAACAATTCAAGAGATAAAGGGGAATAACACCAAACATGTGATAGGCATATGTGAAAATTCCAATATCACTTGCATAATAAACAGGCTATAACATATCACATAGTTTCAATACTAGCATGATGATAACTTGGCATAGTAATGGTTCCAACTTAGTTTAACATGATGATTTCAACTTTACATCATAGGCATAATAATCATTGCGGGCGTAATAATAATTTTATTACAAACATGAAACATTAAAGGCATGGTAATTCTAATAGGCATAGTGGATTCCAATTTAGCATTTTTAACATAATGATTCTCATCTAACATTATAAACATAATAATTCCAATTTAGCATTTTTAACATAATGATTCTCATTTAACATTATAAAACATAATGATTCCAACTTTTCATCATAACCTAGAAATTCCCAATTTTGTCATTGACATGATAGGTATATTAACATCACAGGCATAGTTCCATCAACTTCATAGACATGGTTTAGTTAGCATCATAGGCATGGTTTAATCAACATAAAGATTTCAATAAACATAGTGATTCCATGGACATGTATTAGTCCAACTTGCCATACAATTAAGCCCAAGTGATTCATAACAACATCAAAATCATGACAAGTTTAACTTGCAACGTTGCCATAGCAATATTCCCAAATTATAATTCAAAGTTAAACAATATAAACATGGATTTACAATAGTTCCTAAATCCGGTTTCAATTCATGGCATGTCCATATTGTTTTAGCGTTTTTGCCTAAAAAGTGACATAGAACTTACAATATGAAGCAAATAATCCAAATAAAAATCCCAAATCAAATAGCCTCAAATTCGTTGTCTACAGCGTCGTAGTTGTTGTAGCTTCTAGTTGTGGCCTTTAAGAATCGTCCTTCGTCTTCTATAATTTTGTTCTTTGTATATTTAATCTAGAGCTCTAGGTTTAATGGTGGCGGCATGAGGCTGAAATGAAATAGTATGATTTAGGCTAGGTCTTATGTCCTTTTTATAGTGTTTGCAAGTTGATTTAGATCGTCGATGGAGCTTGATTCAATAATAGCCGTTCGTTTGAAGGAGAGGCCAATCAGGAGCTGACACCTAGCCCTAGTGACAAGGCAAGGCTCAGAAAATCGACCAAACACAGACCAGGCCAGCGAAGACCTAACCAGCAGGTCATTCTGACCTGGGCGCACTTGGCAGGTGCGCCAGGCTAAAAATGTACTGGCGCGCTTCCCAAGTGCGCCAGTTCATTTTTGTTCTGGCGCACTTCCCAAGTGCGCCAGTGCATTCTGACCCGTTTTCTGGTTTTTCGCCCAACTTCGTTCATCCATATCTTCTTTATACGATACCCGTTTTACGCAAACCCGGACTCTATCTCAAGCAGAATTCCGAGACGAACGCAATGGCGTATCCCGTTTCCCTTAATTCTTTGATTTGAAATTAGTTATACTTTAATTTGTGAATCTCACTGTTATAGAATACACGGGGTGTTACATTCTCCCCCACTTAAAAGGATTTCTTCCCTGAAATCTTCAAGTTAGGAAGAATGTATATGCTAACATCCAAACATCCATCTACTCATCCATCAAACACGAGCATCCATTGTCTTTAAAAGACTTCTAATGCTTCATGATCATATGCGAAGTGTGTGTGTACATGTACTTATCTAATGCAAAATCAGGCGGTCTACTGATTCAGTTGACCTCCTTAATGCAAATTATGTAAGTGCCATGAATCCATTATGTATGCAAATTCTCCTATTCATGATTCTACATGAGTGCACAATCATTCATACAAATGCAACATCCATATGACAACACACTAAACTTCATCCATATATGAATAAATACATTTATGCATATGCAACATGAAAATGTGTCTGAGCCGATCTAGTGCCTAATGTGTATTCATGCATCTACGAGCAACCACTTGCGACCACTTGCAACCATTTTGCAATCATAACATGTTTCAATTACATGTTTACATCCAAAAAGATTCTACCTATGGCTCTCAAGATAGGATCGAGGAGTGAAACAAGATAAAACAAAGCATCTAGAAAAAGTTAACGATGTACCGCCAGAAGGTCCGGTCTGCTTCTTAGGGCAGTCTTTGCTGATGTGTCCAGTCTCCCCACAATGAAAACATTCTCCTTGCTTTCTTTTCCTCTTTCTACAATCCTTGGCTATGTGCCCTTCCGTACCACATAAATTGCATTTCCTTTTATCAGTGAGTTGTCGTTCTTGCCTCCTTTCTCGGAGTCTACCTTCTTATTCTTAAAATCGTTGGGCTTGACCTCTTTCTTCCTTTGAGAGTTTTCTGCCTCTTTCTCCTTCTTGCCCTTATCTTCTTCGTTCAGCAATGCCATCTACACCAACCTTTCATACATAGCTCCCATGGGTATATGGGTCATGGCCAAACTGTGTAATGGCTCATTCAATCCTTTGACAAAGCGGAGAGCCTTCTTGTGCGGGGTGTTGACTAGGTCCAGTCCGAACCTAGCCAGCTCATCGAACTGATTAACATACTCTTTGACTATCATATTCCCTTGCTTAAGAAATAAGAATTTTTCCAACTGAAGACTCCTTTCAGCTTCTGAGAGAAATTTAGCCTCAAACCTTGCCCTAAAGTCCTCCCACGTTTCCACTGGTCTTTCTACATTGGTGACTTCCCACCAATAGGAAGCCTCGCCTTTAAGTAGCCATACTGCCAGTTGTACCTTCTGCCTCAAAGATGACGAATAAGTCCTCGGTTTCCTTTAACCAATTCCTAGCTGCCACGAAGGACTCAGTTCCATGAAAGTCCTTTCCTCCCATAGCCTTAAAATCTTTACATATCTTAGCAAAGGTATTTCCCCACGGAGGAGGTGGAGGAAGAGGTGCTGCTGCAGCTGGATGATTTCCTGCAGCTGGGAGAGGAGGAACGGTAGGGCCTGGCTGAGTGGTCCTTGCTTCTAAGAATCGTCTAAACCAACCAGGTATTGGTACACCCTCTGGCAAGTTAAGTTCTTCGGACATGCTGAAACAAAAGGATGGATTCAAAACGAAGGATAAGAGATAGTACCTATGGCTTTGGGGGACTTTGCCTTTTTAAAATATAATATTTTACCTTTTAAAAATGCTTCTTTAAATTTTCTTTTTTGAAAATAAATTTTCAAAACTTTTTATCTTATCTGGTAAACCTATGCTCTAATACCAAGTGAAACACCCCACCTCCGTTAAGGTCACTCTCAAGGGGAATGCCCTAATTTTGGTGGAGGTTTATAAGTATAAGTCACATATATACAAGACAGATATAATAACACATATTTTTGAACAGCGGAAAACAACAACTTTTATTTCATCAAAATACGTGTTACACAAACCATGCCATAATTGTCTTACCATACTTCCAAAATCATAACTGTCTTGATTACATTATTTAAAGAAGCATAAAGAAAACATAAATAAACTGCAAAAGTCCCCTAATTGCTGTCCAAAGCCATAGTCCAAAACGGAAAAGATCCAAGCAATACATTCTTTCTCTTCAAGCTGGATGTGAAAACTGGTCAAGCTGCGGTATTCCCTCCCTGAGAACCTGGGGGGGGGGGGACGAAAGAAAAAGAGGCAAAAGGAAAAAGGGTCAGTCATAAAGACTGAGTAAGTCCTAGTGACTTTCAGTGTAAAAACGGTTAAAACAACATGTCATGTATGAACTGGAACTAAACTTAAGAAGGGTGTCAAGGTGGACAAGATAGACTAAGGTGATCATGATAAGTCAAGATAAGTCAAATAAAGCATCACATGTTCAAGATTCGTTGCATCAACTGTACTAGTATACTAAGCCCATGTCACGGGTTAATCACAAAATGAATCCCAGGACCCAATATCGTGAAACGACCCTGAAACGGGGTCTGACCCAAGTACGGGGTCCTACGGAGCGCTTATCTAGTCGATCGGCTCCCTACAAGTTCTACCTCATCAAGTGTCCGTGTCATACGGCTAATCACGAATGTAGTCACCTGTGCTGGGTCCACCTTCGGGTGTATCAGCCCTAGGGTGTCAACCCCTGACACGATTCAAGATGCACAAATAAATCTACTGATACCCAGTGTCTTCCCCGGAATACGTGCACGACCGTAGTCCACCGAACCTACACTGGCGTACCCCACTGTCGTCGTTCACCTCTTACAATCAGCCCAGTAATCGTGCCCCACCCGGCCTAGCCCTAGGGTACCTTGATACATCTAGAGGGTTACTGCTGAAAAGGGTCGTGTCTAGGGTTTCGCTTAACAGATTAGGTCATGTAATTCGTGACCTAACCCGCCTAACCAATTAAGCCATGGAATTCAAGACTTAATTCTTTTCCAGTCTAGTCATGTCAAGGTGGTTAAGTATGTCATTTATATTCGCGACTTATCCCGCCTACGTGTCATGTCAAGTTGGCTAAGTGTTGTCGTTTCAAGTTCATGACTTAGCCCTACAAATCGTGTTCAAGTTGGTTAAGTTGTCTTTTCATGTTCATGACTTAACCCTAATTGGCATTAATTGATTCGTTAATGCACCGAACCACTCACATTGGATCCTGTTGTTCGTAGCCATTGGATTTGTCGGGCGGTTCCGGGCAGGTTTATGCTACGAACTTAACCCAACCTCGGGTTTCAAGCGCGATGTGACCAACTACCCACATTGGATCCTATTGTTTGTAGCAACTGGATTTGTCGGGCGGTTCCGGGCAGATTTACACTACAAACTCAACCCAACCTCGAGTTGGCCACTTTCTTGTTTTCTAAAGTCATGCCCATGTTCTTATCAGATTTCGTGCTATTTCCATAGCATGTTCATATGTCAATTTCGTGCCCAACTAAGGCATGTTTCAAGTCAAGTTATGGCATGTTCAGGTCAAGTTTTAGTGCCATATTTCATGTTCTACTTATGCCAAATTTCACGGTTTATGATTATAATCAATTCAAGTTTTGCCTATTCTACCCAATCGTATCCCCAACGTATATAAACGTACTTCGTTCACAAGCATAAACAATTCAAGAGATAAAGGGAAATAACACCAAACATGTGATAGGCATATGTGAAAATTCCAACATCACTTGCATAATAAACAGGCTATAACATATCACATAGTTTCAATACTAGCATGATGATAACTTGGCATAGTAATGGTGCCAACTTAGTTTAACATGATGATTTCAACTTTACATCATAGGCATAATAATCATTGCGGGCGTAATAATAATTTTATTACAAACATGAAACATTAAAGGCATGGTAATTCTAATAGGCATAGTGGATTCCAATTTAGCATTTTTAACATAATGATTCTCATCTAACATTATAAACATAATAATTCCAATTTAGCATTTTTAACATAATGATTCTCATTTAACATTATAAAACATAATGATTCCAACTTTTCATCATAACCTAGAAATTCCCAATTTTGTCATTAACATGATAGGTATATTAACATCACAGGCATAGTTCCATCAACTTCATAGACATGGTTTAATTAGCATCATAGGCATGGTTTAATCAACATAAAGATTTCAATAAACATAGTGATTCCATGGACATGTATTAGTCCAACTTGCCATACAATTAAGCCCAAGTGATTCATAACAACATCAAAATCATGACAAGTTTTACTTGCAACGTTGCCATAGCAATATTCCCAAATTATAATTCAAAGTTAAACAATATAAACATGGATTTACAATAGTTCCTAAATCCGGTTTCAATTCATGGCATGTCCACATTGTTTTAGCGTTTTTGCCTAAAAAGTGACATAGAACTTACAATATGAAGCAAATAATCCAAATAAAAATCCCAAATCAAATAGCCCCAAGTTCGTTGTCTACAGCGTCGTAGTTGTTGTAGCTTCTAGTTGTAGCCTTCAAGAATCGTCCTTCGTCTTCTATAATTTTGTTCTTTGTATATTTAATCTAGAGCTCTAGGTTTAATGGTGGCGGCATGAGGCTGAAATGAAATAGTATGATTTAGGCTAGGTCTTAGGTCCTTTTTGTAGTGTTTGCAAGTTGATTTAGATCGTCGATGGAGCTTGATTCAATAATAGCCGTTCGTTTGAAGGAGAGGCCAATCAGGGGCTGACACCTAGCCCTAGTGACAAGGCAAGGCTCAGAAAATCGACCAAACACAGACTAGGCCAGCCAAGACCTGACCAGCAGGTCATTCTGACCTGGGCGCACTTGGCAGGTGCGCCAGGCTAAAAATGTACTGGCGCACTTCCCAAGTGCGCCAGTGCATTCTGACCCGTTTTCTGGTTTCTCGCCCAACTTCGTTCGTCCATATCTTCTTCATACGATACCCGTTTTACGCAAACCCGGACTCTATCTCAAGCACAATTCCGAGACGAACGCAATGGCATATCCCGTTTCCCTTAATTCTTTGATTTGAAATTAGTTATACTTTAATTTGTGAATCTCACTGTTATAGAATACACGGGGTGTTACACAAACAAAACAGTAAATTATGATAAACATGTACCTATTTGTCAGGCAAACAATTTTATTCTTCTTCTCTAGCCTCTTTGCTATGACCTGTTCAATGTAAGTACATGTATATGCAAGAAAATGCGACTAATTTCAATACAGTTCACTATTTGGTCAATATGGCTAAATGGTTAAAAATTTCAATTAATCAAACAATAATCAAACAACACAACCATCAATCTATTAGTTGATTAGCTTTTGAAATTCATAACTTTGATATATAGTCAAAAATCACATTTTTGATGCCAAATCACAACAATAAGCCCTATCTAGTTTCGGTTCTCACACCAGTCAATTGGAAATATATAGAAATCTCACTTTTGAAACTCGAAAATAAATACTGGCGATGGTTCCCCATCACCAGAATTATCCCCGAGGACTAGAGTATGATTCTATAACTATCCAGTATATTAAAACTTCGAATACACGTTTACAAGACGTATATGCAAAATCTTTATATATCGGATTGTCTAAATCAATTTAAAATAAATGATCAAATACGAATAAGCGATTTAAATTTCAAAACAAAACTTGTTTTTACTTTTAAAAATATACTCTTCACACTCGTTCTACGATACTACTGATCCCATCTCTAACGAGTCATTCCCATTGGATATTACTAATCCAATATCTGATGAATTCTTTCATATGGTTCTAATGTGTCCTATTCTCTGAGCTTGGTAAACCAAAGCTCTGATACCAAATGTGACAGCCGGGAATTTCGCTCGATCCGAATCAGTCGCTAAACCGACTCAGACCTTTCGAAAACGCCTGATTGTTTTGAGAACACGACAAAATAGAACGCAGACGAAAGAACATTTCATTGTATTTACAACAATTCATCAGAATACAAGAATATACAGAGTATAAATGAATATTACACAGATATATCAGAGATTTAAATTACATTTAAATACATCGCAGCGGAAAATAATACAATACACAACTGAAGGAGATATACGGATACAAAGCTTTCCGGATATCATTCCAGCTGTAAACCAGGATCCTGTGAATATAAATCTGCAAAACCAATGTCATTTGAAACACAGCCCACAATAAACCCAAAATCACATTCATTATTTATCGGGTTAAAGAACAAGTGTTATTTAAAACACTGTTCACGATAAACCCAAAAATCAATACCAATTCAATTCCAATTAAATATCATTTAATTGGTACACTTCATTAAATCTAAATAAAAAGATTTAATATTTTCCTTAACTGGGCTTAAGAACAGTGTTAATGAAGACACCATTCACGACAAACCCAAATCACATTTGATATTAAATACAAGGTTCTGAATAGAAAATATACTGGCTTATATTCAATATCAAATTCTACGACCAACAAATATATTGGAAATAACGATATTAATATATCTTTCAAATTTCCCAAACAATATCTGTACAATCACGATATCCAACATTGAAATATTCCAAAGACAATTTCGATTCAAATCCATTCCAATTCAATTATTGGAAATTCTGGTTATATTCAAAACCATTTCAAATCCAATTTATTTATTTAAAAATAAATAGAATTATAATTCTAGTTCAAAACTAGTTCATTTCGATAAAAATCTATTTTTATCTTTTCAAATATGGAGTTTTTCATCCCAATTCTTCCCAAATCATTTCTTATGATTTTACACAAGTTATTACTATTTTTAATAATTTTATCAAGGCCCGTACAGTCGATTTCCATCAACGGCCATTGAACTGCACTTACAGCGACCTTTTCCAAATTTGATTTGGACATAATTCCAAATTCAACCGTTAGATTTCAAATTTCCAATACTCGTTAGAAAGCTCTTTTCGATACGAACCCAACGGTTCCAGTATTAGGAGAATCCGACAGTCGGATCTCCCGCAATATCCATTCGAAGTCAATGGTTGAAATTCGCGAACTGCCGCGGCGCGGCGCGTTCTATTCAGGCCGTTATATTATATATATAATATATATATATAATATATACTTCATCGATTTCTTTTTAAAACGTATTATATAAATCGTTTTAAATTCATTTTCAAAACGATTTCAACTTCATTTCAAATTCAAATAAAATTGAAAGTTTCCTTATAAATTCGTTTTAAATTCATTTCAAATTGATTTCAATTTCAATTTAATTCGAATGCAATTCCTTTCGATTTCAATTCGAATTCAATCTATTCAATTTCAATTCGAATTCATTTCTATTCAATTTCAATTCGAATTCACTTCTATTCAATTTCAATTCGAATTCATTTCTATTCAATTTCAATTTGAATTCATTTCTATTCAATTTAATTCGAATTTCAATTCTATTCAATTTCAATTCGAATTCATTTATATTCACTTTCAATTCGAATTCATTTCTATCTAGATTCAGTTCGAATTTCAATTCTTTTCAAAATATCAGATTTTGAAATCACTTTCGATATTCATTATAAAATGAATGAAATTGATATAAATATCGTTCACGTCAAAATGGCGTCAATCTAATCAACACGGCTTCATATATTTCTATTTTCAAATATTCTATTTCAAATATTTCTTCTTCAAATATTTCTTTTTCAAATATTTCTATTCAAATATTTCTTTTTCAAAACTGGAAAGAAGCCCAATCAATTATCATATAATGTTAATTATATGGATTTTCTACACCACATGTACACAATAACAACGATGAATAATCAACCATCATCCTAAGTGCATTCTACACTGTATAAGCATCAAATGTAAATAATTAACGCTCATAACAGTCTGTCAATCAATCGATCGACATACAACTAATTATTGGGATTAGTGTATGTCATATATCATCCCAATACCCGTGTGGGGTTTCAAACAATCAAACACAGATTTTATTTGTGCAGTTGGGCGATGTGTAAAATTTATCGTCCCAATCAATATCAGTCAATGTGTGCATATAAACAAATCGTCCGATCTGTTTATTTTTATTTCATTTCATATACACGTTAAAAATTCTATTTTTAACTATAAAATATTTTCAACTATAAAATATTTTATTTCATCTATATAAATATTTTATTTCATTTATATAAATATTTTATTTCATTTCACATCACATCACACAATCAACTACACATCAAAATCAAACAAACAAGCATACAAGCCGTCCATGGTCTGTGGACGACGGGTGTCGGGTGCTACTAAACACCGTCTGCATCCTATTATATATTTCTACTAGAAGAACAAAATTTAAAGGTGAGAAGTTCTCACAGAATTGCTAATCCAACGCCACGACTCTTCTTAGGTAGAAATCTTCGTCATTCCTGCCTCTTGTCACTTACGTTGCCCGTAGCCACTACATATATAAAAAATCACATTTTTACTTTGCTATTCAATATATAAAAATCGAATTTTCACTTCGCTATTCAATATATAAAAATCGAATTTTCACTTCGCTATTCAATATATAAAAATCAAAATTTTACTTCGCTATTATATAGATAAAAATTCTATTCTTATAACGATGTTCATATGATAAAGATTATATTTTTATCACGCTATTCTCTATATAAAAAGTATATTTTTATATATCTACTTCTAATATAAAGATCAATTTTTTATACCACCACTATAAAAATCACCTTTTTATTTCAACATATATACAATAAAAACCAGATTTTTATTTTGCTACATAAATAAAGATGATATTTTGATATCCTCTATTATATAAAAATTATATTTTTAATATTTCTACTTTATAGAAATCATATTTTTATCCTTCTACTAATATAAAAATTATAATTTTCTATAAAATGTTTTCTACAAACAAAAACTGATTTTATTAATCCTTTAAAACCAATTTCATTAATTAAATAAATAAAAATAAATGGAAGGAAGACTTACAGTGGAAATGGGAAGATGAGGGCCATTACCGGAGGTCGAGGGGGTCGTCATATGGTCGCGGGCGGTGGGGTTGGGCGGTGGTGGCCCAGCGTGGACAGGGGCGGCGGTTGGATGCTGTGGGGGTTTAAATCGAGAAAAGGGGAAGGAGGAGAGAGGCGGGGGAAGGAGAAAGGGTCGGGGTGGGGAGCGCTGGACGGAGGTGGAGGGGGCGGCGGTCGTGGAGGGCGGTGGCCGATTCCATCGCTGGTGGAGCGATTTGTTTTTTTTCTTTCTTCGTCGATCTGAATGAACGAAGGGGGGACCAGAATGAACAAAGGAAGAGGAGAGAGGAAATTTTATTTTTTAATTATTTTATTTAATTATCCCCCAAAAAGCAACTTTTATTTTCGACCTCTAAACGAGGCCCATCGCCTGTCGTCCATAGCGTATTACCCCCATTCCGAACACAATGGGATATGTACTGTAAGATGATTCGATCATTTCGATCAGTTTTCGTCAAAATCAACATATAACTCCATATATTTAATTTGAATGCGCATTTCAATTTACTGGGGTCACATACGAACTTTAAAAATTCCCGAAAAATATTTTCTAGCTTCATATCGACGATACGGTCCTAACAAAACTAGTTTCGTCGAATTCTGAGATCATTTGAAAAATGGCCATTTTCCAGTCGATTAAAATTAACTAAAACTGGTCAAACGCGTTTTCCTTTGCCATGCTCACATTTTGATTCGAAAAATTATGAAATTTGAAACCTAGCAATAATTTGACATCACGGACCCAACAAAAGTGGTTTCGTCGAAATCCGAGATCGTTTGCAAAATTTCCATTTTTAAGGGCCTGAATTCCATAACGACTATTCAGAAATTTCAACTGGACATATCTTTTGATCCCGCTATGAAATTTTGATTTTTCGGATTCGTTGGAAAGATATTATCAATTAGATTCAAATATTTTTGGTTTCACTAAAATCTGGTTTATTTTGCACCTGGTACATTCATTTGAAGTTTGAAATCGAATTATCGAACTACCGCGCCATTTTCAATTCCTTTTATAATTAAAATAAAATTATTATATTCTAACGACGATGTATATAAATATATACGTCAAATTCTATTCAAAATAAATTTCTCGTCGTTTTTATTTAAAATAATTCATTTTAAATAATCAAAATTCGCTAAAATTGCCAAAATAAAAATTTTAAACTGGCCCAGATTTCCGGGTTATTACATAACATGAAATGGGTTTTCTCCGAAGAATACCGTAAAACAAACAACACAATGCTAAAAAGAAAAATGAAGACATTATAAGTTGCAGATCCCATCACACAATGCAACACAAACCATAAGATAGAGTTTTACCTTATAATGTCCAAATATGCTTGATTCATGAAATTTGTCTTTTATTATTTGTGCATAGTGTAAAAATCAATTTCAAATATAAATATATCAATCCTAGACGATATGAGTGTCCTATACCACATGTCGCCGATAGTATACAACTAAAACCGTAAAACCGCATATTGGAAATTGGGTTTCCATCTAGGAACCATGGCAAGGGATCTTCCTCTGCCGATTCGAGGCAATCTAACCCATGCCTTAGGACTCACTCGCAAGTGCACCTAGATCATGTAGAGCCTGTAACACCCCACTCCCGCTATGATCACTCACTAAGGGAATGCCATAGCATCGGTGGAGTATTTTAGTGAATATAGAACAGAAAAATTACAACAAGACAGATATAAATAGTACTTGAAATTTAAAACATCATCTCATAACAGCGGAAGTAAAACATGTCTGGTTACATCATAAAACCACAATAAAAGTCAAGTACAATATCCATCAAAATAAAGAAGTACATAATCCCACTCTCATACAATAGCCAAAACAAAAGAAAAGATAACTGGGTAACTGGAGCTTTACATCTATCCAAGCTCCTAAAGACTGGAACAGCAATCCGATCAAGCTCCACTACTGCTAGGAACCACCGTAGGACCTGAGGGTTGGGGAAAAAAGATAAAAACAACGGGGTCAGACATAAGTCTGAGCGAGTCCTATAACTTTAACAATACAATCGTTAAAGTAACCAGAGAAGACATAAACTGATATACGGTAACTAATGGGGATGAATGGCTACACTAAGTAGTCAACTAAACTAAGATAAACGATAAAGACGCATCTACCCTTCCAAAGGTAAATTACTAAACTGCACCACACCAGTCGTTCCTAACTTAAAGGTTGATCCCACCCCTGGACTTATAAAATTAACTTAATAGTTCTCGCGTACCCCTAGGTGACTGAGTAGACGCCACAGGGCCCTACAATCCACTAGGTGTACACAATACTCCCCATTCGATCGGCTCCCTAACGTAGATACCCGTGCTGGCCCCACCGTGGGGTGTACCATTCCCCAACGTGGCAACCTGATAAAATTAACGGTGCACGGCTTATATCTACACGATGCAACAACGTCTTATTTACCAGCCCGGGTCCACACACGCATATGAAACCCGTTGGTCATGCGTTGCCACCGCTAACCCATTTTGGCCTCTTATAGTCAAGCCCAATATGCGTGTCCCGTCACTCGACTAGAGTCGAGCCCACTAAGATACGTTTGGGATATTGGTTGAAATGGGCCCCCAGCACAAGCCATCCCCCTAAGCTTGGCCCACACACTAGTGTTTCTCACTTAACCCTTTAACCATGTTTAATTACATGTTTCATCTTGGTTAAGTATTTAATCATATTTTCTATTGGCAACCACTAGCAATTTCCACATACCACCCAAGGTACCCACTTAACCCCCATGCCCCACTACATGATTATCTGGTTAAGTGTTTCTTAATTGATTAACACCGTAACCGTGTAAAGGACCCCTCACATTGGACCGTTATTTGTAGATGCCTGGTTAAGCCGGTAAGTTCCGGGCAGTCTTACACTACAAACGGGTCCAACCTCGTGTCATTTACCCTTGTTACGTATTTAATTTATGATTAAGACCCCTCACATTGGACCGTCATTTGTAGATGCCTGGTTAAGCCGGTAAACTCCGGGCAGTCTTACACTACAAACGGGTCCAACCTCGTGTCTTAATCGATTAATTACTCCTAATTAATCACCCCCATAATTTGTGTTAATTATCATGTTTATTTTAGGAATATGGGTACACCTAACTTAATAGGCAAATTCCCAACTCCAAAGTGTGGGTACACCTAACTTAATAGGCAAATTCCCAACACATAGTATGGGTACACCTAACTTAATAGGCAAATTCCCATACTATGTTCATTTATTTTATGTTATGCATAATTATATTAATTTCACACAATCTTATTAACTTATGCATTGAATTAACCCCATCGTTCCCACGTAATTTCGTTCTCATGACATAACACATATAAAAGGCGTCAACTTGCATATGTATGAACATGTTTCAAAGGTGCCATCTTGCATATTAACAAACACATAACTTGCATATGAACTTGCATAACATGTCACATAACTTGCATATAATCTTGTA
Source organism: Allium sativum (assembly GCA_030737875.1). Classification (NCBI taxonomy): domain Eukaryota; kingdom Viridiplantae; phylum Streptophyta; class Magnoliopsida; order Asparagales; family Amaryllidaceae; genus Allium; species Allium sativum. The sequence continues at coordinate 653,956,985 of CM060920.1, forward strand.
TAACATGTCACATAACTTGCATATAATCTGGTATAACATGTCACATAACTTGCATATAATCTTGTATAACATGTCACATAACTTGCATATAATCTTGTATAACATGTCACATAAACTTACATATTAACAAATACATGACTTGCATATAATATGTCACATAACTTGCATATGAACTTGCATAACATACTTGCATATAAACTCATAAACTTGCATATGAACTTGCATAACATACTTGCATATAAACTCATAAACTTGCATATGAACTTGCATAACATACTTGCATATAAACTCATAAACTTGCATATGAACTTGCATAACATACTTGCATATAAACTCATAAACTTGCATATGAACTTGCATAACATACTTGCATATGAACTCATAAACTTGCATATGAACTTGCATAACATGTTACATACTTGCATATGAAGAGACATACAACTTGCATAATTATCATACAAGTAACTTGCATTTTATCATACATGTAACTTGCATATTAACATATGATCACAAAACACAAAACTTGCATAACCCACATACATTAGCAAACTAACATCATGTCATATGACTTGAAATCCATTAATCCCCAAACAAAACCATATGATCTCATCATATCTCATCTACTTAATTTAGCAATCGGTTATTAAAGTGATAGAAACTCACCAAAACCAAGATTAGCAAACTTATGAAGTAAAACTAGTTGCTATATTTGAAGATGGTGATGATTAGAGGTTGATTAGCTTGCAACTTTCTTCATAAGCTAGTGGAGGCTCCTCTTAAGTTTGATTTTGGCGGCATGATGGCATCATTTCTATTTTTAGTATGGATTAGGCTTGCATTAGGGTGTATTTATAGGATTAGGGTGTGTTTTAGACCATAGGATTAACCCTAGGCTAGATTAGGTCCGTCAGATTTAGGAAGTCTCCAGAACACAGCCCAGCCCTAGCCATAAAACCAGACCTGGTGCACCCAGGCCAAATGGCTCGACACCCCATGTCGACAGGCAAGTCGACAGGGCAGTCGACTCCCCAGTCGACAGGCCTGTCGACAGCCCTGTCGACATGGCTAGGACGGGAAGTTTCCCGCCTGGCCCCCGCTGGCTCCAATTTCGAAATCTGGTTTTGAATTTCTAAATCTGTTTTTAACTTGAATTTTCTGCCAACTTCATTGGGCCATAACTGGGCCATACGGACTCCGATTTACAAAATTTCGGACTCTATTCTGCGTATTTTTCCGAGACGAACGCAATGACGCAGCCCGTTTCCCCTGATTCTCATATCTGAGATTAATTATACTTTAATTACTAACCATTAGTGTTAATTGATATTCGGGGTGTTACATTCTCCCCTACTTAAAGGATTTCGTCCTCGAAATCTCTAAGTCAAGAAGAACGTATCCTACCAACCAAACAACCATCTACTAAACCATCAACCACAAGCAACCATTATCCTTAGAAACTTCTAATGATGTACGAACATATGCAGAAAGTGTGTGTATATGTCCGTATACTAATGCAAAATCAGGCGGTCTACTGATTCAGTCGACCTCCTTAATGCAAACCATGATAGTGCCATGCATCCAATATGTATGCGAAACCCTATTGACACATACAATTTCTATATGCGTGCACAACCATACACAAAAATGCATCATCCACATGATAACACAGCCATGATACATCCATCAATCTAACTACCACATCCATTTATGCGATATGCAACATGAAGTGACTGAGCCGATCTAGTGCCTAATGTGTGTGTATATGCATCCACGAGCAACCACTAGCAAACAATTGCATCCACATGCATCCATCAACCATAACATGTTTCAAACACATGTTTCAACCATAGGTTTTACCCTATCTAAAGGTCATAGGTACTAGCGAGAGGATATACTAAAGATAAGATAAGTACTAGACAAGCGATAAAGGAGAAGTTAAAAGACATACTCTCAAAAAGAAATGGATACAAAGAACGCATCTTCGCTTCCGTCTCCCAAGTAGCATTGCTTTCGTCATCTTCCCATTGCACTTTAACTAGCTGAACTTCTCTGTTCCTCAACTTCCTAGTTTCTGACCCAAGGATGCGAGTAGGAGCTCGTCGAATCGTCGCATCACGCTCTACCTCTACATCTCTAAGCAAGCTCGGCTCTACCACTTCTGCGGTCTCATGTAAGCACTTCCTCAAATGTGATACATGGAATACATCATGAACACCACTAAGTCTGTCGGGCAACTCCACCCTATATGCCATCCGTCCAATCCTTTCCTTAATAGGAAACGGCCCAACAAACCTCGGTGCTAACTTCCCAACGGACCCAAAGCGAACAACATTTCTCAACGGAGATACTTTGACAAAAACCATGTCCCCAACCTCAAACTCAAGATCCGTCCTTCTCCGATCCGCATAAGATTTATGTCTATCTTGCGCTGCTTTCATCCTTCTTCGAATCAAATCAATCTTCTCTGAAGTCTCTCTAACCATATCTGGCCCAAGCAAGATCTTATCCGTAGATTCCCACCAACATGTAGGAGATCGACAAGGCCTTCCATAAAGAGCTTCGAAAGGTGCCATGCCAATACTAGACTGAAAGCTGTTATTGTATGCGAACTCCACCAAAGGAAGATGTTCTTCCCATGTACCTCCAAAATCCAAGATACAAAGCCTCAAGAGATCTTCTAAGATACGGTTCACCCTCTCGGTCTGACCGTCCGTCTGAGGATGATATGCGGTGCTCAAACACAACTGAGTCCCTACCGCCTCTTGCAAACTTCTCCAAAACTCACTAGTGAAGATAGGATCTCGATCACTCACAATGCTGGATGGTACGCCATGCAATCTAACGATCTCTCTAACATAGACTGAAGCAAGCCATGGAGCGGTCCTCTTACTCTTCACGGGTATAAAATGGGCACTCTTGGTAAGTCTGTCTACCACAACCCAAATTCCCGTATTGCCCTTCCTCGATCTCGGTAACCCATCGATGAAATCCATCGAGACACTATCCCACTTCCATTGCGGAACTTCCAATGGGTGTAGCAACCCACCGGGTTTCCTTTGCTCCGCTTTAACTTGTTGGCACACTAAGCATCTAGCCACATACTCGGCCACATCTTTCTTCATACCGGCCCAGAAGAAAACTCTCTTCATGTCTTGGTACATTTTGTCTCCACCGGGATGAATAGTCATCCTTGAACGATGTGCATCATCCAAAATAGCCTTCTTCAAACCCTCATCTTGCGGTACACAAAGTCTACCGTCTCTATGCAACCATCCCCTATCATCTATGGTGTATCTTCCCAAATGGCTGGACGACTCCCCCTTATAAGCTTCTCTACCAACTCAACCAACTGTGGGTCGTCTCGCTGAGCCTCACCAATCCGTCCCAAAAGAGTAGGTCTAACCTCCAAGGATGCTAACAAACCAGGTACAAAGTCAACAGAAGGTCTGAAGTCGAACAAAGAAAGAAACTCCAAGCTTCGCCGTTCCACGAACAATGGACTCAAAGATAGCCTTTTTCTACTCAAGGCGTCCGCCACTACGTTACCCTTGCCAGGGGTATACGCTATCTCGAAATCATAGGATGCTAAGAACTCCATCCACCTTTGCTGTCTTAAGTTTAAATCCTTCTGAGAGAATAAGTACTTCAATGATTTATGGTCAGTGAACAACTCGAATCTCTCACCAAGAAGATAATGGCGCCAAGACTTAAGTGCGAAAACAATCGCGGCCAACTCTAGATCATGGGTAGGGTAATTCTTCTCCTGCACTCTCAATTGCCTCCCTCCATAGGCTATTACCCTTCCCTCCTGCATCAAGATTGCGCCTAATCCTGTCCCACAAGCATCGGTATAAACAACAAACGACTTACTCCCATCTGGAAGCACTAAAACTGGAGCGGTGGTCAAAGCTCTCTTTAACCGTCGGAAAGCATCATCACAATCTACGTCCCATGAGAAAACCAGATTCTTCTTCGTCAAGCGGGTTAATGGGGCTGATATCTTCGCGAAGTCTTTGATGAACTTCCTATAATATCCTGCCAACCCCAAGAAACTTCTTACTTCGGTAGCATTTCTAGGAACTTTCCAATCCTGGATAGATACTATCTTTGCGGGATCCACAGCTATCCCTTCCTTAGAGACCACATGCCCTAAGAATCGCACTTCTCTTCTCCAAAAATGACATTTAGAGAATTTAGCTTTAAGACTATGTGCTCGAAGAGTCTCCAACACTTCTCTGAGATGTAAGGCATGCTCTTCTTCACTCTTGGAAAAGACCAAGATGTCATCCACAAAGACTACTACAAACTTATTCAGATACTCTCTGAACACTCTACTCATCAGATCAACAAAGTATGCCGGGGCGTTTGTCAACCCAAATGGCATCACAAGCCACTCATAAAAACCATCCGGAGTCCGGAAAGCAGTCTTCTCTATACTGTCCTCCGCCACTCTCAACTGATGAAACCCTGTAGCTAAGTCCATCTGCGAAAACACTGAGGCGCCAACCAACTGATCAAAGAGATCATCTATCCTCGGTAATGGGTGTCTATTCTTCTTCGTGAGCTTATTAAGTTCTCTATAATCCACATAAAGTCTGAGGGACCTATCCGCCTTCGTGGCAAACACTACTGGAGCTCCCCACTCCGATATACTTCGCCTTATGAACCCCTTCTCAAGCAACTCCCCTACTTGCTTATGAAGTTCTCTTCTCTCACGAGGAGCCATGTGGCGCACTGGCAAAGACACTGGTTTGGCATTATCCACCAAATAAATTCGGAAATCTATCTCCCGCTTCGGAGGCAAACCCTTCACCTCTTCAAACACATCCGGATATTCCCGGACCACTCTGACAGAACGCAAACTCTCGACCGAAGCATCGAGTGATTCAAGATAACTTAGCAAAACAGATTCCATGGGATTACAAGAGATCTCGAGAGTATTACCCAAGCGGGTCATAAGCCGGACAACTCTCCTTTCACAATCAAGAACGGCACCATTACTGGATAACCAGTCCATGCCCAAAATCAACCCATAGCCTGTGAAGCCCAATACAAAAGCATCACATCCAAACTCAACGCTAAGTATAGAAATCTTCAAACCCAAACATATCATAGACAGATATATGGAGCCCCCAATTGGGTTTGAAACAACCAAGGTATCATCAACTAGACTGGTGTCTAAGTGCAGTGACTCAACTAACGATGATGAGATAAAAGAATGCGATGCGCCAGAGTCAAACAAAGTACGAACTGGATGATCAAACAGAAAAACCAGACTTTCAACGGAAATAGTTCTACCTCTCTGCTGAATCGGTGGAACTGAGAGAGCCTGAACTTGCCCCCCTGCCTGAGGTGGTGCCATAAGAGCTTGCACCTGACCTCCCGAGGTAGACCTCGTCTTCTGCCCCTTCTTTGGGCAGTCCTTCACAAGATGTCCTGCTTCACCACAATGAAAGCAACCGGTCTTCTTCTTTTTGCGACAATCCTTGCCGAGGTGGCCTGGGGTCCCACAATTGAAGCACTTCTTCTTCTTCTTCTTCCCCTTGTCACCATTGCCTTTTCCACCCTTGCCTTGTTGTTGTTGTTGTTGCGGTTTCTTCTGATCCCCCTTCTTCTCTGGTGTCTTAGAACTCTTATCATCCTCATGCATAAGTGCCATGTAGACAAGCTTCTCAAAGGTGGCCCCCATAGGAATGTGAGTCATAGCTATTCCTTGCAATGGTTCGTTCAAGCCTCTAACGAACCTCAAAGCCTTCTTCTCCGGTGTATTCACCAACTCTATGCCAAACCTTGCTAATTGATTGAATTTGTTGACATATTCTTTCACCGTGAGACTCCCTTGCTTCAAATTCAAGAACTTCTCCATAAACAGATTCTCTTCCGCCCTTGAGAGAAACTTAGCCCCAAACCTTTGCTTGAAATCTGCCCAAGAGTCAACAGGGCGTTCTCCATTAGTGACCTCCCACCAGAATGAGGCCTCTCCCTTCATTAACCAAGCCGCCAACTTGACTTTCTTTCCCTCTTCCACTTCAAAGATATCTAGCAACTCTTCCACTTCCTTAAGCCAATCTCTAGCCTCTACGAAAGTCTCTGAACCTAGAAAAGGTTTTCCTCCTATAGCCTTGAACTCCTTGCAAATCTTAGTAAAATTATCCACTCTAGGCTGAGGAGGAGGAGCGGTTGCCTCTGGTGTAGTAGCATTGGCTGGACCCGCAGCCGCGGCCCTAGCCTCTTGTAACCGCCTATACCATAGTGGTATAACTAAGCCCTCCGGGATGTTAAGATCTTCAGCCATGCTGAAATGAAAGAGGAAAGATTCAAAAAGGAGATTCCGAAAGATAAAGATATAGCTATTGGGGATTATGCTTTTCTTTTTCAAAAACTTTTCTCTTAAAAGACATGTTTTTGAAAATACTTTTTCCAAAAATAATACCTTTACTATTTTTTTTTTTTTAAAAAAGTATTTTTCTCGAAAATTTATCTGTTCTGGTAACCTTCAGCTCTGATACCACGTGTAACACCCCACTCCCGCTATGATCACTCACTAAGGGAATGCCATAGCATCGGTGGAGTATTTTAGTGAATATAGAACAGAAAAATTACAACAAGACAGATATAAATAGTACTTGAAATTTAAAACATCATCTCATTACAGCGGAAGTAAAACATGTCTGGTTACATCATAAAACCACAATAAAAGTCAAGTACAATATCCATCAAAATAAAGAAGTACATAATCCCACTCTCATACAATAGCCAAAACAAAAGAAAAGATAACTGGGTAACTGGAGCTTTACATCTATCCAAGCTCCTAAAGACTGGAACAGCAATCCGATCAAGCTCCACTACTGCTAGGATCCACCGTAGGACCTGAGGGTTGGGAAAAAAAGATAAAAACAACGGGGTCAGACATAAGTCTGAGCGAGTCCTATAACTTTAACAATACAATCGTTAAAGTAACCAGAGAAGACATAAACTGATATACGGTAACTAATGGGGATGAATGGCTACACTTAGTAGTCAACTAAACTAAGATAAACGATAAAGACGCATCTACCCTTCCAAAGGTAAATTACTAAACTGCACCACACCAGTCGTTCCTAACTTAAAGGTTGATCCCACCCCTGGACTTATAAAATTAACTTAATAGTTCTCGCGTACCCCTAGGTGACTGAGTAGACGCCACAGGGCCCTACAATCCACTAGGTGTACACACTACTCCCCATTCGATCGGCTCCCTAACGTAGATACCCGTGCTGGCCCCACCGTGGGGTGTACCATTCCCCAACGTGGCAACCTGATAAAATTAACGGTGCACGGCTTATATCTACACGATGCAACAACTTCTTATTTACCAGCCCGGGTCCACACACGCATATGAAACCCGTTGGTCATGCGTTGCCACCGCTAACCCATTTTGGCCTCTTATAGTCAAGCCCAATATGCGTGTCCCGTCACTCGACTAGAGTCGAGCCCACTAAGATACGTTTGGGATATTGGTTGAAATGGGCCCCTAGTACAAGCCATCCCCCTAAGCTTGGCCCACACACTAGTGTTTCCCACTTAACCCTTTAACCATGTTTAATTACATGTTTCATCTTGGTTAAGTATTTAATCATATTTTCTATTGGCAACCACTAGCAATTTCCACATAGCACCCAAGGTACCCACTTAACCCCCATGCCCCACTACATGATTATCTGGTTAAGTGTTTCTTAATTGATTAACACCGTAACCGTGTAAAGGACCCCTCACATTGGACCGTTATTTGTAGATGCCTGGTTAAGCCGGTAAGTTCCGGGCAGTCTTACACTACAAACGGGTCCAACCTCGTGTCATTTACCCTTGTTACGTATTTAATTTATGATTAAGACCCCTCACATTGGACCATCATTTGTAGATGCCTGGTTAAGCCGGTAAACTCCGGGCAGTCTTACACTACAAACGGGTCCAACCTCGTGTCATAATCGATTAATTACTCCTAATTAATCACCCCCATAATTTGTGTTAATTATCATGTTTATTTTAGGAATATGGGTACACCTAACTTAATAGGCAAATTCCCAACTCCAAAGTGTGGGTACACCTAACTTAATAGGCAAATTCCCAACACATAGTATGGGTACACCTAACTTAATAGGCAAATTCCCATACTATGTTCATTTATTTTATGTTATGCATAATTATATTAATTTCACACAATCTTATTAACTTATGCATTGAATTAACCCCTTCGTTCCCACGTAATTTCGTTCTCATGACATAACACATATAAAAGGTGTCAACTTGCATATGTATGAACATGTTTCAAAGGTGCCATCTTGCATATTAACAAACACATAACTTGCATATGAACTTGCATAACATGTCACATAACTTGCATATAATCTTGTATAACATGTCACATAACTTGCATATAATCTTGTATAACATGTCACATAACTTGCATATAATCTTGTATAACATGTCACATAAACTTACATATTAACAAATACATGACTTGCATATAATATGTCACATAACTTGCATATGAACTTGCATAACATACTTGCATATAAACTCATAAACTTGCATATGAACTTGCATAACATACTTGCGTATAAACTCATAAACTTGCATATGAACTTGCATAACATACTTGCATATAAACTCATAAACTTGCATATGAACTTGCATAACATACTTGCATATAAACTCATAAACTTGCATATGAACTTGCATAACATACTTGCATATGAACTCATAAACTTGCATATGAACTTGCATAACATGTTACATACTTGCATATGAAGAGACATACAACTTGCATAATTATCATACATGTAACTTGCATTTTATCATACATGTAACTTGCATATTAACATATGATCACAAAACACAAAACTTGCATAACCCACATACGTTAGCAAACTAACATCATGTCATATGACTTGAAATCCATTAATCCCCAAACAAAACCATATGATCTCATCATATCTCATCTACTTAATTTAGCAATCGGTTATTAAAGTGATAGAAACTCACCAATACCAAGATTAGCAAACTTATGAAGTAGAACTAGTTGCTATATTTGAAGATGGTGATGATTAGAGGTTGATTAGCTTGCAACTTTCTTCATAAGCTAGTGGAGGCTCCTCTTAAGTTTGATTTTGGCGGCATGATGGCATCATTTCTATTTTTAGTATGGATTAGGCTTGCATTAGGGTGTATTTATAGGATTAGGGTGTGTTTTAGACCATAGGATTAACCCTAGGCTAGATTAGGTCCGTCAGATTTAGGAAGTCTCCAGAACACAGCCCAGCCCTAGCCAGAAAACTAGACCTGGTGCACCCAGGCCAAATGGCTCGACACCCCATGTCGACAGGCAAGTCGACAGGGCAGTCGACTCCCCAGTCGACAGGCCTGTCGATAGCCCTGTCGACATGGCTAGGGCGGGAAGTTTCCCGCCTGGCCCCGGCTGGCTCCAATTTCGAAATCTGGTTTTGAATTTCTAAATCTGTTTTTAACTTGAATTTTCTGCCAACTTCATTGGGCCATAACTGGGCCATACGGACTCCGATTTACAAAATTTCGGACTCTATTCTGCGTATTTTTCCGAGACGAACGCAATGACGCAGCCCGTTTCCCCTGATTCTCATATCTGAGATTAATTATACTTTAATTACTAACCATTAGTGTTAATTGAAATTCGGGGTGTTACAGAGCCTGTTAGCCGTCACTGATTAGTAATACCTAAACAATACGTTTTCCATCCTTTGGGACCTAAAATCCCGGTCAGTATTTCGACCATCAATGGCCTTGTGCGGCCAAATCAAATTCGAGGTACCTTGCGTTCCATCATTCAACATCCACATAAGTAAACCTTTTCGGCTCCATACCATGACATCACTTATAGCTAGAAAGAAACGCATGTCCTTTATTTCTTTGCTGTCCTCTTCCCGTTTCTGGTTCATACCGGGGTGTGAAGCTCGCGAATTAACACTACACAAAGCTATGCTATATTAAATTTGAGCTTTGATCATCAACCACAAGACTCTACTTTTCAACAAAAGCCTTGATCATTGCATCTTAGCATGCCACATTGTCAATTCATACCATTGATTTCCATCAGTATATAACCTCTGAGCTTGTGCGCCTCTGAGAAGGATGTTAAGCAAGAAAATAAATTCTCTGTCACCAAATAGATATATATTTAGCAGAGATCAACAAATATAGTGCGAAGTACAATGTCAGACATACAATCCATTTGCAAGTCCGTTCAGGGTCTGAACGTAACCGGAGGTACCTTATTCCTCGTCTTATATGTCCAATATAGGAGAGGGACCCTCACATATCCGGTTGATTTCCAAGTACGTCTAGATGACCACCACTTATTACCATGTCTTAGTTGTACAGACCAGTCAAGAAATCAGTAATCATCCTAATGATGTGAAGATCTCCAATCTTCAACCACCGGCTTCAAATCTTCAACTTTTAATCGTCGTATCAGTTATTCAGAATGGGTTAAACCCGGTCTTTTCGAATAACTCGCGTATCTTAAAACCAAGTGATATAAAAACACATCGTATGCCTCATTCCAATCCAGAATATTATTTTGGTCAAATATTCTTTTCTTTGAAAACATTTCAAAATATTTTATAATATCTTTTCATAACTTAAACCAAATTAAGGTTTATCAGGTCGGGATATCGAGCCTTACTGAAGTAATCATTCATTTTATTATCCCAATCCCTACCTATTCATCCCATGGAGCAAAACTGGTGGTACTCCATATCAACACCCATTGTGTTATCGGTAAAATTTATAACCATTTAACGTTCAAATCTAATTAAAGAGTTAACTATCACATGGAGTAAAACTGGCGGTACTCCATTTTGAACATTTCTTGAAATTGGTAAATTTAATAACTTCATTCACATTTCAGTCTAATTAAAGGTTCATTAAAACTCCATCTTAGTTTTAATCTTCAAAAATCATTATTTGATTATTATTCAACTTCTAGAAAATTAATCCTGTCTTTAACTGGGTTAAAGAATAAATGTTGTTTAAAACATCGCTTACGATAAACCCAAAGTCAACTTCCATTAAAATGGAACCTTCATGGAAATCAGATCAATCATAATCAATATGAATTCCCATATCAGACTAATACTATAAGTGAAATAACGACAAAGCCTTTTAAATTCCATAAACAGTAATGATCTTCCTTTACATAAGCTCATCTCGATTATTATTAAATCGAATTCCATTTAGTTCCAATTAAATATATTAAATTGGAAAACTTTAATTTGGAAATTTTCATTAAATCTTAATTATAAGATTTATATATTCCAAATCATAACTTCACTGTTAATTTGGTTTAAGAACTAATGTTATTTAAAACATCGTTCACAATGAACCCAAAATCAATTTCCATTTAATCCCAATTATATTTATTAATTGGAAAACTTCATTAATCTTAATTAAAAGATTTATTCCTTTCTCAATTGGATTTAAGAACATCATTATTAAAGATACCATTCATGACAAACCCAAAATCCAATTTGATTCTAAATACAAGGCTTTGAATAGAAATCATATCGGCTTATATTCAACATCAAATTTTGAATCCAACAGATATCGTATTGGGAATAACGATATTTATATCTTTCAAATTCCTCAATGATATCCGTACAATCACAGAATCTAATATCGAAACATTCCAAAGATTATTTCCATTCAAATCCATTCCAATTTATACTTTGGAAAAATTCTGGTTATATTAAAACCATATAATTGCTTTCAGTTCTTTACACAAATTAATAAAAATCTTATTCAGATAAAAATATATTTTATCTTTACAAACTTGTAATATTTCACCCAAATCATTTCAAATCATTTATTATGATTTAACATAATTTATTCATATTTTTAATAATCTTATTTAGTCCTTTACAGTCGGTTTCCGATATCGGCCACCGAAAACCATCCATAGCGACCTTTTCCAAAATTGATTTCGACTCATATTAAAATCAAGGATTTCAATATTTATTCTTTTATTAGAAAGCTCATTTAAATACGAACCCAACGGTTCCAGTTTTAGGAAAATCTGACAGTTGGATCTCTCATTACGTCAATTCTAAGTTACGGGTTGACGTTCTCGAACTATTGCTCTGCGACGTGCTCTATTCGATCCTGAATTCGATTTATAATTAAACTATGATCGGAAACATTTCCAAAATAATTTATAAATATTATAAATTGTTCACAACTACCATATGAAATCATATTTCAATAATTTTACTTCAAAATCAAATATTTTCATTTTAGGTCATTATATTATATACAGTAGATTTCCTCCATTTCCATTCAATTTTTTTTTATAAAACGTTTATAAATTCGTCTTAAAAACGATTTCAACTTCCATTTCAATTCTACATTAAAACTGAACATCCCATATTATTTTAAAATCAAAATAATAATATTTCCTATATATAAGATTTTGAAATCCATTTTCTCAGCATTCTTATAATTTTATAATTTCTGTTTTCATCCAAAGTCGGACATCAAAATCATATTTTGATTCTTCATTGAATATTATATTAAAATATTCATTTTCATTTCGGATTGAATTGAGATTCCACCAATTACTGTATAATTTTATTTATATGGATTTCATCTTCAACAATAATTATTAACAATTATTATACATCCAATTGACATCTAGAGTGCATTTACAACTGTATAAGCATTAAATAATTCAATAACGCTTATAACGATATGTCAATCAATCCTTTTACATACAACTAAATACAAGGGAGATGTGTGAATTAATTATCATCCTAGGACCCGTGTAAGGTTTTCAAACCAATAAATAATCAATTAATAAATTATTTATTTATTCCCATCGATATCACTTAAATAGGCGAACATAAACAAGTCGTACGACTTGTAAATGGATATTTAATCAAATTTCAACTACCAAAATAATCTAACATCGTTTTAACATGTTAATTATTTCAAAATCACATTCAATTTATAACACAAACAATCAACAATTCATCCATCGGGTTTGCAAACATTTGTGATGTGAGCTACCATGCACCGTATGACAATTTATAATAATAAATCAGATAAAAATCATTACACACGATCAATATATATTCAATTATAAAAATAAAAAATTGTACAAATTATTTGGGAGAGAGAGTTCTAACATTGATCGGTTTTGAAATCATTGTAAAACGATTATTTTAACAAAATTAAACAAGCGTTTAATTTAGTCAAAATCTATAACCTGCTTCGTTTCTGTCCGAACTGGTTTCATCGCGTAGTGTTCATCAAAACGATTCCAATGCACCTGATTTTATGAAATTCAGATGCCGTATGAAAAGTTATAAAGGTTTATACATCGGTTACATAAATTAAAATAATAAAAAAATTAATTACCCTAATTAAACTAAATCACGTCACTAGGGTTTTTTAAACCCTTCTTCCTCGTTTTTGGCTGGACCGAAAAAACATGACGTCGCCTTCTTCTCTCCTCATGCGCGCCTCCAAAGCTTCATCGGTGGCTGATCTGAGTTCACCACTTCAAAGCTCTTCGCCAACGCTTCCCATGCCACCTGATCAACTCGCCGCCCCCATTGTCCCCGAAATCGAGCTCGAACAATCGTCCTTTGAGGCCCAATTCTAGTGATGACACTCATCAGAAATCGATCACAGCCGTTGATCTGATAGATCTCGACTAGTTAAGCAATATTGTTGTTGAAGTTTTTTGATTTAGATGAATGGGTTTTGAAGAAAATGAGGAGAAATATCGGAGCATGTCATCTGTTCAAGCCTGTTAATGGCGGTTCTGAATTGGTATACTAGGGTTTGCGCGTGGAAAGGAGTATATGTATATATAATATATAAATAATATTTAATTCTATTATTTATTTCATAACGAGTTTTTCAATCAAAACTCCAAATGAACCCCAACGACTTTCACTCTAACTAAATACCCCCGTTCCGGACACAACGGAATATGTTTCATAAGACAATTCGATCGTTTTGATCAAATTTTATAAAAATTAAAATATAAATCAATATAACGTTAAATACTGAACTTGAACATACATTTTAATTTGCCATATCCACATACTACTCCAAAAATTACGAAATTTGAAATCTAGCTATATTTTACAATTACGGTTCGAACAAAACTAATTTCTTTTAATTTGAAGACCATTTGAAAAATGGCCTATTTTCTAGCTTATTAAATTTACAACTAAAATTGATCATATGTTTAAATTTACCACGCTTACATATTAATTCCAGTTGACTTGAAATTTTAAGCCTGACAATAATTTGACATTCGGATCCAACCAAATTAGTTTTGTCCGCAAAATGGCTATTTTTAAGGGCTTATATGGTATTAAAATATTAATAAATTCCATAACGACTATTTTAAATTTTAATTTGGACATGATTTACTGTTTATAATATGAAATCTTAATTTTTCACATCTATTAGAAAGATATAATTAAATAGATTCTAAAATTTCTTGTTTTATCTTATTCTGACTTATATTGAATTCTACATAATCATTTAAAGTTCAAAACCAAATTTTCAAATTACCGCATCATTACGAGTTCGTTGTAATTAAATTTTAAATTTATACATTCAAACTTTGATTTTAAATAAATTTTAAGTCATTAATTATTAAAATAAATTATTTTAAACATTTAAAATCCATTAAATCAATTAAAAATAAATTTTAGATTAGTTCCAAAATTCAGGGTTGTTATATCTTTCTAAAATATGAACAAAATAACTTTTCTTTTTAACACTTTTCTTTATTAACGTTTTGAATGTCAGCCATTAATACTTTTTTAATAACAATAATCATTTTAAAGTTTTAAATAAAAACTTTTTAATGCCTACTAAAGCAAATGCTTATTCTATACTCGAAAATAGAAACTTAATTAAATATCAAAAGCTGAATTAGGCGACAGTCAAGTCTTCTAAAATGTCTAGTGACATTTATTGCTATGTTTTCAAAATATGTTGTTACTTCTAAAAAAAGACTTTTTGAATATTGTTCAAGATTTTATGCCTTTTAACAATAAAGCTTAACAGCCTCTCTCCGTCTCTCTCATATATATATATATATATATATATATATATATATATATATATATATATATGTAATAGAATTTTTATTGCCTGTGTATTTTAAATCTCACACTTAACAATTGTTTTGAATTTTGAAATGCTTCTTTTATCTATGAATGCTTTCCTTTGAAAACATACCCTTTCATTCTAACTTATTTGCATCTTTAAAGATGCTTTGCAAAATTTATTAAATAGAAATAAATCATGTAATTTATTCATTTGATGTAATTAATGGTAACTTCTATCTTTTTCCTATTACTCCTCAGAATGCTCATGATTACACGGAAAATATTATCTATACCATAATTTCTCTAATTCTAATAGTTCTTTTTTTTATTTCAAATGAGCATACCTTGACTACTAATCCTGTATTTTCTCTTGTACCCAATTAATTCTAAAATAAGTTTCGCTTTCATAATCATTACCACTACCAAGTAAGAACTTTATAGGTTTATTTATTATATGTGAAATTTAACACATAAAATATGGATAAAACAAGAAGACTGAAAATTTATGTAAAAATTTAAATTCTAGAAGCTGTTACTTGGAAATTGTTACAAATATAAATTTACCTTCAAAATTTTCAACGTTTATCACTTTTTAAGTAATTTACATTTCTTTCTATTAAAGCTCATAAATGTAAACTTTTGTAGTTACTGGTTTACTATTTAGCTTTTACCCATTTAAATAATTCATCTTCTATTCTCTAAAATTTATACTTATAGTTTATCTAACAGAAGAAATAGTAAACTTTCCAAAATTTCTCCTAAAGCATTTATGTTTTCAAAAACCATATTTCTAATTTCTTGCTGAATGAAACTATTACATGACTTGAACTTACAATGAAATGTTCCACAGTCAGTTTAAAATTTCATTTTACAAAACAATTCAGTGATATGTCGAAAACCACTTTTTGTAGCTTTTCTAGCAACCTTTTTGCAAATCTGGAAAAACATATTTATTCTTTTCCGTCAAACTTTCCTATTTTACCAACTCTCTTTCAACAAAGGTGATGTCCACTTTTTCATGGAAGTCTGTTTCTTATCTTAAATCTTTTCTTCCATATTCCTGTTATTCCATCTCTTAACATTCCTCATAACTACCTTAGAAATATCCTTTATTTTCATTTTAACTCTTTTATGTAATACTCATTTTTATAGACATTTATTATATAATTCCAAGTCAAATATTCATACCTTCGTGTAAATGGTCTTTCTTTCACTTATTGACTATTTACGATCTTTAAAATTTTGAATTTACATACTTATTATTACAGAAGTTAATACCATTTAACAAAATTTGTACTTCTACCTTTTCTTAAAACTCAAGATTTTCTCATGCAATGGACATAAATTCGTCCTTATTACTAGTTATCCTAACGGATGATACGACCCAAGCCCCTGTTCTTGGCGGTAAGGACTGTCTTTGGAATATAACATATTAATCACATCAGTAAATCATAGAACATAGCATCATACCAAATATCAGAGAATAATTTACATCATTTTACATCAGCGGAAATAAACATTGTAACAACCCGAAAAATCCGAACCAATTTAAATTTTTTATTTTAGTAATTCTAATGAATTTTTAATATTTAAAATGATTTATTTTAAATAACGTATATATTTATTTGAATCGACGTTAGAATATTAATATTTATTTTAAATATAAAAGGAAGTGAAAATGGCACAGTAGTTCGAAATTTCGATTTCAAATTTCAAATTTCAAATTTCAAATGAATGTACAGTATTCAAAAAAAAACCGGATTTTAGCGAAACCAAAAATATTTGAATCTATTTGAAAATATCTTTCCAATGAATCCAAAAAATCCAAATTTCATAGTGGGAATAAAAAGTTATGCCCAGTTGAATATTCATAATAATCGTTATGGAATTTTGGCTCTTAAACGACCTCCGTTTTCGACGAAACCACTTTTTTTGGATCCGGAATGTCAAATTATTGGTAGATTCCAAAAGTCATAATTTTTTGGATTAATATGTGAGCGTGGCGAAGTAAAACGTGTTTTGGTAGTTTTAGTCAATTTGGATCGACCAGAAAATGGCCATTTTTCAAACGGTCTCCAAATTTGACGAAATTAGCTTTTTTAGGACCATTTTGTCTAAACATAGCCAGATTTATTTTTCTGGAATTTTTGGGGTCCATATGTGGCCCGGTAAATTAAAATGTTATTTCAGATTCAATCTATTGATTTATATTTTTATTTTAGCAAAAACTGATCGAAACAGCCAAAATGGTTTACGATACATATCCCATTGTGTTCGGAATGGTGGTAATTAGCTCGGAATGACAGCCAGCGGGTTTGATTCCGAGTTCGAAATAAAAAGTTTGTAACACCCCGAAAATTCTATAACTGTGAAATTAACAAATTAAAGTATAATTAATTTGAAATCAAAGAACCAAGGGAAACGGGATACGCCATTGCGTTCGTCTCGGAAAAATACGCGAAATAGAGTCCGAGTTTTCGAAAAACGGAGTCCATATGAAGAAGATATGGCCTTCGGAAGTTTTGAATTAAATTTAAAATTCATACAGAATAAAATAAGCTCAGAAAATCAGGTTTAAATTCGAAAATGGGGCCCAATGGGCCAGGGCGGATAAACACCCGCCAAGGCCACCCAGGTCGACTGGGCTGTCGACCTGGGCTACCCATGTCGACAGGGCTGTCGACAGCCCTGTCGACAGGGGTGTCGACCTGGTCGAGCCCAGTCAACCTGGCTGGCCAGGTCTGTGTTTGGCCGATTCTATGTGGTCTGCTTTGTCATTTGGGCTAGGTGGCGGGTTCTAATTGGTCTCTCTATCTAATGAATGGCTACGATCTAACCTAGCAACATCAATGGTCCTAATCAATTCCTAACCTCTATATAAACAACCCTAGACTAAACCCTAATCTATTCATTCAAATTAAGAACATAGCCGCCATGTTGCTGAGGAACGACTAAGAGTAGCCGCCAACTAGAAAGAGAATTAGGAAGAAAGTTCTAAAGCCTAAAGCAATTCAAGCAACCTAAAGCCAATCAATTCAACAAAGGAATCATATCTCTTAATTAGAGAATTCGCCGCAACCATTGTAAGTAGAGTATTACTTTGGTATGAATAAACAACTGTATTGATTTGTATGCTTGAATTGGGATAATAAAGTAGTTCATATTTGTGCAAAATTATGTTATTCATTATAAAGAACTACATGCGGTAGTTCTATGCAAGTATACGTTTGGAATATTGCGCAAATTATGTAATCTATGTTGAAGCTACATGTATGTAGTTGGTTGAAATTCATGCAAGTTTGGGGCTTTGTTATTATGTCATCATGATGTATATTTTTGTGCATAAATCATTTTGCAAGTAATTAAAACAAGTTTGGTTGTTATAGTTCATAAGAAACTATGTTGGAATTTTGACACCATAATCCATGTATTAAGTCATGCTTTTGCAAACTTATGAATATGGCTAGGCTATGAATGATATTTGGCATAATTGAAATCCATGATTAAGTCTATCTTGTTTACAAGAATTATATGATGACATATGTGAGACATGGCTAGGTTAGACTCAAAAATCCCTTTTTGCAAGTTTAAAGCAAACACCATGATTAGGAATATCTATGCATAAGTATA
This sequence comes from Allium sativum, assembly GCA_030737875.1. Classification (NCBI taxonomy): domain Eukaryota; kingdom Viridiplantae; phylum Streptophyta; class Magnoliopsida; order Asparagales; family Amaryllidaceae; genus Allium; species Allium sativum. The sequence continues at coordinate 653,975,761 of CM060920.1, forward strand.
TTTATACTATCGTTATGTGATTAGACTTAAACCATAATTAAGTTGATCTATGCTTTTGTGTTAGTAACAAAGTATCCCCTTTGTAAACATGTAGAAACCTTATGAACATGACTTGTTTATGTTTATGCCTAAATGAGAACATAGGTCTATGTTGTAGTTAAGACTATGTGACACCTAATTTAGATTCTTATCTTAAGTTTACATGGTTTGGTTCATGTCACCTATGCTTTATGACCAAAGTATATATATGCAAGTACACCAGTTTCTATTATGTATTTCCAACGTCATATGCAAGTTCATACGCTCACCTTCCCCTCTTTGTGTATGTAATCACGCTTTAAGCCTCCCCTTTTCGCATGGCTAAATTGGGCTTTAAAAGGCTAAGCCCAACATATATATAAACGGACGTGTAAAACGGGGGAAAATAACGTTGGGTTTAAAATTAATTAATGAATGAAAATATAAAATAGAAGGGCCCAAATTCAAGTATGGGTTGGGCCCGTGATTGGTGTAACCTTTACACCATTAACTTAATAATGGGCCGCAAATATTTACATATAAGAAATAAAAAGGAATGACAAGATATGTAAATGTAGAACATACGATGTGTTTAACCCGAGGTTGGATTGAGTTGTGATGTAAACCTGCCCGGAACCGCCCGGCTGTCCAGTAGTCACAACAATACCTATCCAATGTGGGAGGTTAAACATGGAGCCCAGCAAGGACCCGAGGTTAGACTGAGTTGTGGCGTAAGACTGCCCGGAACCAACCGGCAACAGGCAGCCACAACAATAACTGTCTAATGTGAGAGGTCAGGGCCTTAATAAGACAATTAAGGCTGAGTCAGGATTGTTAGGATTAAGTGAACTAAAGACTTAATCAAAATGGAACATGCTAAACTAAACGGACTGGTGGGGGTTAGGTAGGAAACACTTAACCAACTTAGCATGTTGGCTAGAGATAGAAAACCTAGTAACGGGGGACCCTTTTCAGCAGTAACCCTAAAAGGTGTATCAGGATACCCTGAAACTAGGCAGGGTGGGGCACGATTACTGGGCTGATTGTAAGAGGTCAAAGCGACGGCGGTGGTGTAGTAGTGTAGGTTCTAACGGAGTGCGGGCGTGCACACACTCCGGTGCAGAAAAATAAGGCACTGGACACCAGTAGCATACCTGTGCACTCTAAGGTTGTGTCGGGTTGCCACTATGGGACTTGATACACCCCATGGTGGGACCAGCATAGGTAACTACAACATCGGGGGCCGTAAGACACATGTAACTTTGCGAGTAGGAGCCGATCATCATAGAATGGATCACATCACCCTGATTATGGGGTGCAAATTGGAAACTAGTTTATATGGGTTCAGAGATTAACATGGGGTACGATAGTATATTCGACCCTAGACAACTTAACCAAGTTAATTGTGCTTGCCCACTTCTTGTTTATACTTATCATACCCAGTTCTTTATTCATAGACAAAATAGTACTAGACTTACTCAGGCTTTATGTCTGACTCTATTTTTCTTTCGTCTTCTTTCTTCCGTTTCCCCCCCCCCCCCAGGTCCTCAGGGTGGGAACACAGCAGCTTGATCAGCCTTGACATCCAGCTTGAAGTAGAGAAATGTATTGCTTGGACTTTCCTGTTTTGAACTATGGCTTTGGACAATCCACTATGGGGCTTTTGCAGTTTATCTACGTTTTATTTATGCTTCTTTAAATAATGTACTCAAGACAGATTATGAAAGTGTTATGTTATGTTTTTGGAAAGGATGTTGTTGTAACACGTATTTGACTTTGTGAAATAAAGTTTGTTGTTCTTCCGCTGTTTACAAATATGTGTTCTTATATCTGTCTTGTATATCTGTGACTTGTACTTATAAACCTCCACCAAAATTAGGGCATTCCCTTTGAGAGTGACCCTAACGGAGGTGGGGTGTTTCACTTGGTATCAGAGCATAGGTTTACCAGATAAGATAAAAGGTTTTGAAAAATTATTTTCAAAAAGGAAATTTAAAGAAGCATTTTTAAAAGAAAATATTATTTTATTTTAAAAAGGCAAAGTCCACCCCCCAAAGCCATAGGAACTATCTCTTATCCTTCGTTTTGAATCTATCCTTTTTGTTTCAGCATGTCCCAAGAACTAACTTGCCGGAAGGGGTGCCAATACCTGGTTGGTTTAGACGGTTCTTAGAAGCAAGGGCCACTCAGCCAGGTCCTACCATTCCTCCTCCCCCAGCTGAAGGAAATCATCCAGCTGCAGCGGCACCTTTTCCTCCACCTCCTCCTCGGGGAAACACGTTTGCTAAGATATGTAAAGATTTTAAATCTATGGGAGGAAGGGATTTCCATGGAACTGAGTCCTTCGTGGCAGCTAGAAATTGGCTGAAAGAAACGGAGGACCTATTCATCATCTTTGAGGTAGAAGATAGACAAAAAGTACAATTGGCAGTGTGGCTATTGAAGGGCGAGGCTTCCTACTGGTGGGAAGTCACTAATGCTGAAAGACCAGTGGAGATATGGGAGGACTTTAGGGCAAGGTTTGAGACTAAATTTCTCTCAGATGCGGAAAGAAGTTTGCAGTTGGAAAAATTCTTATTTCTTAAGCAAGGGGACAAGACAGTCAGAGAATATGTGAATCAGTTCGATGAGCTGGCTAGGTTTGGGCTTGACCTAGTCAACACCCCGCACAAGAAGGCTCTCCGTTTCGTCAAAGGGTTAAATGAGCCATTACACAGTTTGGCCATGACCCATATACCCATGGGAGCCACGTATGAAAGATTGGTGCAAATGGCATTGCCGAATGAAGAGGACAAGGGCAAGAAGAAAGAGGGTTTGCAGCCCAAGAAGACAGACTTTAAGAAGGGCGGGAAAGGCAACAAAGAGAAAAGGAAGTGCAATTTCTGTGGCAAAGTGGGGCACTTAGTAAAGGACTGCCGGAAAAAGAAGGCCAAGGAGAATGGTGGGTGCTTTTCTTGCGGTGAGACAGGCCATAGGGCTAAGGACTGCCCAAAGAAACGAGGACATGGGCAGAGGGCTGGATCCACCCCAGGGGCACAGGTCCATGTGCTAGAAGCGCCACCTCTGCAACAGCGAGGTATAAATACTTCTGTAGAAAGTGTAGTTTATCTTTATGATCACCCCGTTCGCACTTTATTTGATTCTGGCGCATCACACTCCTTTATCTCGTCTGCTTTAGTAGAATCTCTGCACCTAAGAACTAGTATGGTAGAGGACCCCTTAATTGTTTCAAACCCAATTGGGGGCCCAGCTCATTTGTCTATGATCTGTGTGGGATTGAAAATTTCTATTCTAAGTGTAGAATTTCAATGTAGTGCCTTTGTTTTGGGCTTTTCGGGGTATGTTTTGATTTTGGGTATGGATTGGCTATCCAGTAATGGGGCCATCCTTGATTGTGAGAAAAGGGTTGTTAGGCTCCTAACCCAGCTCGGTAATACTTTGGAAATTTCTTGTAATCCCTCGTATGCGGTTATGCTTAGTTATCTTGAATCGCTAGATGCCTCTGTTGAAAATTTGCAATCAGTTAGAGTGGTCCGGGAATATTCGGATGTCTTCGAAGAGGTGAAGGGCTTGCCTCCGAAGCGGGAAATAGACTTCCGCATATATCTTGTAGATAATGCAAAGCCCGTTGCGTTGCCCGTTAGACACATGGCTCCACGAGAAAGGAAAGAGCTCAGTAAACAGATTAAAGAGCTTCTAGAAAAGGGGTTCATTAGGAGGAGCATTTCAGAATGGGGCGCTCCAGTGGTGTTCGCTACGAAGGCGGATGGTTCACTCCGTCTATGTGTTGACTATAGGGAGCTCAACAAGCTAACGAAAAAGAATAGGCACCCTCTCCCTAGAATTGACGATTTATTTGACCAGCTTGTAGGGGCGTCTGTTTTCTCCCAACTCGATTTAGCAACCGGTTTTCATCAGCTAAGGGTGGCTGAAGATAGCATCGATAAAACGGCATTCAGAACCCAGACGGTTTCTTTGAATGGCTTGTCATGCCTTTCGGCTTGACAAATGCACCTGCTTATTTCGTGGACCTGATGAGTAGGGTATTTAGAGATTTCCTCAACAAATTCATAGTGGTCTTCGTAGATGATATCCCGATCTTCTCAAAAAGTGAAGAGGAACATGCTCAGCACCTAAGGGCAATCATGGAAACTTTGCGAGTCCATCAACTAAAAGCCAAGTTCTCCAAATGCCACTTTTGGAGAGAAGAGGTGAGGTTCCTTGGGCACATAGTATCCAAACAAGGGTTAGCAGTGGACCCTGCTAAAGTAGTGGCGGTACAGGACTGGAAGACACCAAGGAATGCAACTGAGGTCCGAAGCTTTCTAGGACTAGCAGGTTTCTATCGAAAATTTATAAGGGATTTTGCGAAAATCTCAGCTCCGCTCACGAAATTGACTAAGAAGAATCTAGTGTTTAATTGGGATTTGGATTGCGAGTTTGCTTTCCAACGACTAAAAAGGGCTCTCACAACAGCCCCAGTTTTGACGCTGCCAGATGGGAGCAAGATGTTCACTGTTTATACGGATGCATGTGGGACAGGGCTAGGCGCCGTCTTAATGCAAGAAGGAAGGGTAGTAGCATATGGCGGGAGGCAGTTGAAAGTGCACGAAAAGAACTACCCAACCCACAATCTTGAGTTAGCCGCCATCGTCTTTGCACTCAAGTCTTGGCGACACTATCTCCTAGGTGAGAAGTTCGAACTTTACACTGACCATAAATCGTTGAAATATCTTTTCTCGCAGAAGGATCTTAACTTGAGGCAACAAAGATGGATGGAGTTTCTTGCCTCGTACGATTTCGAAATCTCCTATACTCCGGGCAAAGGCAACGTAGTGGCAGACGCGTTGAGCCGAAAGAAATTGACCCTAAGCCCGTTGTTTGTTGAAAGACAAAGCCTAGAGTTTATAGCCAGCTTCGACTTTAGGCCTTCCTCCGATTTCGTACCAGGCCTGCTAGCATCTCTCGAAGTGCGCCCAACTTTAGTGGATTCAGTAGGGACAGCACAACGCGAAGACCCTCAGCTTGTGGAAATAATTGATAGGCTAATTAGGGGTGAGACTTCAAGTCACCTCAACAGATACTCCATCGACGATAAAGGTTTGCTAAGGCGAGACGGAAGACTATGCGTCCCACAGATAAAAGATTTAGTAAAGAAGGTTCTCGAGGAAGCACATCACTCCAAGATGACGATACACCCAGGCGGAGATAAAATGTACAAAGACATAAAGAGGACTTTCTTTTGGAACGGCATGAAAAAGGACGTGGCAGAATTCGTTTCTAAGTGCATGGTGTGCCAACAGGTTAAGGCAGAACAGAAAAAGCCTGGCGGACTGCTACATCCTCTGGAGGTCCCGCAGTGGAAGTGGGATAGCATCTCAATGGACTTCATCGATGGGCTGCCTAGGTCTAGGAGAGGCAACACTAGTATTTGGGTAATAGTGGATAGGCTTACTAAAAGCGCCCACTTTTTACCTGTCAAAAGTAAAAGAACTGCCTCATCCCTGGCATCACTTTACCTCAAGGACATCGTCCGACTCCATGGAATACCATCTAGCATCGTTAGTGACCGAGACCCCATCTTCACCAGCGAGTTTTGGCGGAGTCTGCAAGAAGCAGTAGGAACGCAGTTATGCTTAAGCACAGCCTATCATCCCCAAACCGACGACCAAACAGAGAGAGTGAACAGAGTTTTGGAAGACCTTTTAAGACTATGCGTCCTTGACTTCGGAGGGACATGGGAAGACCACCTTCCTTTGGTGGAATTTGCCTACAACAACAGTTATCAAGCAACCATCGGAATGGCGCCCTACGAAGCTTTATATGGAAGACCGTGCCGATCGCCCACTTGTTGGTGGGAGTCCACGGATAAGCTCATACTTGGACCAGATATGATCCGAGAGACCTCAGAGAAAGTAGACTTAATACGAAGAAGGATGAAGACGGCCCAAGACAGACAAAAGTCCTACGCCGACAAAAGGAGAACCAACCTTGAATTTGAAGTTGGAGACAGAGTTTTTCTCAAGGTATCACCGCTAAGAAACGTTGTTCGCTTTGGAACCACAGGAAAGCTAGCACCAAGGTTCGTAGGGCCATTCCCAATCATCGAGAAAATTGGGAAAATGGCCTATAGATTAGAGCTACCCGAGAAGTTGGCTGGAGTCCACAACGTTTTTCACGTTTCACACCTCCGAAAATGTCTGCATGAGTCTGCTGAAGTGGTAGAGCCAAATATCCTCGAAGAGACCGAAGTGGAACGCGAAGCAACCATAAGAAAAGTTCCAACCCGCATCTTAGGAACGGAAGTGAAGAAGCTACGCAACCGTGAAGTCAAGCTCGTCAAAGTTCAGTGGAGCGACGCCGAGGAAGACGCGACTTGGGAAACTGAAGCTAGAATCCGTACAGCCTACCCTTTTCTGTTCGAGGGTACATCCTTGATCTTTCCTTTTCCTTAAGTTGCGCTTTTATCTATCTTTTTAGGTATATTTCCTCGACCGTATCTTTTAGATAGAATCTTTTTGGATGGAAACATGTAGTTGAAACATGTTATGGATGATGGTTGCAAGTGGTTGCAAGTGATTGCTAGTGGTTGCTCGTGGTTGCATATACACACACAATCTAGGTTTTAGATCGGCTCAGTCACTTCATATTGCATATGCATATATGTTTGCACTCGTATATGGTTGAACTTTAATGTGTTGTCATGTGGATGCTGCATTTGTATTGAATGATTGAGCACTCATGTAGAATCATGAATAGGAAAATTTGCATACATAATGGATTCATGGCACTTACATAAGTTGCATTAAGGAGGTCAACTGAATCAGTAGACCGCCTGATTTTGCATTAGATAAGTACATGTACACACACACTTCGCATATGATCATGAAGCATTAGAAATCTTTTAAGGACAATGGATGCTCGTGTTTGATGGATGAGTAGATGGATGATTGGATGTTAGGATATACATTCCTCCTAACTTGAAGATTTCGGGGACGAAATCCTTTTAAGTGGGGGAGAATGTAACACCCCGAAAATTCTATAACTGTGAAATTAACAAATTAAAGTATAATTAATTTGAAATCAAAGAACCAAGGGAAACGGGATACGCCATTGCGTTCGTCTCGGAAAAATACGCGAAATAGAGTCCGAGTTTTCGAAAAACGGAGTCCATATGAAGAAGATATGGCCTTCGGAAGTTTTGAATTAAATTTAAAATTCATACAGAATAAAATAAGCTCAGAAAATCAGGTTTAAATTCGAAAATGGGGCCCAATGGGCCAGGGCGGATAAACACCCGCCAAGGCCACCCAGGTCGACTGGGCTGTCGACCTGGGCTACCCATGTCGACAGGGCTGTCGACAGCCCTGTCGACAGGGGTGTCGACCTGGTCGAGCCCAGTCAACCTGGCTGGCCAGGTCTGTGTTTGGCCGATTCTCTGTGGTCTGCTTTGTCATTAGGGCTAGGTGGCGGGGTCTAATTGGTCTCTCTATCTAATGAATGGCTACGATCTAACCTAGCAACATCAATGGTCCTAATCAATTCCTAACCTCTATATAAACAACCCTAGACTAAACCCTAATCTATTCATTCAAATTAAGAACATAGCCGCCATGTTGCTGAGGAACGACTAAGAGTAGCCGCCAACTAGAAAGAGAATTAGGAAGAAAGTTCTAAAGCCTAAAGCAATTCAAGCAACCTAAAGCCAATCAATTCAACAAAGGAATCATATCTCTTAATTAGAGAATTCGCCGCAACCATTGTAAGTAGAGTATTACTTTGGTATGAATAAACAACTGTATTGATTTGTATGCTTGAATTGGGATAATAAAGTAGTTCATATTTGTGCAAAATTATGTTATTCATTATAAAGAACTACATGCGGTAGTTCTATGCAAGTATACGTTTGGAATATTGCGCAAATTATGTAATCTATGTTGAAGCTACATGTATGTAGTTGGTTGAAATTCATGCAAGTTTGGGGCTTTGTTATTATGTCATCATGATGTATATTTTTGTGCATAAATCATTTTGCAAGTAATTAAAACAAGTTTGGTTGTTATAGTTCATAAGAAACTATGTTGGAATTTTGACACCATAATCCATGTATTAAGTCATGCTTTTGCAAACTTATGAATATGGCTAGGCTATGAATGATATTTGGCATAATTGAAATCCATGATTAAGTCTATCTTGTTTACAAGAATTATATGATGACATATGTGAGACATGGCTAGGTTAGACTCAAAAATCCCTTTTTGCAAGTTTAAAGCAAACACCATGATTAGGAATATCTATGCATAAGTATATTTATACTATCGTTATGTGATTAGACTTAAACCATAATTAAGTTGATCTATGCTTTTGTGTTAGTAACAAAGTATCCCCTTTGTAAACATGTAGAAACCTTATGAACATGACTTGTTTATGTTTATGCCTAAATGAGAACATAGGTCTATGTTGTAGTTAAGACTATGTGACACCTAATTTAGATTCTTATCTTAAGTTTACATGGTTTGGTTCATGTCACCTATGCTTTATGACCAAAGTATATATATGCAAGTACACCAGTTTCTATTATGTATTTCCAACGTCATATGCAAGTTCATACGCTCACCTTCCCCTCTTTGTGTATGTAATCACGCTTTAAGCCTCCCCTTTTCGCATGGCTAAATTGGGCTTTAAAAGGCTAAGCCCAACATATATATAAACGGACGTGTAAAACGGGGGAAAATAACGTTGGGTTTAAAATTAATTAATGAATGAAAATATAAAATAGAAGGGCCCAAATTCAAGTATGGGTTGGGCCCGTGATTGGTGTAACCTTTACACCATTAACTTAATAATGGGCCGCAAATATTTACATATAAGAAATAAAGAGGAATGACAAGTTATGTAAATGTAGAACATACGATGTGTTTAACCCGAGGTTGGATTGAGTTGTGATGTAAACCTGCCCGGAACCGCCCGGCTGTCCAGTAGTCACAACAATACCTATCCAATGTGGGAGGTTAAACATGGAGCCCAGCAAGGACCCGAGGTTAGACTGAGTTGTGGTGTAAGACTGCCCGGAACCAACCGGCAACAGGCAGCCACAACAATAACTGTCTAATGTGAGAGGTCAGGGCCTTAATAAGACAATTAAGGCTGAGTCAGGATTGTTAGGATTAAGTGAACTAAAGACTTAATCAAAATGGAACATGCTAAACTAAACGGACTGGTGGGGGTTAGGTAGGAAACACTTAACCAACTTAGCATGTTGGCTAGAGATAGAAAACCTAGTAACGGGGGACCCTTTTCAGCAGTAACCCTAAAAGGTGTATCAGGATACCCTGAAACTAGGCAGGGTGGGGCACGATTACTGGGCTGATTGTAAGAGGTCAAAGCGACGGCGGTGGTGTAGCAGTGTAGGTTCTAACGGAGTGCGGGCGTGCACACACTCCGGTGCAGAAAAATAAGGCACTGGACACCAGTAGCAGACCTGTGCACTCTAAGGTTGTGTCGGGTTGCCACTATGGGACTTGATACACCCCATGGTGGGACCAGCATAGGTAACTACAACATCGGGGGCCGTAAGACACATGTAACTTTGCGAGTAGGAGCCGATCATCATAGAATGGATCACATCACCCTGATTATGGGGTGCAAATTGGAAACTAGTTTATATGGGTTCAGAGATTAACATGGGGTACGATAGTATATTCGACCCTAGACAACTTAACCAAGTTTATTGTGCTTGCCCACTTCTTGTTTATACTTATCATACCCAGTTCTTTATTCATAGACAAAATAGTACTAGACTTACTCAGGCTTTATGTCTGACTCTATTTTTCTTTCTTCTTCTTTCTTCCGTTTCCCCCCCCCCCCAGGTCCTCAGGGTGGGAACACAGCAGCTTGATCAGCCTTGACATCCAGCTTGAAGTAGAGAAATGTATTGCTTGGACTTTCCTGTTTTGAACTATGGCTTTGGACAATCCACTATGGGGCTTTTGCAGTTTATCTACGTTTTATTTATGCTTCTTTAAATAATGTACTCAAGACAGATTATGAAAGTGTTATGTTATGTTTTTGGAAAGGATGTTGTTGTAACACGTATTTGACTTTGTGAAATAAAGTTTGTTGTTCTTCCGCTGTTTACAAATATGTGTTCTTATATCTGTCTTGTATATCTGTGACTTGTACTTATAAACCTCCACCAAAATTAGGGCATTCCCTTTGAGAGTGACCCTAACGGAGGTGGGGTGTTTCAAAGTTACTTTTTGAAATTTAAAAATAATAAAATATATAAATATTTATATAACTCCCTCCACTCTCTCTTCAAAGGCAGTCAACGAAATAAAAAAAGAAAAAAATTAAAAACCCAATCCCCAATTGAACCTATCGCCGCTCCCACCCCTCATCGCCGACGGCCCACCAGGACCGCCCCCTTCCGATCATCCTCCCCCCTCGCGCCTCCCTCTATTCCCTCCCTTCTCTCTGCTACGTGACACCCCACCCCCAAACCGCCAGCAAACCGAAAACCCTAGCCAAGATTCCACCTCCAGCAATGCGCCATTGCACCCCCTCGCCTCCACGCCGACCACAATGGTCCCCCGCCACCTCTGACCCCCACCAGTAATGCCCATTCCTTCCTCCAACCCACAAAATTAAAAAAAACTGTAAGTTTTTTATTTATCATTTATTTATTTTTGTACATTAAATGCAATCAGTTAAGAATAAAAATCAGTTTTATTTTTACATAAGATAATGTTGATTTTTATGTAGAATAATGTCTTATGAAGATGTAATTTTCAACGAAATAAAAATGAGATTCTTATTCATGAAAGTTTTGATTTTTATTTACAAAAGGTTTGAATTTTTTATATGTTGAGAAGATTGAATTTTTAAAAAGTAAAAAAGACATAATTTTTATTAGAAAAGTTGAGATTTTTATATCGAAAAAATATGAATTTTACATTATAGAGATAACAAAAATATGATTTTTATATTATAGAGATAACAAAAATATGATTTTTATATTATAGAGATAACAAAAATATGATTTTTATATTATAGAGATAATAAAAATATGATTTTCATATTATAGTGATATTAAAAATATGATTTTTTATTATCTAGGAAGCGAAGTAAAAATAGGATTTTTATCGTTTGAATGGCAATGTAAAAATGTGATTTTTATATATTCAATAGCGATAAAAAGATTTGATTTTTATCTCTATAGTAGCGGTATAAATATGTGATTCTTATCTATGTAGCGTTGTTATAAAAATATGAAATTATTTTTAGAAAGATAAAAATGTAATTTTTAGCCTACGTATGTTATTTATAAACTAATCATGCAAAGAAATAATTATTGATTGGTTAAAAATATAAATTTTAACGTAGGTATACTGCATAGATCGACAATCAAAGCACGACGGAGTGGAACCCAAAGGTGAGAACTTCTCACTTTTATTTTCTAGTTAAAATATATACTAGGATGCAGACGGTGTTTAGCAGCACCCGACACCCGTCATCCACAGACTATGGACGACTTGTATGCTTGCTTGATTATGTTGTGAAAATTTATTGTGTGATGTGGAATGGGACTAAATATTTTATAGTTAAAAATATAATTTTTAACGTGTACATGAATAAAGTAAGTATTCATAAAAAAATCGGGCAATTTGTTTATGTACACACATTAGAGTGATATTGATTGGGACGAAAATTTTACACATCGCCCAACTGCTCAAATAAAATTCATTATTTGTTGATTGAGACCCCACACAGGTATTGGGATGATATATGACATAAACTAGTCCCAATAATTAGTTGTATGTCAATCGATTGATTGACAGGCTGTCGTAAGCATTAAATATTTATATTTGATGCTTATGCAGTGTAGAATGCACGTTGGATGATGATTGACTGTGTTTGATTAGTGTTCTGTACATGTGCGTATGAAATCCATATAATTCAAATTATATGGTAATTGACTGTGTCTGATTCCAGTTCATGAAGGATAAATATTTTTGAAATAACGATTATTTAAAATAATGAATATTTTAAAACAATTTTCAGCAAAGGAATCAAAATATGATTTTGATGTCCGATTTGGGATGGACATGAATATATATAAATATATAAAGCCGTGTTGATTAGATTAACGCCATTTTGACGTGAACGATATTTATATCGATTTTATTCATTTTTATAATGAATATTGAAAAGGAAATGATTTCAGAATATATTGTTTCGAAAATATTATCATTTTTATATCGATGATATGGAATATTCAATTTTGATTTGAAATTGAATATGAAGTTGAAATCATTTTGAAAATGAATTCAAAATGATTTATAAAATACGTTTTAAATGGAAATCGATGAAATATATATAATATATATAGTGAAAATTAGGCACACATCCCTAAAAGCAAACTTAATTAGGCTCACATCCGGTCATAAACTTATTATAAATTAGGTCCCTTTTTTTTAAAACTTTATAAAATAATAATTAAACAAATTTAAAAAAAATTCGTAAATTAATAATAAAATAAATTATGCATTATACAAAAAATTATGTTCAAAAAACAACAAAAACCACAGTAGAAAGAAGAAAACAGCAAAAAAACAGAAAAAACTGCAGTTAAATGCATAATATTATGCACATATTTGGTTTTATTGCATGCATATGTGCATGTATTTCAGTTCTTACATCCGCATTGATTTAATTGCATATTTCTGTGCATGCATTGCACATTTATTGCATAGAATGCAATATTTCATAACTGTGAAACTCAATTCATTTTTATTTTGCATCCAACTATGCAAATAACCCGAAAAACATGCACACATGTATGCAACATATCTATAGGCTAAAACGGTAGCTGAATTCGCTGTATGCAATAGTTGCATACATGTATGCAACTTTTTTTGATTTGCGTGGACTTCTGGTATTATTTTATGATTTTAGAATTTTTTTTATGCAGTTGCGCATTTTTTTTAATGGAAATGGAGGAGGCGAAGGGCAAGCAGCTAGAGGCGGAAGTTTCAAGTTGGATGAGGCGGCTATACAAAATAGGGACCAGGTTTGGATAAAAAATATGGGAGGGACATGGAGTTTATTTCAAACCTTAATAGGGACCTCTAAAAAACACACCTATATACATATTATATTAATATATATATATATATATATATATATATATATATATAATGGCCTGAATAGAATGCACTGCGCCGCGGCAGTTCGTGAATTTCGACCATTGGCTTCGAATGAACATTATGGGAGATCCGACCGTCGGATCCTCCTAAACCAGAACCATTGGGTTCGTATCGAAAAGTTCTTTCTAACAAATATGAGAGATTTGAAATCTAACGGTTGGAATTGGAATTATGTCCAAATCAAATTTGGAAAAGGTCGTTGTTAGTGCAGTTCGATGACCGTTACTGGAAATCGACTTTACGTGCCATGATAAAATTATTAAAAATATTAATAATTTGTGTAAAATCATAATAGATGATATGAAAAGTATTTGGATGAAAAATTCCACGTTTGTAAAGATAAAAATATATTTTTATCAAAATGAATTAGTTATTCACTAGAAATAATAATCCAATATTTTATATAAATAATTTGGATTGTGAAATGGTTCTGATTTAACCAGAATTTCCAGTATATGAATTGGATTATATTTGAATTGAAATAATCTTCGGAATATTTCGATATTGGATTCCGTGATTAGACGACTATTGTTGAGAAATTTGGAAGATATATATATATTGTTATTCCATTACGACATTTGTTGATTTCAGAATTTGAAATTGAATATAAGCCTATATATTTTCTATTTAGAGCCTTGTATTTAATATCGAATTGGATTTTGGGTTTGTCGTGAATGGTATCTTTAATAATACTGTTCTTAAACCAAATAGAGTTAAGAAAATTAGAAACTGACTGGGGATTAGCTAAGTTGAATGGTTTCTTGGGCATTGATAGATGTTGAATTCAGCCTTTGGGGTTAATACTTAGTGAATTGTTCTCTTACTAATTTACGGTTAGAGACTGAGGGGATTTTGGGTTTGTTATGAATTGTGTTTTTAACGACATTCGTTTTTAACCCTCTTTACAGTGAAATGTGATTTGGAGTTTATAAATCTTTTTATTAAGATTTAACGGGAATTTTCCAAAGTAAATTTTTCCAATTTAATATATTAAATTGGAATTGAATGGAATTCGATTGATAATAATCGAAGTGGACTTCTTTGGAGGAAGACTGTTAATACATATGGAATTTAAAAGCCTTTATCGTTATTCCATTTATATTTTTGGTCGGATACGGAAATTGATATCGATTATATATTGATTTGTTTTTCCGTGAAGATTCCATAATTAATGGAATGTGATTTGGGTTTACCATGAACGGTGTTTTAAAATAACACTTGTTCTTTAACCCGATTAACAACGGAATGAGGTTTTAGGTTGTCGTGAATGGTATATTTAATAATACTGTTCTTAGACCCAATGGAGTTAATAAAATCAAAAACTATCTGGAGATTAGTTAAGTTGAATGGTTTCCTAGGTATTGATCTGATGTTGGTTTCGGCCTTCGGGGTTAATACTTAGGGAATTGTTCACTTGCTAATTTACGGTTGGAGGCTGATAGAATGGAATGTGATTTTGTATTTATCATGAACTGCGTTTTAAATGACATTGGTTCTTTAACCCAGTTAAAGACAAGATATGATATCCCAAGTTAGATAATCATTAACATTGATTTTTGGGAAGATTAAAACTAAGTGGAGTTTTAATGAATCTTTAATTAGATTGAAATGATCAAGAATGGAGTATCACCATTTTTGCTCCAAGCGATAGTTAAATCTTTAATTAGATTTAAACGGGAAATGGTAATTAAATTTACCGATAATACCATGGTGTTAGATATGGAGTATGGTCAGTTTTGCTCCATGGGATGAATATGTTAGGATTGGGAAATAAAATAAATGATTACTTCGGTGTGGTTCGCTAATCCTGACTAGTTTTTAAAACCTTAACATGGTTTGAATTGAAATCCAAAGGAAGATTAAAGAATAAATTTTAATGAATTTATCTTTGATAAAATTAATGGGAACAAATCCCTAAAGATGTGAATATTTAAATAAATTTTAAACCTTAACACTTGTTTATTATATACGCGAGTTATTCGGAAAGGCCGGGTTTATACCCATTCTGAATAACTGATTAGACGATAAGTCGACAATGAAGACGGTTGTTGAAGACCGGAGGTCTTCACATCGTTTGGATGATTACTGATGTCTTGGGCTGTACACCCAAGACGAGGTAATAAGTGGTGATCGTCCAAACGTACTTGGAGATCGACGGATATGCGAGGACCTCTCTCCTGTATTGGACATACGGGATGAGGAATAAGGTGCCTCCAGTTTCGTTCAGGTCCAGAACGAACTTGTAAATGGATTGTGTGTCTGACATTGGATTTTATTCTGTGTTGATTGATTTCCATTAAATATATATCTGTTTAGCGGCGGAGAATTTATTCTCTTGCTTAATGCCCTTCTCTGAGACGTACGAGCTCAGGGGTTATATATCGATAAATATTAGTCGCATGGCATGAATTGCCTGTGTGGCATGCTGAGATGCAGTGATCAAGGCTTCTGTTGAAAAGCAAAGTCTTGTGGTTGACGATCAAAGCACGGCTTTAATAAAGCATAGCTTTGTGTATGGTGTTAATTCGCGAGCCTCACACCTCGGTATTAGTTAAAAACGGGATCGGACCATTGGGAGAACACGACATTTCTTTCTAGCTATGGGTGGTGTCAGCGTTTTACAAGACCTGACATTTATGTTATTTTTACCTATGTGGTTGTTGGATTGTGAGCCGCCTAAGATATATCGGTCTCTTCAGAGCCGATGGATAGGTCCGATAGGACCGGGAAAAGTGTGTTCAGGAATTGCCAATCCTCAAACGTGAAGGAGGACCAGCCCAACCGATTCCAAGGGTTGCCCAGAGTACTTAGTCCTGAGACATTTGCTAGAGTGCCTCGAAGCGGTGAGGAGCCATTCCAGGCCTCGACTCATGATGGAAATCCAATTTCCAATATGTGACATTTCAGGTTTATTTGTAGAGCCTGGTATGGCAACATAGTGGGATGGGGCACTATGCCGTCTATGATTGATACATTTATATTTGAAGTTGTTTTCATACACTATACATTATAACAGTATCAAAATTATTTGTTTTAAACGTACCAAGCATGTTTGGCTATTATAAGGTAAAACTCTATCCTCCGGCTTGCGTTGCATTGTGTGATGGGACCTGAGTCTTATAATAGCTTCTTTTTTCCAAAAAGCATTGCGTTGTTGATTCTATGCACTAGTATTCTTGGGAGGAAACCAGTTCCGTGTTATACGGCGTGCTCCCTTGAATTACTCTATTTCAATGTAAAGTTTTAAATAACTATTTTAGTTCTCACACCAGTCACATTACTGACCTGGAGTTTATTGTTTTAACCTAAACTCTGGGTGCCCCTATTTTCCACATGGGCAGCTAGTAGTTCTGATTTTGTAGATTTATATTCACAGGATCCTGGTTCATAGCTGGAATGATATTTGAAAAGCTCTGTATCCGTATATCTCCTTCAGTTGTGTTTTGTATTATTTTTCCGTTGCAGTAATGTATTTAAATCTCTGATATTTTATGATGTGTAATATTTATTTATACTATATATTCTTGTACTCTGATGTAAAATTTTGTAACAAGCAATGAAATGTTTTTGTGTTTGTGTCCAAATTCGTCTTGTCCTCAAAGCAATTCGCTCTTTCCTTCACGGGGAAGTTCGGGTCCCCACATTTTGGTATCAGAGCTTTGTTTACAGAGCTCGAGAACAAGGCACATTAGAACCAGACGAAAGAATTCATCAGAGATTCGATTAGCAATATCTAATGAGAATTACTCGTTAGAGATAGGATCAGTAGTATCCTAGAACGAGTGTGAAGAGTAGTGTTTTTAAAATAAAAGTGAAAACAAATATTGTTTTGAAAATTTAAACCTTATACGTATTTGAATATTTATTTGTATTGAATTTGGACAATCCAGTATATAAAGATTTTGCATATACGCCATGTGTAACGTCCCGTATTTTCTGACCATTTATTTGAAATATTTTATTCATTTAAAATATTGATTTGAGTTTAAATAATGGGATTTGACCATTTTAATTTGAATATTTAAATTATATTTATAATATAATAATATTTTAATTTCAAAATATTTGGAAAATGCTGAATATGCTGTATAACGTAAACGAGCAATTTTAAATGGTTTAATATCGTTTGTATTGAAATTATTGTGGCCATTTCATTTAGGAAACGATGTTAGAACGTTTAATTTATAATTTAATTATAAAACGAGCTGCAGCGGCACGACAGGTCGTAATTTAGCGTTTTGAACTTTAAACGGCTGTATAGGGCATAATATGAGTCGGATTTTCCCGAAACAAGAAACGTCCGAATCTGTTGGATAATATCTTTCTAGTGAAAGAGAAAAATCCAGTTTTCATAGCGTAGATTTTGTTTTATGTCCAAATCAAATTTTGAAAAGGTCGCTATGGAATTCCAATATATATTATAGCGATTATTTATATAAAATAAATGGTTTTTAAATATTTTAAATATCGATTTGGCTTGAAATTCAATCCGGGATATTTTATATTGATAATGTATGGAATTCTAGTCGTGTGTGTCCAATAATAATATTTTATTATTATTATATTGAGGTATTTTAAAATTGGTTTATTTTATTTGAATTGACCAGTTATAAAAGGGACTTCATTCAAACGACCTTCGTTTTCAACGAATCAAATTTTATTGGGACCGCGATAGTAAATTATTGCTAGGTTTCAAGTGGCGCGTCAATCAAGGTTATTCTGTGAGCGTGGCAAAATAAAATGCAAATAAAAACGACCATTTGAACGTAAACGAGCGCCATTTGAGAAAATGGACACGGAATTCGACGAAACATGTTTCATTAAGACCGTATCGTTAAATTATACTACGCCATCCATTCGCATTTTGAACGGGGTTTGTATGTGGGCGCAGGAGCCAATAAACAGCGTTTAAAATAGCGATAGACACGAATAAAAATCGTTGGTCACATCTTAGTCAACTCAATAATAAAATAAAGTTTCCCCCACTTATATAAGCCCCCAAACCTGAATTCTCCGATCAACACTTCATTTCCATCCATATAATTTGCAATAAAGCCCCTGTTCCCCTTTTAATTTATTTCTTCAATTTGGTAATGAATTCGAGGGGGTTCCAAAGGGAAAGTGGTAGATCATGACGATATCTACCTACTGGAGAAAATTTGGGTGGAACGAAGGGTTGTGGTGGCTGGAATCGTGGTTTAAAGCCACAAATTCAGTTTTGTTTTTCATGGTTTTTGAGGAGTTTGGGTTGACGATTGGTGGAGCTGTTAAAGGAGGATGTAGAGGGACGACAAGGCCTCGATTTGGCACCTGTCTCGGGTCTTACGATGGTCTGTGGTGAGAGAAATTGGTAGATGAACGGAGCACTTCGTTTTCGATATTTTTTCGGAAGCACCAACCGGATTTCACCATTTTCCGGCGAGTGAGGTCGACAAGGGAGGGTGTGGTCTGAAGCGAAGGAAGAGGGGTGCGTGGCGGTCATACTGGCGTAGGTCCGGTCGTTGATTGCTGTCGAAGGTGGTTTAATTTTACATTTTAACGGATTTGGGTCGGATGGGTTTAACTGGCGGTCGGAGCTGTGTGGGGTCAGGGCGTTTGGTCTGGCGGCACTGCAGTGATGGGTGGTGACATTGACAATGTGGCGGTGGTCGGATTTGGCCTGAGGTGGCACCGGTGATGGTGGATTGGAGGACGACTTCGTGGGAAAGAAGAACGATAGTAAGGAAAGGAAGTAGCCATCGGGTCTTAGGCAAAACCAAGAAGGAAAACGCGTGATTTAGTTTAGGGGTGCTGCCGTGGATTAAGGAGCGGCCAATGATTGGGTTAATTAAGGTAATAAAGGTAAGGATTTATTTATTAATTATTTAATTTATATAAAAACTAGTTAAACCTTTGTATTAGCGTAACTTTTTCATACGTTAACGGATTTCAGCGAAATTGGATCCGTTGGGATCGTAGGAACGAGGCCTAGGTGATTGCACTGACTAGGCATTGATCTGATGTAGTTGAAATTTTAGCTAATTTTGAATGCTCGACTGAAATTAAATGGAACAAACGCTTCAACGGTCGACTGAATAATCTGGTGAGTTAATTCTCACACCTTCTGGAATCCTGTGATGTGGTAAATTCATATTAAAATATAATTTACCATTAAAAATATAAATTGGTTATTATTGATTGTTTATTATTTAATTGGTTGTTGTCCTTTATATTTCATCGTTTTAAATTAATTAGATTACTGGAATTTATTTCATATATTACTATGAAATGTATAACGAACTGTGATGTACGGAAGAACAGGTTGGAGGGATTCGACCGGATTCCTCAAATATTATATTTGTTGTTTGTTTATATTATTTATATATGAACTGATTGAACCCCATATGGTTGTTAAACCTATTTGAACATGATGGTTGAATGAATATTCACCTGTGTTGTGTTTAAAATCAACCGACAGTGTTGATTGGGCAATTGGCAGTGAATGACCTAAATTGTTTAGTTTTAGACGTCGGTTTACCGTTCGGTGAATTGACGCAGTTTTAAATTTATAAATTATTTTATAACTGAACTAAAGCTCTTCATTCATTTTATATAATTAATTAAATTAGAAATTTACGAATAAACATTTTAATCGAACATTTAAAAGAATTATACAAATGGTTTAAGTAGCAAAATGTATGATGTAAACCAGTTATAAAGTTAGAAAACCCGAGAATTCACCCACGGGATGGTAAAATGAAATAATTGTTTTTAAAACAATTAGATGGCGTTTTAAATTAATTAAGTTATCTAATTAATTTAAAAAGGGAGATGACAAAGGAGAATCAGTTAACTGCTAACTTATATGTACGGTTGACAAAATCGACCGTCTTTAGTTGAAATTTGATAATTGGAGTAATTTGGTTTAAATTTTCGGAAATATTTGTTAAGTTAACGAATGGTGTAAAATAATTCAAAAATCCTCGATTAACTATAAATTAAGGAAATTATTGAATTGTTTATTGTTAATGAAGTTAATTATTATTTAATAAGCTTTTATAAATGATAATGATCCTATTAATAACGAAGTTAACTATTTTTAATGTCTTTATTGTTAAAGTTAATTATTATTTAATTAATAATAATAAAAGAAGTGTCCTTTAATTGGAATTCCATTGGAAGTAATTAAGCGTCGATAAGTGCGATCAAAGTCAAATGAGGTGTTATAAAGAGATTTATAAACCAGGTTTTCAAACGAGATTGGTAAATGATATGTGTAGGTGAATGTGGAGATTAATAAGATTTTCCTTAATTACTAAATTAAGTAAAGAGAATTAAATTGAAGTGAAAGGATTTAGGGAGATAATGAATAGATTAATAATAAACTGAAATATAGTGATGGCTTTAGAATAAAATCTAAGAAGTAGTGAAAAGATGGTAAATGGATTACTACAAGGAAGAAATCCAAGCGAGGTTTTGAAAGGGTTTTTAAACCAAATTGATAAGTTAAAGGTTGTGTTTTGAATGAGGACATACTTAATTAAAATAATTGAGTAAAGAGATTATATTGAACGTGGATTTCAAATGTAAGAAATTGTTTGTAAAACCATATTTGAAATCGAGATGGTAAACAAGATTTTTATAAGGGCTTAAGTTACAAACAGGTATTCATTTTGAGATAAGAACATTGTCGATCAAGGTCTGAGAGGTAAATAGAATACTCCAACTTGAACGGCTTCATTATTATCGAGGAATGGTGTTAGTTTGAAATGTAGTTGCAATGAAAATGAGAATATTTGATTTTAAATTATAAGTCGACATTTGCATTAACCATATTAGAATTAGTAACATGTCAATACCATTAAGTATAACATATATATATATATATGTATATATCGAGATACTCGAATATAATGAAAAAGGGAAAAGGGTTTTAAAAAAAAATCGATATTTCCAAAAGGGATGGAAAGCTAAGTATATACATATATACATGTATTAAAGTATTTAAAATAGTTTTTGGTTATATTTGAGAATAAATATAAAGTTAATTATATTAAAAGAATTCAAGGTTGATTACCATTTATTTATAGGCCAAGTGATGCCAAGTACCGAATTAGCAAACTCAATTTATTCACACATTTGTTATTTGATAGTTAAATCACTGACCATCAAACCTGACCAAATACGATTGTTGGTATGGAAAGACCAGGATCGAAATTATATTTGAAAACCATTCCGACTAGCAAATACGTGAAGACGTCGATTGAAGATGGAGCAAGTGAAGATCGTGGATCTTCATAAGCGGAAGGATTACTTGACGAATATCCTCTGTGTTGCAACGCAGAGGTATACTGACGTGATTCAGTCGTGGTTGAGATTTTACGGTTTGCAAGGACTACTCGCTACTGATCCTTGGGGTGATTCCTATATAAGGATGCGGTAGGAGGGTACCTTTGGTTCATCCTGTTCCTGGATGACTTGTATGGAGGAATGTCTGACAAAGTATTTCCTTAGAACCACGTACGTTGATGTTTACAAATATACCAAATTGGTGGCGAAGAGGGGCACTTCTTTTATACCCAGAGTATATTTGTGGACATCAATAAGTGATTTGACGGATCTCACAATGTGGCATTCAAAGTGAATGATGACCAGAAGTTTTAAAGTTAAGTTCTATCCTCAAGCCTCATCAACCGGGAAATGAACAAAATTGGGCAGGCAACATGGCTATGTGGGTCGCTCCCATTAGGGTATATAATCACCTATCTAGAGAAATTCCATTTTCTTCTTTAATCTATATTCCATGCTGTCCCTGTTCGGGAGGCAGTTGCTAATCCCAACTGTCAGTGATACACATTTGATACACTCAAGCGAAATGAGTGGTCGGTCATGTGTGGGCCGGGTTGCAAGATGTTCTTGTTGAACCCAGTGTATTCGCCTCTAGAGATACACTACCGGCAGGTGGTCCCATACCTTGTCAAAGTCGGAATCCAATTTCCAATAAGCACCTGCGGTTTTTGATTGCATATTATACATGTGGAGCGTGAGATGCAAGCGTTCCGCTAGATTGCTATTTATTTGTATTTAGACACTATGATAATGTCAGAATAAGTTATGATTTCAAAAACATTTTGTGTTATAGTAAGGTAAAAAAACCGTCCGTGTTTATGTGTGGGATGGTCTTCTATTATCCTTTGATTTCATAAAGGATTTTCCAAAGTTAAACAAGTTGTTGGTTCTGTGAATTTATCACTGAATGCTTCAAATGTGCTCGGGTCAGACCGAGATGTTCCAGATTAGGTTTCGCTTGAAGTTTTAGGAACTGGAAGCAGGCGGCTTCACCGCTGGATATATAAAGTTATTATTCCGCTGTGATTGATGTATGTTGTACTCTGATGATTGGTATGTGTATCCAGTTTTCTTTTGTATAAAGAGATTTGATATTATATTTTATTCGTTCCGCTGTGAGATTCTGATGTGGTGTTCTTCTTTTTTCTTCTATTATAGTATTCTTTCTTCCTATTTCTCACCCTCTAACTTCTTTCTATTGACAATATGGGGTTCGGTACTTGGGTTTTTGGCAAGTGATACTGGTTTATGTATTGTTGTCAAAAATTCGAGCATCGAATTTTTCTCTGGGTCGTTACACCTTGCAAATGTGTATTCGAAGTTTTAATGTACTGGATAGATATAGAATCACACTCTAGTCGCTCGGGGATAATTATGGTGATGTCCGGACATCATCAACATTTATTTATGTTCGAGTTTTAAAAGTCAGATTTCTATATGATTCCAATTGACCGGTGTGAGAATCAAAACTAGATAGAGCATACTGTCGTGATTTTGCATCAAAAACTGATTTTTGGACTATGTATCAAAGTTATGAATTTGAAAAGCTAATCAACTAATTGATTGATGGTTGTGTTGTATGATTATTCCTTTAAATAAACATGTGAAAGAAAGGTAAATTTAGGCCAAGTTGAACCAAATATTGAACTGAATTGAAAATTGTTTGAGAATGCATGCATGTACATATATATGTGTGAACAGGTCATAGCAAGGAGGCTAGAGAAGAGGAATAAAATTGTATGCCCGACAAATAGGTACATGTTTACTAATTTCTTGGGTTTGGATGATTTAATGAGCCAATTAGCTAGCCGCTTGGCTTTTTCTTTTTGAGATGAGAGGGCCTGTGTGGCAGTTTGGGGATTTTCCTGGTGCCCCCATACAAAGGATGTTATGGCAAAAAAATTCGAAAACTTAGGGTGTTAGCCAAATTTTTGAAAAATTTGAAAAGTTCTTAGAAACTGAAAAGTTGAAGAACTTAAGCCGTAATGAAAATAATGAAATTTGAGTTGATTAGTAAAACAACTTTCAACTCCGTTCCTTTTCGAGCACGAAAAGATTTTAAGTGGGGAGATTGTAACAACCCGGAAAATCCAAACAAATTTTAATTTTTTATTTTAGCAATTTTGGTGAATTTTGAATATTTAAACTGATTTATTTTAAATACTAACGACGAGAAATTTATTTTGAATAGAATTAGAACATATATATTTATTTGAATCGACGTTAGAATATAAATATTTATTTTAATTATAAAAGGAAGTGAAAATGGCGCGGTAGTTCAAAATTTCGATTTCAAATTTCGAATGAATGTACAGGATTCAAAAAACCGGATTTTAGCGAAACAAAACATATTTGAATCTATTTGAAAATATCTTTCCAACGAATCCGAAAAATCCAAATTTCATAGTAGGAATAAAAAGTTATTCCCAATTGAAAATTCAGAATAGTCGCTATTGAATTTTGGCACTTAAAAATGAAAATTTTGCAAACAACCTCCGTTTTCGACGAAAGCACTTTTGTTGGATCCAGGATGTTAAATTATTGCTAGATTCCGAAGTTCATATTTTTTGGATTAATATGTGAGCGTGGCGAAGTAAAACGTGTTTTGGTAGTTTTAATCAATTTGGATAGACCAGAAAATGGCCATTTTTCAAACGGTCTCCAAATTTGACGAAATTAGTTTTGTTAGGACCGTATCATTTAAACATAGACATATTTATTTTTCTGTAATTTTTGGGGTCCGTATGTGGCCCCGGTAAATTGAAATGTGCGTTCAAATTCAATATATTGATTTATATTTTGATTTTAGCGAAAAAATATTGAAATAGCCGAACTGGCTTACGATACATATCCCATTATGTTTGGAATGGGGGTAATTAGCTATGAACGACAGTCGGTGGGTTTGATTCCGAGTTCAAAATAAAAAGTTACATTTGGAAATTTAAAAATAATAAAATATATAAATATTTTTATAACTCCCTCCTCTCTCTCATCAAAAGCAGTAACAGGAAAAAAAATAAAAACCAGATCCCCTATTGAACCAATCGCCGCTCCCTCCCCTCATCGCCGATGCTCCACCCGGACCGCCCCCTTCCGATCATTCCCCCCCCCCCCCCCCCCCCGCGCCTCCCTCTACTCCCTTCCTTCTCTCTCCTACGTGACACCCCACCCCAACACCGCCGGCAAACCCAAAATCCTAGCCAAGATTCTGCCACCAGCCACCCATGACCGCCTCCAGCGATGCGCCACCGCACCCGCTCGCCTCCGCGCCGACCACAATGGTCCCCCGCCATCTCTAACCCCCACCAGCAACGCCCATTCCTTCCTCCAACCCCCAAAACTGCTAAAAACTGTAAGTTTTTTATTTATCATTTATTTAGTTATTTTTATACATTAAATGTAATTAGTTTTAAAAGAATAAAAATCATTTTTATTTTTATATATGATAATGTTGATTTTTATGTAGAATAATGTCTTACGAAGATGTGATTTTCTATGAAATAAAAACGAGATTCTTATTCATGAAAGTTTTGATTTTTATTTACAAAAGGTTTGAATTTTTTTATATGTTGAGAAGATTGAATTTTTAAAAAGTAAAAAGACATGATTTTTGTTAAAAAAGTTGAGATTTTTATATCGAAATAGAGATAAAATATGATTTTTATATTATACAGATAATAAAAATATGATTTTTATGTTATAATGATAATTAAAATATGATTTTTTATTATCTCGGAAGCGATGTAAAAATAGGATTTTTATTGTTTGAATGGTAATGTAAAATTGTGATTTTTATATATTCATTAGCGATAGAAAGATTCGATTTTTATCTATATAGTAGCGGTATAAAAATATGATTTTTATCTGCGTAGCGTTGTTATAAAAATATGAAATTATTTTTAGAAAGATAAAAATATAGTTTTTAGCCTATGTATGTTATTTATTAAATAATCATACAAAGAAATAATTATTGATTGGTTAAAAATATAAATTTTAATGTAGGTATACTACATAGATCGGCAATCAAAGCACGGCGGAGTGGAACCCAAAGGTGAGAACTTCTTACATTTATTTTATTTTCTAGTTAAAATATATGCTAGGATGCAGACTGCGCTTAGCAGCGTCCGACACTCGTCGTCCATAGACCATGGACGACTTGTATGCTTATTTGATTATGTTCTGAAAATTGATTGTGTGATGTGGAATGGAATTAAATATTTTATAGTTAAAAATATAATTTTCAACGTGTATATGAATAAAATAAGTATTCATAAACAAATCAGACGATTTATTTATGTACACACATTTGACTGATATTGTTTGGGACGATAAATTTTACACATCGCCCAACTGCACAAATAAAATTCATTATTTGTTGATTGAAACCCCACATGGGTATTCAGATGATATATGACATACACTAGTCCCAATAATTAGTTGTATGTCAATCGATGAATTGACAGGGTGTCGTAAGCGTTAAATATTTATATTTGATGCTTATGTAGTGTAAAATGCACGTTGGATGATGGTTGACTGTGTTTGATTGGTGTTCTTTATATGTGTGTATGAAATCCATATAAATCAAATTATATGGTAATTGACAGTGTCTGAATCCAGTTCATGAAGGATAAATATTTTTAAAATAACGATTATTTTAAAATAATGAATATTTTAAACCAATATTCAGTAAAAGAATCATAATATGATTTTGATGTCCGATTTGGGATGGACACGAATATATATAAATATATATAGCTGTGTTGATTAGATTAATGTCATTTTGACGTGAACGATATTTATATCGATTCTATTCATTTTTATAATGAATATCGAAAAGGAAATGTGTAACAACTCGCAATTTCTGAACCAATTTAAATTTTTTTATTTTAGAAATCTTAATGAATTTGGAATATTTAAAATGATTCATTTTAAATAATAACGATGGAAAATTTATTTTTAATCGTAGTTAGAACGGAAATTTTTTAATTTAATTATAAAAGGTGTTAGAAATAGCGCGGTAGTTTGAAAATTTGAATTTGAACTTTGACTGACTGTACATTATGCAAATTAAATCGGATTTTAGTGAAACCAAAAATATTTAAATCTATGTGATTATTCTTTCCAACGAATCTGAAAAATTGAAATTTCATTATATAAATCAAAAGTTATGACCAGTTTAAAATTTAGAAAAGTCACTGTAGAATTTATATATATTTTAATATAATATATGGCCCTTAGAAATAACCATTTTGCAAACGACTTCCTTTTCGATGAAACCACTTTTGTTGGATCCGGAATGTCAAATTATTGCTAGATTCCAATTATCATAATTTTTGGAATTAATATGTGAGCGTGGTAGAAGAAAACGTGTTTTGACCATTTCAGTCAAAACGGATCGACCAGAAAATGATCAATTTTCAAATGGTCTCCAAATTCGACGAAATTAGTCTTATTAGGACTGTATCGTCAAAACATAACTAGATATAATTTTTCTGTTATTTTTAGAGTCAGTATGTGGCCCTAGTAATTTGAAATGTATGTTTAAAATTAAATATATATTGATTTTATTTTATTTTTAAGAAAAACCTATCGAAATAGTCGAATTAGCTTACCGAACATATCCCATTGTGTCCAGAATGGGGGTATTTGGCTAGGGGTGACACTCGTTGGGTTTGATTTGTAGTGTGTATCAACATACGGATATTTTTGAAAATAAATAAATTTAAATAAAATAAAATATGGTATAAATACTAGTATATATAACTCTAAATACGTATAACCCTAATTTTTATACGCAGCCGCTCTTTGAAAAACCAACGCTCCATGAACTCCGAATTTAGATCCAAATTTTCTTCCTTTATGAGGCTAATTTAAATATGATCCCAAAGTGAAAATGGTAGATCTCTCGGTAATCTTCTTGTTTATCGGGCATGATTGGATTTGGTGAAGCAGAACCGGCGAATTTCTTCCTCAAAGAGGCTGCCCTCGAACCCGTTTTTCAGACCCAAGGGGAGCGCGAGTTCGGTGCCATTTACGGTGGAGGGAGGCATGGCCAAGTCGGTTCTTGTGGCAGGTGTCGATCGTCGGATAGAGGTCGAAATGGGCGTGCGACAGGGGGGTTCCAGACCGAGCGATGGGTTCTGTAACTCGTGATCGAGGAAGATGATTATATAGTACGCTTTCCCTTAAAGCGTGATTGATTAGGTTATTTTTTACTTAAGTTGTTTATTATATATTCATGTAATTATAGGTTAACATTCTGAAATTTATAATATTGTTTTGAAATTTAAAATTTATATTTATAGTATGGATTAAGAATGAAGAGCATTGTTGTTAAAAGGAAAATCGCATTTGTTTTAGAAAATCAAAATATAACTTGGGTTTTAAAAATTAAAAATATCAACTGTTTATAAATAAAACTAGCATTGTTTTGAAAAGAAAATTTGTATTGTTTTGAAATAAAAACGAACTTTGCTTTGAAATAATAAAAACGAACATGGTTTTGAAAATAAAAACATGATCTTTGAAATATAAAAATATCATTTTGAAAAGTAAGATATACATTGTTCTGTACATTGAAATAAACAACGTTTTAAAAAGGAAAGTATACATTGTTTAGAAAAGTAAAAATAACACTGTTATGAAAAATAGATGAACACTGTTATGAAAAATTAAAGAACATCGTTTGTAAACAAATTATACATTGTTTGTAACCAAATTATACATTGTTTTATGAACAAATTATGCATTATTTTAAAAGGGAAAAGCACATATTGTTTTAAAAGAAAACAAGGACTGCATAATTGATTTGTTTTTAAAAATAAAAATATGATTTTGATAATGAGATAACATTATAAAAATATGAAGTTTTATATGAATAGCCCTAAATAAACAAATAGCATTGTTTGTACATAAATAAAAGGGACATTGTTTTTGTAAACAAAATGAGCAATGTTCTTGTAAGTGAAATATACATTGTTTGTAAAATAATATTTGCATCGTTTTTAAAACAAAATTAACGTTGTTTTAAAAAAGAAATAGCAATATAAAAATATGATTTTTATGTAAGCGTAACGTAAATAAAAATATGATTTTTACTATAGAACAACATTAAAAATATAATTTTTAATATAAACTGTGTGACATAGACTGCTATGGAACTGAATGGAAATAGAACAGAATCTGAACCATCCGCTAAAGAATGACAGAGTGGAAACCCAAAGCTGAGAACTCCTCACTAAAAAAATTTCTACATAGTTATTTATTTACTTTTATAACTGAAAATTTATAGGATTGCCAGTTTAGATTTTTATCAGCTTAATCACTATAAACTGTACACTATGCTTGATTAGATCACTCCCCTCGTCCACAAACCGTGGATGATTTAAATTGACTGTATTGTTTGCTTTTTTGCGATGTTGAAATGATTAAAAATGATATTAACATAAATTTCGTAGTTGAAATTAGATTATAAATATTTATTTATAATTTGTAGTTTGAACAGTGAAAATTGGTTAAATTTATTAACCAATAACTTGCTTAAATAAGATTCTGCTGCTGTTTGAAACCCCACACAGATCAGGGGATGATAATTTGTTCACATGTCCCTTGAATTTATTTATATGTCAATCGATGGATTGACAGTCTGTGATGAGCGTTATTTATTTATTTTAATGCTCACACAGTTTCACTCTGGTTGTGATTAAACCGTTTGATGACTATTTATCATTATTGTTGCATACATGCGATGAATGAAATCCATATAACTGAAAATTATATGGTAATTGATTGGGTCTCATTCCAGTTTGGAAATAAATGACCGTTTTAAAATAAAATTTATTTTTTTAATTTTATGTAGGAATATAAAAATTGGCCGAATTTGTCTTACAATAAAAATTATCTTTTTATTGCTATGAAAGAACATATGAATTATAAAAAAAATATGTTTTAGAATAAAATTTATTCTTTTATTCACATTTAGAGACATGAATTTGACGGTAAATTGTTGGCGCTTAAAATTAGTCTTTTATTACCATTTAGAAAAATAAAAAATGATTTACAATAAAAATTAATCTTTTATTTGTCATAAAAGAACATTGTTATTGTAAATTATTAAAGGATATTTTTATTGTAAATATTATAAAGGAATATTTTTGTTGTGAATGATGTAAAAGAACATTTTTGATGTAAAATAACATTTTTATAAAAAAGAACAATTCTAACATTTTGTAATAGAACATTTTAATGTAAGCGTAACATTTTAATGTAATGAAACATTTCAATGTAAAGAACATTTTAAATTAAAGAATATTTTAAAATAAAATGTTCTAACAATAAGAATCACATTTTTATTGTATGTACAAAAACTAAAATAATCGTCTGTTGAATTACATTTCTATACAGCAAAAATGTTATCTTTAAAATGTTAAAAAAATAATCATGAGACGACCCCAAACCCCGTACTAACGGTGGCAAGGGTAATCCTTGGAATATAACACATAAATAGATAATAGCAGAGCAGAATTAAATAAATACACCAGATAATGCACAATAGAATATACTGGATAAATGTAGTCATCAGAGTTACACAGTATACCGGATCATACTTAGTACAAATACAGTTCAACTATACATAAATGTCTACAGCGGAAACAAACATAATATGTACAACAGGAGCTGAACAGCATAAAAAGAGATAAATGATAGAATCCATCTTCAGCTCCAGCTATCCGGATAAATCCATCTAAAACCTGAATACAAGGCTGCCCGTGTAGAAAAAGAGGCACCCGAGTTTGAAAGTGAAACAAACTACGAGTCAGTCATGGGACTGGTATGAGAAATCTACTCAACACATTTAAAATATGGCCAATCTCAGGACCACGCCACTTTCGTGGAACGGGTTTACTCCATCGGATCGCCAGTGCTTTAAAACAAATAATTCTTTTAAACATCACAATGATTTTTATAAGAATGAAGCCATTATAAGACTCAGTTCCCATCACACAATGCAACGCAAACCGAAGGATAGAATTTTACCTTATAATAGCCAAAATATGCTTGATACGAATAAAACAAAAGCATTTGATATAATTACTAATGTTTATAAGTTTCAAAAACAATTTCAATCATAACTATCAATCATAGACGACATGGGTACCATATATCATGTCACCATATATATATATATATATATATATATATATATATATATATATATATATACACACACACAATCAAAACCGCATAGTCACATACTTGGAAATTGGATTTCCGTCATGAACCAAGGCAAAAGATAGTCCTTACCGACTTCGAGACGCTCTAGCCTGCCCCTCAGGACCCAGACTCAGGTGGGCCCTTGGATCGTCAGGGCCGGTCCACCGATGTGGATTAAAATACCTGAACAATGCGTTTCCCCGCCCTATGGGGCGTAAGTGAGCCAACGAATGACTCCATCGGACCCAGATCGTCCAATCTAACCGAGGCACCTCGCAACAGTAACAACCACATAAGTCAAACTCGTCAGGGCATGTAAAACCACTGACGCAACTTCTAGCTAGAAAGAAACGCATGTCCTCCTTGAGGTCCTTTCTCCCGTTTCTGGTTCATACCGGGTGTGAAGTTCGCGAATTCACGTTGTACACAAAGCTACGCCACACAGGCGGGGCTTTGATCATCACCACAAGACTTTTCTTTTCAACAGAAGCCTTGATCACTGCATCTTAACATGCCACATAGGCAATTCACACCGTGCAATTGATGGCTATCAATCATACAGAATAAATTCCAATGTCAGACACAATGTACATTTGCAAGTCCGTCCTGGGTCTGAACGAAACCGGAGGCACTATATACCTCGCAAACCCATCGATCATCACATACGTCTGGACGATCACCACTCATTATACATATTTCGGAATGCCTCCCAATTAGGACCTCGGTTACCATCCAAACGAGGTGAAGATCTCCGGTCTTCGACCACCGTCTTCATCTTCGATTTCTTATCGTCGATTCAGTTATTCAGAATGGGATAAACCCAGTCTTTCTGAGAAACTCGCGTATATAATAAACAAGTGCTACACAAACACTACTATGCATTATTTCAATTCATTAGTCACTAACCGTCAATAAGTAAGAGAGCGATTTCCCAAATATTAACCCCAAAGGCCGAAACCAACATCAGATCAATACCCACGAAACCATTCGACTTAGCCAACCTTCAGTTAGTTTCTAAATTTCACATCCATATCGTTTATAATAATTTATAACGATTTATCGCTATTTTTATTTATTTTAAAATAGCCAATTTATTCAAAATGACGCTTCGGGCCATAACGCGGTCGTGGCGCTGTTTTTCTTCAGATTTGATTTACACATATCTGAAAATCTAACTGTTGGATTTTCACAAAATTTACATCATTAGAAAGATCTTTTCAAAACGAATCCAACGGTTCTAATTTCGGGAAAATCCAACGGTCAGATCTCCCGGTATACTCGTTTGAAGTTTCGATTTCAAAATACGAACTGCAGCGTCGTTATTCGATTTAATATAATTATATTTATATATATAAATAAATATAATCGATTCTGGCGCTGTTTTTCTTCAGATTTGAATTAAACATTCCAGGCAATCCAACCGTTGGATTTTTACAAAATTGGTGTCGTTGGAAAGATTTTTCCAAAGCGAACCCAACGGTTGCGATTTCGGGAAAATCCGATGGTCGGATCTCCCGCACTAATCGTTTGAATTCACGGTTTCAAAATACGAACTTCAGCTTCGTTATTCGATATATTTCAATTACATATATATATATATCAATTCTTCGATTTCTAAACTATATGATTTTCATATATTTGATAAAAATGATACTTTTATCTAACTGTCTTCTATTTCAACACTTCGATTTTTAACAATTCCTGTATATAATAAAATGTGATTTTTAATGTAAAACAATTCATTTCAAAATACGATTATTTTATATAGTTCATATAGGTAATAAAAATATGATTTTTATTATAAAACAATTTATTTCAAAACAAGATTATTTTATATAGTTCATATAGATGATAAAATATGATTTTTATTATAAAACAATTTCTTTCAAAATATGAATACATTCAACACATGAATCCCAATTCAACGAATGAATATCGATTCAACACATGAAGGTTTTCTATAGTTTATATAAATAGATAAAAAGGTGATTTTTAATATTTAAAACACGAATACCATTCACACATGAATTTCAATTCAACGAATGAATTTCGATTCAACACATGAAGGTTTTCTATAGTTTATATAAATAGATAAAAAGGTGATTTTTAAATTTAAAACACGAATACCATTCAACACATGAATTTCAATTCAACGAATGAATTTCGATTCAACACATGAAGGTTTTCTATAATTTGTATATATATGGTAAAAATGTGATTTTTATTGTTAAAACAATTTATTCAAAACAAATACCATTCAACACATGAATATGATTCAACGAATGAATTTCTATTCAACACATGAAGGTTTTCTATTCAACAGACGAATATAATTTCAACACTGGAAAATAATTCTAACACATGAATATTATTCAAAATTTCGGCAGCATAACGGCAGAGTAGTTAAAACCGGGACCGTCCCTAGTACGGCTCCTTGCTCTACCTTAAAGCCTCGTAGCTTTTGACAATGGGGAATCATGCATCTAGTTCGCACGCAGGCGACATGTATATTTTTTTCATTTCTACAAACTAATCCTATGTGGTTTCAACCAAATATTTCTCAACCACAAACGGGTATTTTTC
This sequence comes from Allium sativum, assembly GCA_030737875.1. Lineage (NCBI taxonomy): Eukaryota > Viridiplantae > Streptophyta > Magnoliopsida > Asparagales > Amaryllidaceae > Allium > Allium sativum. The sequence goes on from CM060920.1 coordinate 654,009,111, forward strand.
AACCACAATCAATCAATTCCAACCACAAACAATTTTAATCAACCATTCGCTATCAATCAATTTTCACACGAATCACAACCAATAAATATCGTCCATGGTTTATGGACGAAGGGCGTATATATATATATATATATATATATATATATATAGCATTTCACTTCTATTTCAACACATATATAATTTTTACAACGCATATACAACTTATATATCGAAGGTCAACTTATACAACGATTATACAAGAGGTGTACAACGCTTATATAACTCATACATCGACTATATAATTTATACATCGTCGTTTTCCATATCGTTTATAATTTAGAAATCTCACATTGGGTTCCACTCCACCAAAAATAGCAGAAGGCTCAAAAAATATAAGGTCTCTTCTAGAATGTAGAAGACATCCTCACAGTCCCGGTGTCTCTTGTTTCACTGAATTTCAACCACAAACGAAAAAGATACGATTTTTCAAAGTTGATCTAATTTTGCAACACTTTAAAGTGTTAAAATCAATTTAAAATAGCCAAGCCCGTTACCTCGCTGTTTTGCTCGAAACTAGGTTTCGATTTTTCGTCGAATCCGTGAGTCGAGGTTGAAATCGGGTGGTGCGACGGCCTAGAGCTTGGCAAGGCGCGCAAAACGAGGTATAGGGGGTCCCACTCGGTGGCACGGTGGCTGGGATATCGAGAGCGACGCGGCAGCGCTTCTCGGGCTCGATTCTCTAGGCATAGGCGATGGTGGAGGGCGAGGGTTGGTCGGATTTGAAGGGGGAAGGGAGGGCTTCAAAATGTTCAACTGGAGGTAGGGCTGATGGTGGCTGTGGAGATTGGAAACGGGGAGGGAAGCTTCGAACTTCGAGCGCCGTTTAGATTGGGAGAGAGAAAGAGGATTTTTCTTTTTTTTTTATAAAAAAAATCTGATTGGCCGGTGGGTTTTAAAAGGGGTTTTCTGACACGACCTCCAATCCAAACCCAACGACCGTCATCCCTAGCATTTTACCCCCATTCTGAACACAATGGGATATATTTCGTAGGCCCATTCGACTATTTCAGTCAGTTTTCCTTCAATTTAAAATATATAACATTCAATATTCGATTTGAATGTACATTTCAATTTGCAAGGGCCACAAACTGATTCGAAAAATTCCAGAAAAATAAATCGAGCTATGTTTTGACGATACGGTTGCAACAGAACTAGTTTCATTGAATTCTGAGACCGTTTGTAAAATGGCCCATTTCTGGTCGATCCAATTTAACTTTAACTGACCAAAACACATTTTCCTTTTCCACGCTCACATACTAGCTTCAAAAGTTATGAAATTTGAAATCTAGCAATAACTTCATATCCCAGATCCAGCAAAATTGGTTTCGTCGAATTCCGAGGTCGTTTGCAAAATGGTCAATTTCACGGGCTATATAAATTCCATAGCGACCTTTCAGAAAATTCATTTGGCCATAACTTTTGCATCCCGCTATGAAACTTTGATTTTTCAGATTCGTTAGAAAGGTATTCACTAACAGATTTAAATATTTTTTGTTTCACTCAAATCCGTTTTGTTTTGCACCCGGTACAGTCAGTCGAAGTTTGAATTTAAATTTTGAAACTACCGCGCCATTTCAGGCCTTGTTTATAATTTAAAGTAATTATATTTATTTTCAAACGTCGATTCAAACTCACTTTTCATTGCTATTATTTAAAATATTTATTCTAAATATTTAAAATCCACTATTTTAGCCAATTTAAAAATTTTAAATTGGTTCAGATTTTCCGGGTCGTTACAAATCATTTGTTGAAATATATTTTTATACATTAAAAATGTAATCCTTAACATGTTAGTGAAATTAAAAATAATCATTTGTTAAAGTATGATTTAAGAATGTTAAAAATGAAATCTTTAACATGTTAGTGAGGTATAAAAATTATGATTTTGATGTCTGTCTTTGAATGGACACACAAATATAAAAATATGAAATCGAATTAAGTAGTAAACGCCATTTTAACCCGAACGAGTTTATCGATCGATTTTATTCATTTTAAAATGAATATTGAAAAGAAGTGATTTCAAAATATAATATTTTGAAAATATTGTCATTTTAATATGATGAAGATATAGAATATTCAATTTTAATTTGAAATTGAAAATGAAGTTGGAATCGTTTTGAAATGAAATTATAAACATTCTATAAATACGTTTTAACGGAAATCGACGAAATATATATAATATATTATATATATATTTAATGGCCTAAATAGAACGTGCCGCACAACCGACCGTTCGCGGATTTCGACCACTAACTTCAATTTGACATTACGGGAGATCCGACCGTCGGATTCTCCTAAAACCGAAACCGTTGAGTTCGTATCGAAAAGAGCTTTTCGAATGAATTTAAAAGATTTGAAATTTAGTGGTTAGATTTTGAGATATGTCCAAATCAATTTCAGAAAACATCGCTATGGATGTAGTTTGGTGGCCGTTGTTGGAAACCGACTATACAGACGATAGTAAAATTATTAAAAACATGGCAAAATTATGTAAAATCATAATAAATGCTTTGGAAAGATTTTTGATGAAAAATTCCAACTTTATAAAGATAAAAATATATTTTTATCAAAATGAACTGTTTAATGAACTAGTTATTAACTAGAATAATAATTTAATTATTTTAGAAATAAATTGGACTTTGGAAAATGGTTTTTAAAATAACCAGAATTTTTCCAATATATATTTATATATATTGGAATGGATTTGAATGGAAATTATCTTCGGGATATTTCGATATTGGATTCCGTGATTATGTAGATATTGTTATGGGAATTTGGAAGATATATACATATCGTTATTCCCAATACAATATTTGTTGGTTTCAGAATTTGATATTGAATATAAGCCAATATAATTTCTATTCAGAACCTTATATTTAATATCAAATGGGATTTTGGGTTTATCGTGAACGGTGTTTTGAATAACACTTATTCTTTAACCCAATTAACAATGAAGAAATAATTTGGAATTTATAAATCTTTTATTAAGATTTAATGTGAATTTTCCAAAATAAAGTTTTCCAATTTAATATATTAAATTGGAATTGAATGGAATTCAATTTGGTAATAATCGAGATGAGCTCCTGTGAATGAAAACCGATACTGTATATGGAATTTAAAAGGCATTGCCGCTATTCCATTTTTATTATTAGTTTGATATGGGAATTTATATCGATCATATACCATTATGATTTCCGTGAAGATTCCATAGTTAATGGAAGAAGATTTGAGTTTATCGTGAGCAATGTTTTTACAAGACATTAGTTCTTTAACCCAATTAAAGATAAGATTAAATTCTTAAGCGTGAATAATCATTTAGTAATGATTTTTAAGATTAAAAAGAATAAATTTAAATGAATTTATCTTTGATAAAATTAATGGGAACTTTTCCCTAAAATGCGAATATTTTATTAAAAGAATATTCTGAATTGGAATGAGGCGTAGGATGTGTTTTTATAGCACTTGTTTATAAAGTACGCCAGTTATTCAGAAAGACATGATTTAACCCATTCTGAATAATTGATATGACGACTAATAGTCGAAGAGATTGAAGACAGCGAGGATCTTCACATCGAATGGATGAGTTGCTACTGATGCCTATGATTGGAGTAGCTACCTTGAAGGGGCTACAGTGGTAGCCGTCCGGACATACTTGTTGATTGTTCGGATATGCGAGGCCCTCTCTTCCATATTGGACATACGGGACGAGGAATAAGGTGCCTCCGGTTTCGTTTAGACCCAGAACGGACTTGTGAATGGATGGTATGTGTAAACACCCCACCTCCGTTAAGGTCACTCACAAAGGGAATGCATTAACTTTGGTGGAGTATTATAGGTAAAAGGTACAAGTAATTTACAAGACAGACATATAAACAACGGAAAGACTAAATTTTATTTCATAAGCACGTGGACCAGTCAAATCATTACAACAACTGTCTTAAAAACCAACTTCCAAAATCATTACAATAAAGCCTCAGTCTTGAATAAAACATAAAGAAGCATAAACAATAATAAAGCAGCATAAATCCCTAATTAAGAGTGTAACCACAGCCATAGCCCAGGAAAAGAGAGTCCAAGCAATACATCTACTTTCTTCAACCTGGAAAAGGTCTGTACTAAGTTGAAGTATTCCCTCCTTGCGGACATTGGGGGGAGGGGGGAACAAAAGACCAGTAGGCGAAAGAAAACGGCCAGACATAAGTCTAGCAAGTCCAGTGATTATTTAGCATGTAAACAGGTAAAAGGATCATGACATGAATAAACTGAACCTAGGAAAATATCCTAGAAATAAGATAATGATAAATAAGGAAAGATAAACTAAATATACTATCACACTCATTTCTATTTCTCTGCACCTACTAACAAGTGTTTCATCTAGCACCATGTGTTCATGATAAAATGATCCCCTTTATCGATCGACTTCTACTCGCATGCATTTATGACTTGTGTCATTCGACCCAGCTTGATTGTAGGTACCCGTGCTGGTCCCACCATGGGGTGTATCAATTCCTATGGTGATAACCTCACACAAATTCAAGATGCACAGTATATACTACTGATGCCCAGTGCCTGATTTGTCCATGCCGGAGTACGTGTACACCTATACTCCGTTGGAACCTACACCGCTGCACCACCCGCCGTTATTTTGACCGCTTATAATCAGCCCAGTAGTTGTGCCCCACCCTGCCTAGTTCAGAGTACCATGATAAATCTATGTGGGTTACTGCTGAAATGGGTCCCCGTTACTAGGGTTTCCTAATCAACATGTTAAAAATGGTTAAGTGTTCTCAAATTAACCTAACCCCACCCATCAGTTTAGTTAACATGTTGTATTGGTTAAGTGTTTCCTTAATTAACTTAACCCTTCCATTCTCAGCCTATCTTAGCTTTAATTCATTCATTAAAGAAGCAACAACTCACAATAGATATGTATTATTGCATTCGCTGGATGTGTCAGGCGGTTCCGGGCAGTCTTACACCGCAACTCAATCTAACCTCAGGTTTTTCGGGCTTAATGCGTGAATCTCTCACATTGGATCTATATTGTTATGGTTGCTGGATGTGCCGGGCGGTTCCGGGCAATCTTACACCGTAACTCAATCTAACCTCGGGTTAGGCACAATCATCTTTTGATTAATTTGCATATTTACTATTTAAGTTTATATGTAAATTATCCACCAATGTTGTCAACTCAAGTCATGTCCCATTTACCCTTCTAAATTTTGTCCATAATTCTTAGGTATACAAATTATGCCATTTCATGCCATTAATCATTTACATGATTATGAGCCAACCTATGCCAATAGCATATAATTTAATATTTTTCCCAACGTATCCCCCGTTATTCGTTCGCATAAATTACATAGAACGTTAGGCTCGCAAATTAGCCTAACTCATAAACAAAGAGGGAAAAAGAAGAGGGCCATGTGACATTCCAACGGCATAAAATAGTTTAGATCAACTAAGCATGTGTAATATAAATTTGGCATAGTACTACAAAAATTTAATTAAGCATGTACATGTGAACTTGCGTTTGAGTTGGATCAAATTAACATAGATCTAGACATCTAAGCATGTAGATCTAGACATATTAGTATATATGAACATGACTTAGCTTATGATTTTGCATATAACATAACATAAGGAACCACCAAATTTATATACAACATGATAGGTTCATTGCCAAATTATTATACAACATGATAGGTTCATCACCAATTTAACATACAACATGATAAGTCCATCACCAATTTAATATTCAACATGATAGGTTCATCACCAAAGTTATATACAATATGATTGGTTCATCACCAAATTAATATACAACATGATAGGTTGTATCAATCACAATAGTCACGTAGGCATAGGTAATTTTAGAATTGCAACATGAATCAGAATACAATTATCTTACTACTAGGCACAGCTGCATCATTACAAGTCATGACTTTTATTTGTTCAAATCTAAAGAATAACTGAACTTACAAACAAAAGAAATAAATCTTGTTTTCTGGGATCTGATTTCTGAAATTGAAAAGTTATCCTTTGATGTAGACTACTGATTCTCTAGTTTTGATTTGATTTGGGACTTCCTAACTTGACTTGTAGTTTAGAGAAAGATGGAGGCTACGCTAGTTTGGCCATGGACAGCATGAGAGTTCAGAGAGCCATTTTATATTGTTTTAGGGTTGAGGGTTGGGGTTGTTCATATAGAAGCTTAGATTAATGAGAGCTGTTAGATCAACCTAGGAATAATCAGAGCCATCCAGACCAAATAGAGCCAACCGGAAGTCGCCATATAAGCCCTAGTGACTTAGAAAACGTCGCTGGACAAAACAGTCCAGATCTGGGCGAGGGGGTCGACCCCTATAGGGCGAGGGGGTCGACACCCCCGTCGACACCCCTCTTGGGGGGTCGACACCTATGTCGGCGCCCCCGAGGGGGAGTCGACCCCTATGGGCGGGAATTTTCCTGCCCAGCCGCTTCTCTCAGAATTTTGATTTTGAACTGTTTTTTTGATTTAATTATTATTTATATTTAGTTTCCGTTTAAACTTGAAATCTTCTGAACTTCATAACTTCTTCAAACGGAGTCCAATTCGCACAAACTCGGACTCTATCTCAAGAAGAATTATGAGATGAACGCAATGGAAAAACCCGTTTCCCCTAATTTCCACTTTTAAAATTAAGTATTCTTTAATTCGTTACGTTAATATTCACAGAAAATATGGGGTGTTACATTCTCCCCTCCTTAAAGGATTTCGTCCTAGAAATCTTCAAGTCAAGAAGAATGTATATCCTTCCATCCATTCGTCCATCTTGTCAACCATCAAACAAAGGCATCCATTGTCCTTAAAAGGTATCTAATGCTTTTCATGAACATATGCATAGTGTGTGTATATGTCCTTATCTAATGCAAAATCAGGCGGTCTACTGATTCATTTGACCTCCTTAATGAAAATCATGATAGTGCCATGAGTCCATCATGTATGCAATTATTGCTAATCTTTCTTTCTGCATGAGTGCACAATCATTCATATAAATGCAACGTCCATATGATAACACATCAAGTTTCAATCCATATACAAATACATATATGCATATGGAATATGAAAGTGACTGAGCCGATCTAGTACCTAATGTGTGTGTATATGCATCCACGAGCAACCACTAGAAACCACTTGCAACCATCAATCATAACATGTTTCAAATAAATGTTTACATCCATTGGTTTCTACCTAAGGATCAAGGATAGAACCGAGGAGATATACTTAAAAGATAGATATAAGTATGCATGAACTTATGGAAAAGAGATTAAGGATGTACCCTAAAAAAGAAAAGGGTAGGCTGCATGTACCTTGTCCTCAGTCTCCCAAGTAGTGTCTACCTCAGCGTCACTCCATTGAAGTTTAACAAGCTTGACTTCATAGTTGCGTAGCTTTGTGGCTTCTGTCCCTAACATACGAGTTGGAACTCTCCTCACCGTCGCTTCTCGCACCACTTCTATTTCCTCTAGTATGCTTGGCTCCACAACTTATGCCGACTCATGTAAACACTTTCGTAGGTGAGAGATATGAAAAACATTATGAACTCCAACCAATCTGTCAGGCAGCTCTACTTTATAAGCCATCTTCCCAATTCTTTCAATGATAAGAGATGGCCGTACAAATCTTGGTGCCAGTTTTCCTGTAGATCCAAAGCAAACGACATTCCTCAAAGGAGATACTTAAAGGAAAACCCTGTCTCCAACCTCAAACTCAAGGTCAGTCCTTACTTCTTTCTATCTTGTGCAGTCTTTATTCATCTTCGTATCAAGTCCACCTTCTCAGAAGTTTCTCTAATCATGTCCGGCCCAGGTACGAGCTTGTTTGTAGACTCCCACCAACAAGTTGGTGATCGACATGGTCTTCCATATAAAGCCTCGAAGGGTGCCATGCCTATGGTAGCTTGGTAGCTATTGTTGTAGGAAAACTCCACCAAAGGAAGATGATCCTCCCGTGTCCCTCCAAAATCAAGAATGCGCAATCTCAAAAGGTCTTCTAATACTTTGTTCACCCTTTCCGTCTGACCATCGGTTTGAGGGTGATAGGCCGTGCTTAAGCATAGCTGTGTGCCTACAACTTCCTGCAAACTCTTCCAAATTTCGCTTGTAAAGATAGGATCTCGATCACTTACTATGCTAAAGGGTATTCCATGTAGCCGAACCACCTATTTAAGATGCATGGATGCTAACAATGAGGCAGTCCTCCTACTCTAAACAGGTATAAAGTGAGCGCTTTTAGTGAGTCGGTACACTATTACCCAAATACTGGTATTGCCCCTTTTTGACCTAGGAAACCCATCAATAAAGTCCATCGAAATGCTATCCCATTTCCACTATGGGAGTTCTAGAGGATGAAGCAGACCGCCAGGCTTCTTTTGCTCCGCTTTGACTTGCTGGCAGATCAAGCATTTAGAAACAAACTCAGCTACATCCTTCTTCATGCCATTCCAAAAGAAAACCCTTTTTATGTCTTTATACATCTTGTCCCAACCTGGGTGTATGGTCAATTTAGAATGGTGTGCTTCTTCGAGAACTGTTTTCACTAAATCTCTTGCTTGTGGGATGCATAGTCTTCCATCCTGTCTCAACCAACCCTTGTTATCAATGGAGTATCTATTGAGGTGACTAGAAGTCTCACCTCTCATTAGCTTATCCATCCCATCAACTAGCTAAGGGTCTGTAACACCCCGTATTTTCTGTTAATGGTATAGTGACGAATTAAACAATATTAATTTAAAATGTGAGAATTAAGGGAAAGAGGTTATGCCATTGTGTTCGTCTTGGAATTCTGGTTGAGATAGATTCCAAGTTTGTGTAAATTGGACTTCGTATGAAAAAGTTATGGCTGTTGGAAGTTTCCATAAAATTCAAATAAATTCAAGCAGCTCGAAAACAAATTCAAATTCAAAACAAAAGTCAGAAGCGGGCTGGACGGGAAAACTCCTGCCCAAGACCCAGGTCGACTAGGGGGTCGACCCTAGTGTCGACCTCCCCCCTACAGGTCGACCTGGGGGTCGACCTGCCCCCCTCCCCCTGCAGGCAGAGCTGAAAGGCGATGATTTTGTGACTCAGTGATGAGTCATTAGGGCAGAGGCATCACCCTATCTTGATTGAATGGTTGTGGTTAACTATAGGATCATCCGACGGCTCAAATTGAATTGAAATTCTATATAAACAACCCAATGCTCAAACCTAAAAAATCACAAAAAATTAATCCTAGAACTATCATGTTGTTAATAGAAAACTTGGAATAGCCATCACCAATTCAAAGACAAGATAAGAACCTGAACCAAAAATCAAATTAAAAGTAATCAAATTCAACGATCTACATCAAAGGTGAGCTTACCAATTTCAGAATTCAGATTTCAGAAAGCAAGAATTCCTTTTAGTTTGTAAGTTGGTTACTATGCAGATTTAAACGTTCTTTCATATGAATCATGACATGTTGTAATTTGAATATAGAATGATGCTTATATATAAGATTTGATTCTCGTTTATCTTAATGCATCGTTGCAATTAAGCATGTCTGTATGCTCGTAGTGATGAACTTATTATATATTAATATGTCTATATGCTTGTGGGGATGAACATATTGTATGTTATTGGAATCTATTATGATTGGGTAATGGATTTATTTTGCCAATTAGATGGTGAAAATTGTCATGTTATAAACTGGTCATTAATTGCAAGTTTATGATCTAGAACACATGCTTATATGTTAGATCAACACTCATGTTTATTCATGCTAGGTTGAATCTATTTATGTTGACAAATTTGGAATTGTAGCCCTCTTATGTTTTAATACATATGTATCATGCTAAGTTGTGATTCGAATATGTTGATAATAGTTCTCTTATGTTTAACACACATAAGTTAATATGCTAAGTTGCAATTTAAAAATGATTATAGTAGCTTTCTTATGTTTTGACATACATAAGTTAATATACTAAGTTGTGGGCTGAAACTGTGATTATATGTTAAACCTCCGTGCTAGACCTTTGTCAAGTTCACATGACAATTAGACCCAACTTAGTCACAAGTTCACCTTTACCCATTTAATTAAAGTTAATGATACTTCTATGCCAAGTTACACATGATAAGTTGAAATGTATGCCATTTTATGTTTATTTCATGTCCCTTGTTATTACCCTTTTTGTTTATGGGTTTGGGCTAATTTACTAGCCCAACATTGTATGTGATTCATGCGTACGTTCCACGGGGGTAGCGATGGGAAAATATGAAAATTCATGACATGGATTTGTTCATAAAATGGTATATTTGATATACCATTTGTGGTGAGCATAATCAAAGGATAATTATAGCATGATTAAATTTAATTTAATTTACATAAAGAAATTAGACATATACAGAAAATTGTGAATTTAGAAAAAGACGAATATGCCTAACCCGAGGTTAGACTGAGTTGTGGTGTAAATCTACCTGGAACCGACCAACATATTCAGTGACCACAACAAGACCTGTCTAATGTGGATGGTTAGTGCATCAAGCCGAAAAAGAACCTGAGGTTAGACTGAGTTATGGTGTAAATCTGCCCGGAACTGACCGACACATCCAGTGACCACAATAATACATGTCTAACGTGAGTGGTTGGTGCTTTAATAAATTAAAGCTAAGTCAGGATTGGTAGGGTTAAGTCAACGGGGGAAACACTTAACCAATTCAAATTGTTAACTAAACGAATGGGTGGGGTTGGGTAAACTTGGACACTTAACCAAATAAACATGTTGATTAGAAAACCCTAGTAGCGGTGACCCATTTCAGCAGTAACCCACATAGATGTATCACGGTACCCTGAAACTAGGCAGGGTGGGGCACGATTACTGGGTCGATTATAAGCGGTCAAAACGTCGTCGGTTGGTGGGCCAGTGTAAGTTCCGACGGAGTATGGACGTGCACGTACTCCGGAGTGGAAAATCCAGGCACTGGGCATCAGTAGTATACATTGTGCATCTCGAATCGTGTCGGGTTGTCACCAGAGGGACTGATACACCCTATGGTGGGACCATCACAGGTATCTACAGTCAAACGGGGCTGAATGACATAGGATATGAATGCATACGAGTAGGAGCCGATCATTAAGGGGATCATTTGTTATGAACACGTAGGGCTGGTTGAACCAATGGTTAAGTAGGTGCAGAGACTATAGTAATGGGTGCGATCGCATGTTCCTCTTATCTTATATTAGGGTATTTTCCTATGTTCCGTTATTACTGTCATGATCCCTTTCCTTATTTAAATACTAGTAATCACCGAACTTACCAGACTTATTGTCTGACCCGTTTTTCTTCATCCTCTTTTCTTCCGTTCCCCCCCTCCCCCCAAGGTCCACCTGGAGGGAATACTGCAGCTTAGTCAGACTCTTTGCAAGCTCAAGAAAGTAGATGTATGATTTGGACTCTCTCTCACCTTAGCTATGGCTCTTGGACATTATCCTTGGGGATTTATGCAGTTTTATTTATGATTTATGCTTCTTTATTAAATAATCAAGACAGAAATTATGTTGTAATGTTTTGGAAGTTATCTTGAGACAATTTGATGTAATGCTTTTGTATTGAACCACGTATGAAATAAATAATTGATTTTCACTGCTTATATTTATTTGTCTTGTAAAGTTTTCTGTGTCTTGTACCTATAACCCTCCACCAAAGTTAAGGCATTCCTTTTGTGAGTGACGTTAACGGAGGTAGGGTGTTTCACTTGGTATCAGAGCAAAGGTTTACCAGATCAGATAAGAGTTTTTGAAAATTATTTTCAAAAACGAATATAAAGAAGCATTTTACAAGAAACAGTGTTGTTTTAAATTTAAAAAGGCATAATCCCCAAAGCCATATGCATTATCTTTCTATCCTTCGTTTTGAATCTTTTCTTTTTCGTTTCAGCATGTCTGGAAATCTTAACCTTCCAGAGGGTGTACCGATACCTGGCTGGTTCAAGAGGTGCTTATAGGCTAGGACCAATGATGCAGGCCCAGCAGATATTCCTCCTCCTCCAGCTGCAGCGGTTCCTCCTCCTCGTGCAAATGCTTTCTCAAAGATTTGTAAAGACTTTATGGCCATGGGTGGAAAGGATTTCAAGGGAACTGAATCATTCGTAGAAGCAAGGAACTGGCTCAAAGAAACTGAGGATTTGTTCGTTATCTTCGAGGTGGACGATAGGCAGAAGATACAGTTGGTTGTATGGTTGCTCAAAGACGAAGCTTCCTATTGGTGGGAAGTCATTAATGCTAAAAGACCAATTGACACATGGATGGATTTCAGAATAAGGTTTGAGATGAAATTCCTCTCACAGGCTGAACGAATTTTACAGCTGGAAAAAGTTCTTATCTCTTAAGCAAGGAAGTATGAAGGTCAAGGAGTACGTCAATTAATTCAATTAGCTGGGCCGATTTGGACTGGACTTCGTGAATACTCCTTATAAGAAGGCTCTACGTTTTGTCAAGAGATTGAATGAGCCACTTCACAGCTTGGCTATGACCCATATACCTATGGGGGCTACTTATGAGAGGTTAGTGGACATGGCACTCTTACATGAGGAAGACAAGGGCAAGAAAGAGGCAAAAGCGGAAGTGCCTCAAGATAAGAAGGGGGAGGGGTCCCAGAACAAAAAGGCTGATTCAAAGAAAGGCGGGAAAAATAACGAACCCCGGGACAAGAGAAAGTGTAGTTTCTGTGGCATTCCCGGACATCTGATCAAAGACTGCAAGAAGAAGAAAAGGAAGATGAGTGGTTGTTTCCACTGTCATGAGACAGGACACATGGCTAGGGCCTGCCCAAGGAAGCAAGGGCAGGGAGCTGGACCTTCTTATGGAGGACAAGTTCACACTCTCACAGCACCTCCGTAAGAACGAGGTAGAAATATTTTTGTCAAAAGTTTAGTCTATCTTTTTGATCATCCTGTTCGTACACTATTTGATTCTGGCGCATCGCACTCTTTTATATCTACTGCTTTAGTGGAATCTCTGCACCTAGACACCAGTGTAGTAGAGGATCCCTTGGTTGTTTCAAATCCAATTGGGGGCTCGGCTTATTTGTCAATGGTTTGTTTGGATTTGAAAATATCTATACTAAGCGTTGGGTTTAGATGTGATGCCTTTGTTTTGGGCTTCACGGGATATGGGTTGATTCTAGACATGGACTGGCTATCTAGTAATGGTGCCGTCCTCGATTGTGAAAAGAGAGTGGTTAGACTCATGACTCACCACAGTAACACTCTCAAAATTTCTTGCAATCCTATGAACTCCATTATGCTTAGTTATCTAGAATCTCTTGATGCGTCCATTGAGAACTTGCAGTCTGTAAGGGTAGTCCGTGAATACTCGGATGTGTTTGAAGAGGTAAAAGGCTCACCTCTAAAGAGGGAGATAGACTTTCGCATATACCTCGTGGACAACGCCAAACCCGTTGCTTTACCCGTTAGACACATGGCTCCGAGGGAGAGGAAAGAACTCAACAAGCAAGTTAAATAATTGCTTGGGAAGGGGTTTAAAAGGCGGAGTATTTCTGAATGGGTTGCTCTAGTAGTGTTCTCAACTAAAGTGGACGGTTCGCTTCCCCTGTGCGTTGATTATAGGGAGCTAAACAAGCTGACCAAGAGGAATAGGAACCCACTCCCGAGAATAGATGATTTGTTCGATCAGCTTATAGGTGCATCGGTTTTCTCCCAATTAGACATAGCTACCGGGTTTCATCAGCTAAGAGTGGCTGAAGACAACATTGATAAGACCGTGTTCAGAACTCTAGATGGTTTCTTCGAGTGGCTTGTCGTGCCTTTTGGCTTGACAAATGCACCCGCTTACTTCGTTGATTTAATGAGCAGGGTGTTCCGAGAGTTCCTCAATAAGTTTTTAGTGGTCTTCGTAGACGATATTTTGATCTTCTGAAAGAATGAGGAAGAGCATGCTCAGCATCTAAAAGAAGTCATGGATACTCTCCGTGCACATTATTTGAAGGGGAAATTCTCCAAATGCCATTTCTGGAGGGAAGAAGTTAGATTCCTTGGACACGTGGTGTCCAAAGAGGGGATAGCTGTGGACCCCGCGAAAGTGGTTGCTGTGCAAGATTGGAAGGTTCCTAGAAACGCATCCGAAGTCCAAAGCTTTCTCGGGCTAGCAGGCTTTTATCGAAAATTTATCGAAGATTTTGCAAAAATCTCAGCTCCACTGACAAGATTGACAAAGAAGAACCTAGCTTTCAATTGGGATTTGGATTGCGATATTGCTTTCCGACGTTTGAAAAGGGCTATAATAACAGCCCCAGTTCTGACATTGCCTGATGGAAGCAAGATATTTACAGTATACACAGATGCTTGCAGAACGGGACTAGGCACTGTTCTGATGCAAGAAGGGAAGGTATTGGCTTATGGTGGAAGACAGTTGAAAGTACACGAGAAAAACTACCCAACCCACGGCCTAGAGTTGGCAGCCATCGTTTATGCGCTTAAGTTTTGGCGCCATTATCTCCTAGGTGAGAAATTTGAACTGTATACTGACCATAAATCGTTGAAATACCTTTTCTCGTAGAAAGATCTCAATTTGAGGAAGCAAAGACGGATGGAGTTTCTTACCTCATTCTATTTTGAGATTTCCTACACTCCTAGTAAGGGCAATGCAGTAGCAGATGCCTTAAGTAGAAAGAAGCTGGCCTTAAACTCTCTCTTTGTGGAAAGGAAAGCTTGGAGTTCATAGCAAGCTTTAACTTCAGACCCTCCTATGACTTTGTACCTAGCTTGCTAGCAACATTAGAAGTGCGACCAACTCTATTAGGCTCAATCGGAGCCGCGCAAAGAGAAGACCCTCAGTTAGCCGATGTGATGGACAAGTTAATTAGGGGTGAGACTTCCAGTCACCTCAATAGATACTCCATTGATGGCAAGGGCTAGTTGAGACGAGATGGAAGACTATGTGTCCCACAAGTAAGGGATTTGGTAAAGGCCGTTCTAGAAGAGGCACACCATTCCAAGCTGACCATACACCCAGGCGGGGACAAAATGTATAAAGACATCCAGAGAGTTTTCTTTTGGAATGGCATGAAGCATAGCTGAATTTGTTTCTAAGTGTTTAATATGCCAACAAGTCAAAGCGGAGCAGAAGAATCCTGGTGGTCTGCTCCATCCTTTAGAGGTCCCACAGTGGAAATGGGATAGCATCTCGATGGACTTTATAGTTGGGTTGCCAAGGTCAAGAAGGGGTAATATCGGCATCTGGGTAATAGCGGACAGGCTCACAAAAAGTGCCCACTTTATACCCATCAAGAATAGAAGAACTGCCTCATCTCTAGCAACCATATATCTTAAAGAGATAGTTCGACTCCGTGGGATTCCCACTAGCACAGTGAGTGATCGAGACCCTATGTTCACGAGCGAGTTTTGAAAGAGTTTACAAGAGGCTGTAGGCACACAGTTATGCTTAAGCACGACCTATCACCCTCAAACCGATGGCCAGACGGAAAGAGTCAACAGAGTATTAGAAGACTCTTGAGATTATTCATTATTGACTTCGGAGGTACATGGGAGGATCATCTACCTTTGGTGGAATTCGCTTACAACAATAGCTACCAAGCCACCATAGGCATGGCGCCTTTCGAAGCTTTATATGGAAGACCATGCAGGTCACCAACTTGCTGGTGGGAGTCCACAGACAAGCTCATACATGGACCAGACATGATTAGGGAAACTTCAGAGAAAGTAGACTTGATACAAAGAAGAAGGAAGACTGCACAAGATAGACAGAAGTCCTACGCAGACAAAAGAAGAACTGACCTTGAGTTTGAAGTTGGAGACAAGGTGTTTCTTAAAGTATCTCCTTTGAGGAACGTCGTTTGCTTTGGATCCGCAGGAAAGTTAGCACCAAGATTTGTAGGGATGTTCCCTATCATCGAGAAGATTGGGAAGATGGCTTATAGGGTACATCTCCCCGAAAGGTTGGCCGGGGTTCATAATGTCTTTCATGTCTCTCACCTGCGGAAATGCTTACACGAGTCTGCTGAAGTGTTAGAACCAAGTATGCTAAAGGAAGTTGAAGTTGAACGAGAAGAAACTATGAGGAGAGTTACAACCCATATCTTGGGAACAGAAGTCAAAAAGCTATGCAACCGTGAAGTTAAGCTCGTCAAAGTTCAATGGAGCGACACCAAGGAAGACCCGACTTGGGAAACTGAGGGCAGAATACGCGCAACTTGCCCTTTTCTTTTTGAGGGTACATCCTTAATCTCTTTTTCCTTAAGTTTATGCTCATATCTATATTTTTAGGTATATCTCCTTGATCCTATCCTTTATTCTTAGGTAGGAACCCATTCGGATGTAAACATGTAATTAAAACATGTTATGATTGATGGTTGCAAGTGGTTGCAAGTGGTTGCAAGTGATTGCTAGTGGTTGCTAGTGGATGCATATACACACAGATTAGTATTAGATCAGCCCAGTCACTTCCATATTGCATATGCATATATGTATTGGTATATGGATTGAAACATGATATGTTATCATATGGACGTTGCATTTGTATGAATGATTGTGCACTCATGTAGGAAATTTGAGTAGGAAAAATTGCATTCATAATGGACTCATGGCATTGGAATAATTTGCATTAAGGAGGTCAACTGAATCAGTAGACCGCCTGATTTTGCATTAAATAAGGACATGTACACACACAATGCATATGATCATGAAGCATTAGAAATCTTTTAAGGACAATGGATGCCTATGTTTGATGGTTGAGTAGATGGGTGATTGGATGGTAGGACATAAGTTCTTCTCGACTTAAAGATTTCGGGGACGAAATTCTAAAAGGAGGGAAGAATGTAACACCCCGTATTTTATGTTAACGGTATAGTAACGAATTAAACAATACTTAATTTAAAATGTGGGAATTAAGGGAAACGGGTTATGCATTGTGTTCATCTCGGAATTCTGGTTGAGATAGAGTCCGAGTTTGCGTAAATTGGACTTTGTATGAAAAATTATGGCTGTCAGAAGTTTCCAAAAAATTCAAATAAATTCAAATAGCTCGAAAACTAATTCAAATTCAAAACAAAAGTCAGAAGCGGGCTGGGCGGGAAAATTCCCGCCCAGGACCCAGGTCGACCAGGGGGTCGACCCTAGTGTCGACCTCCCCCCTACAGGTCGACCTAGGGGTCGACCTGCCCCCCCGACAGATCTAAAAGGTGACGATTTTGTGACTCAGTGCTGAGTCACTAGGGCTGAGGTGTCACCCTATCTTGATTGAATGGTTGTGGTTAACTCTAAGATCATCCGACGGCTCAAATTGAATTGAAATTCTGTATAAACAACCCAATGCTCAAACCTAAAAATCACACAAAAATAATCATAGAACTATCATGCTGTCAATAGAAAACTTGGAGTAGCCGTCACCAATTCAAAGACAAGATAAGAACCTGAATCAAAATTCAAATTAAAAGCAATCATATTCAACGATCTACATCAAAGGCGAGCTTACCAATTTCAGAATTCAGATTTCAGAAAGCAAGAATTCCTTTTTAGTTTGTAAGTTGGTTATTACGCCGATTTAAACGTTCTTTCAAATGAATCATGACATGTTGTAATTTGAATATAGAATGATGCTTATGTATAAGATTTGTTTCTCGTTTATCTTAAAGTATCGTTGAAATTAATCATGTCTATATGCTTGTAGTGATGAACATATTATATATTAATCATGTCTATATGCTTGTGGGGATGAACATATTGTATGTTATTGGAATCTATTATGATTGGTTAATGGATTTATTTTGCTAATTAAATGGTGAAAATTGTCATGTTATAAATTGGCGGTTACTTGCAAGTTTATGATCTAAAACACATGCTTATATGTTAGATCAACACTCATGTATATTCATGTTAGGTTGAATCTATTTATGTTGAAAAATTTGGAACTGTAGTCCTTTTATGTTTTAACACATAAGTATCATGCTAAGTTGTGATTCAAATATGTTTATAACAGCCCTCTTATGTTTAACACACACATAAGTCATCATGCTAAGTTGTGATTCGAATATGTTGATAATAGTTCTCTTATGTTTAACACACATAAGTTAATATGCTAAGTTGCGATTTAAAAATGATTATAGTAGCTTTCTTATGTTTTGACATACATAAGTTAATATGCTAAGTTGTGGGTTGAAACTGTGATTATATGTTGAACCTCCATGCTAGACCTTTGTCAAATTTACATGACAATTAGACCCAACTTAGTCACAAGTTCACCTTTACCCATTTAATTAAAGTTAATGATACTTCTATGCCAAGTTACACATGAAAAGTTGAAATGTATGCGATTTTATGTTTATTTCATGTCCCTTGTTTATTACCCTTTTTGTTTATGGGTTTTAGGCTAATTTACTAGCCCAACATTGTATGTGATTCATGCGTACGTTCCACGGGGGTGGAGATGGGAAAATATGAAAATTCATGGCATAGATTTGTTCATAAAATGGTATATTTGATATACCATTTGTGGTGAGCATAATCAAAGGATAATTATGGCATGGTTAAATTAAATTAAATTTACATAAAGAAATTAGACATATATAAAAAAATGTGAATTTAGAAAAATATGAATATGCCTTACCCGAGGTTAGACTGAGTTGTGGTGTAAATCTGCCCGGAACCGACCGACATATCCAGTGACCACAACAAGACCTGACTAATGTGGGTGGTTAGTGCATCAAGCCCAAAAAGAACCCGAGGTTAGACTGAGTTGTGTTGTAATTCTTCCCGGAACCAACAGGCACATCCAGTGACCACAACAATACTTGTCTAATGTGAGTGGTTGGTGCTTTAATAAATTAAACCTAAGTTAGGATTGGTAGGGTTAAGTCAATTAGGGAAACACTTAACAGATTCAACATGTTAACTAAATGAATGGGTGGGGTTAGGTAAACTTAGACACTTAACCAAATAAACATGTTGATTAGAAAGCCCTAGTAGTAGGGACCCATTTCAGCAGTAATCCACATAGATGTATCATGGTACCCAGAAACTAGGCAAGGTGGGGCACGATTACTAGGCTGATTATAAGCGGTCAAAACGTCGGCGGTTGGTGGGCCAGTGTAGGTTCTGACGGAGTATGGGCGTGCACGTACTTCGAAGTGGAAAAATCAGGCACTGGGCATCAGTAGTATACATTGTGCATCTTGAATCGTGTCGGGTTGCCACTAGAGGGACTGATACACCCCATGGGGGGACCAACACAGGTATCTACAGTCAAGCGGAGCCAATTGACACAGGTTATGAATGCATACGAGTAGGATCCGATCATTAAGGGGATCGTTTGTTATGAACATGTAGGGCTGGTTAAACTAATGGTTAAGTAGGTGCAGAGACTATAGTAATGGGTGCGATCACATGTTCCTCTTATCTTATATTAGGGTATTGTCCTATGTTCTGTTATTACTGTCATGATCCCTTTCCTTGTTTAAATACTAGTAATCACCGAACTTACCAGACTTATTGTCTGACTCGTTTTCCTTCGTCCTCTTTTCTTCCGTTCCTCCTCGGTCCACAGGGCGGGAATACTGCAGCTTAGTCAGATTCTTTGCAAGCTTCAAGAAAGTAGATGTATGATTTGGACTCTCTCTCTCTCACCTTAGCTATGGCTCTTGGACATTATCCTTGGGGATTTATGCAGTTTTATTTATGGTTTATGCTTCTTTATTAAATAATCAAGACAGAAATTATGTTGTAATGTTTTGGAAGTTATCTTGAGACAATTTGATGTAATGCTTTTGTATTGAACCACGTATGAAATAAATAATTGAATTTCGCTGCTTATATTTATCTGTCTTGTAAAGTTTTCTGTGTCTTTTACCTATAACCCTCCACCAAAGTTAAGGCATCCCCTTTGTGAGTGACCTTAACGGAGGTGGGGTGTTTCAGGGTCTTCATGTTGTGTGGTTCCTATTGAGTCCAAAAGCGTAGGCCGCACCTCTAGTGTTGATAACAGGCCAGGTACAAACTCAAAGGAAGGTCTAAAGTCAAAGTTTGTTATGTACTCCAAGCTTTGCCTTTCTACAAAGAGAGGACATAAAGTCAGTTTTTTCCTACTCAAGGCATCTTCCACCACATTGCCCTTGCCAAGGCTATAAGAAATCTCAAAATCGTATGAGGCCAGAAATTCCATCAACCTTTGTTGTCTCAAATTAAGATCTTTCTGTGAGGAAAGGTACTTTAACGAATTATGGTCAGTAAACAATTGAAACCTTTCTCCTAGTAGGTAATGACGCCATGACTTAAGAGCGAAAATAATGGAAGCTAGCTCCAAATCATGAGTTGGGTAGTTCTTCTCATGTACCTTCATTTTCCTTCCTCCATAACAAACTACTTTGCCCTCTTACATCAAGACAATGCCCAATCATGTTCTGCATGCGTCTATGTATACTGTAAACATCTTACTCCAATCAAACAATGTCAGAACTGGGGCTGTTGTCATAGCCTTTTTCAGTCGTTGGAAAGTAACATCACAATCCAAATCCCAAGCAAAAGTTAGGTTCTTCTTTGTCAATCTAGTAAGTGGGGCTGAGATCTTTGTAAAGTCTTTAATGAACTTTTCGTTAAAGCCCGCTAGTCCGAGAAAAGTTTGTACTTCGGTTGCGTTCCGGGGGACCTTCCAATCTTGCACCACAACTACTTGTGCGATAGCCACAGCTATCCCCTCTTTGGACACCACATTTACAAGAAACCTTACTTCTTCTCTCCGAAAATGACATTTGGAGAATTTTGCTTTTAGCTGGTGTGCACAAAGAGTATCCATCACTTCCCTTAAATGCAAATCATGCTCTTCCTCACTTTTCGAGAAGATCAAAACATCGTCCACGAAGACCACCACAAATTTGTTAAGGAACTCCCTGAACACCCGACTCATCAAGTCAACGAAATAAGCAGGTGCGTTAGTTAAGCTGAAATGCATGACAAGCCATTCGAAGAAACCATCCGGGGTCCTAAATGCGGTCTTATCAATGTTGTCCTCAGCCACTCTTAGCTGATGAAACCCGGTAGACAGATCTAGGTTGGAGAAAACCGATGCACCTACAAGCTGATCGAAGAAGTCGTCTATTCTTGGAAGTGGGTGCCTATTCTTCTTGGTCAGCTTGTTTATTTCCCTATAGTCAACGCATAGGTGAAGTGAACCATCTGCTTTGGTTGCAAACACCACTGGAGCACCCCATTCAGAAATACTCTGCCTTATCAACCCCTTTTCAAGCAACTATTTAACTTGCTTGCTAAGCTCTTTCCTTTCCCTTGGAGCCGTGTGTCTAACGGGTGGAGCAACGGGTTTTGCATTATCAGCAAGGTATATGCGGAAGTCTATCTCCCGCTTCGGAGGTAAACCCTTCACCTCTTAAAAGACATCCGAGTATTCACAGACCACTTTAAAAGATTTCAAGTTCTCAAAAGACGCATCAAGAGATTCTAGGTAACGAAGCATAACAGAGTTTATGGGATTACAAGAGA
Organism: Allium sativum; assembly: GCA_030737875.1. NCBI lineage: Eukaryota > Viridiplantae > Streptophyta > Magnoliopsida > Asparagales > Amaryllidaceae > Allium > Allium sativum. Next base: position 654,030,675 of record CM060920.1, read on the forward strand.
TTTCGAGAGTGTTACCGAGGCAAGTCATAAGTCAAACCACTCTCTTTTCATAGTCGAGGATGGCACCATTACTGGAAAGCCAATCCATGCCTAGAATCAACCCATAGCCCATGAAGCCCAAAACATAGGCATTACATCTAAACCCAACGCTTAGTATAGAAATTTCCAAATCCAAACAAATCATTGGTAAATAGGCCGAACCCCCAATTGGATTTGAAACAACCAAGGGATCCTCTACTATACTGGTGTCTAGGTTCAGAGATTCAACTAAAGTCGTAGATATAAAAGAGTGCGATGCACTAGAATCAAAGACAATACAAACAGGATGATCAAAAAGATAAACTAAACTCTCAACAAAAATATTTCTACCTCGTTCTTGCGGAGGTGCTATGAGAGCGTGAACCTTCCCTCCAGAAGTAGATCCAGTCCTCTGCCCTTGCCCTTGCTTTCTTGGGCAGTCCTTAGCCATGTGTCCTATCTCGCCGCACTGAAAACAACCACCAATCTTCCTCTTCTTATTTCTGCAGTCCTTAATCAGATGTCCAGGTATGCCACAAAAATTACACTTCTTCTTGTCACGGGGTTTATTATTCCTCCTGCTTTTCTTGGAATCCGTCTTCTTGTTCTATGATCCCTCCACTTTCTTGTCTTGAGGTACTTCCACCTTTGTCTCTTTCTAGCCATCTTTATCTTCCTCCTGTAATAGTGGCATGTCCACTAGTCTCTCATAAGTCGCACCCATAGGTATATGGGTCATAGCTAGGCTATGCAGTGGCTCGTTCAACCCTTTAATGAAATAGAGAGCCTTGTTATGTGGAGTGTTCACTAACTCCAATCCGAATCTAGCCAGCTGGTTGAATTGTTTGACGTATTCCTTGACCGATAGGCTTCCATGTTTGAGAGCTATGAACATTTCCATCTGTAGGCTTCGTTCAGCTTGCAAGGAACTTCATTTCGAATATCATTCTGAAATCCTCCCATGTTTCAACTGGTCTCTCAGCATTAGTAAAATCCCACCAATAAGAGGCTTCGTCCTTAAGTAACCACACAGCCAATTGTATCTTCTGCCTATCATCCACTTCGAAGATAACAAACAAATCTTCCATTTCCTTGAACCAATTTCTTGCTTCCAAAAATGACTCGGTCCCATTAAAGTTCTTTCCACCCATGGCTCAAAAGTCTCTACATATCTTCGAGAAAGCATTTGCACAAGGAGGAAGAGGAGGAGGAGGAACAGCTGCAACTGAGGGAGGAGGAACGTCTGCTGGGCCTGCGTCATTAGCACTAGCCTCAAGATACCTTCTGAACCAACTAGGTACCGGTACGCTCTCAGGAAGATTAAAATCCCTAGACATGCTGAAACGAAAAGAAAAGGTTCAAAAAAGTGGATAGAAAGATAATGCATATGGATTTGGGGATTATCCTTTTTTTAAATTAAAACAACATTTTCCTCAAAAATGCTTCTTTAAACTTCTTTTTGATAAATAGTTTTCAAAAAAATTTATTTGATCTGGTAAACCTTTACTCTGATACCAAGTGTAAACACCCCACCTCCGTTAAGCTCACTCACAAAGGGAATGCATTAACTTTGCTGGAGTATTATAGGTAACAGATATAAGTAATTTACAGGACAGACATATAAACAGTGGAAAGACTAAATTTTATTTCATAAGCACGTGGTCCAGTCAAATCATTACAACAACTGTCCTAAAAACCAACTTCCAAAATCATTACAATAAAGCTACTGTCTTGACTAAAACATAAAGAAGCATAAACAATAATAAAGCAGCATAAGTCCCCAATTAAGAGTGTAAGCACAGCCATAGCCCAAGAAAAGAGAGTCCAAGCAATACGTCTACTTTCTTCAACCTGGAAAAGGTCTGGACTAAGTTGAAGTATTCCCTCCCTGCAGACCTTGGGGAGGGGGGAACGGAAGACAAGAAGACGAAAGAAAACGGGCCAGACATAAGTTTGGTAAGTCCAGTGATTATTTAGCATGTAAATAGGTAAAAGGATCATGACATGAATAAACTGAACCTAGGACAATATCTTAGAAATAAGATGACGATAAAGAAGGCAAGATAAACTGAATATACTATCGCACTCATTTCTATTTCTCTACACCTACTAACAAGTGTTTCAACTAGCACCATGTGTCCATGATAAAATGATCCCCTTTATCGATCGGCTTCTACTCGCATGCATTTATGACTTGTGTCATTCGGCCCTGCTTGATTGTAGATACTTGTGCAGGTCCCACCATGGGGTGTATCAATTCCTATGGTGACAACCCGACACAAATTCAAGATGCACAGTATATACTACTGATGCCCAGTGCCTGATTTGTCCATGCTAGAGTACATGCACGCTGATACTCCATTGGAACCTACACTGTTGCACCATCCACCGTTATTTTGACCGCTTATAATCAGCCCAGTAGTCGTGCCCCACCCTTCTTAGTTCAGGGTACCATGATACATCTGTGTGGGTTACTACTAAAATGGGTCCCCGTTACTAGGGTTTCCTAATCAACATGTTAAAAATGGTTAAGTGTTCTCAAATTAATCTAACCCCACCCATTAGTTTAGTTAACATGTTGTATTAGTTAAGTGCTGCCTTAATTAACTTAACCCTACCATTCTTAGCCTGCCTTAGCTTTAATTCATTCATTAAAGCACCAACCACTCACATTGGATATGTATTATTGCGGTCGCTGGATGTGTCGGGCGGTTCCAGGCAGTCTTACACCGCAACTCAATCTAACCTTGGGTTTTTCGAGCTTAATGCGCTAACCTCTCACATTAGATCTATATTGTTACGGTTGCTGGATGTGCCGGGTGGTTCCGGGCAGCCTTGCACCGTTACTCAATCTAACCTCGGGTTAGGCACAATCATCTTTTGATTAATTTACATATTTATACTACAACAAAACAGTCCTTTTACAACGGGCAAAAACTATTGTTATATGCTTTTCACAACTAGCAAAAGCCCGTCCTAATATGCGTCGTCGTAGTAGGTCTTCACTAAATTTCAACGGTCATTGACTGTTGTAAAAGACCGTTGTAATAATGTGATCTGTCACGTACAACGACTCTGTGACAATGGCTACAATCCCGTTGTAATAGCTAATAAATTACAAGCGGCTTCTGCCCGTTGTAATATATTATATTACAACAGGCATAGCCCGTTATAAAAAGTCTGTTTTGATTTTATTTTTTAAAAGTCTGATCGTAGTAATATAAAAATATTGCATAAATTAAAATATTGAACTCAAAATTTCTTATATTAATATAAATATGTTATTGCACTCTTGAACAATATATAGTTTTATTTGTTTCTATTACACAATTACTGTACAAAATATGAAAATACTCATTTGTACAAATATTATTTCACTACATACACTTAGTTACACTCACTCACACCCTCTCGTGCTCAATGTCTTCGTCTTCGGTGATTGATCCAAAATGTGCATTAAAAGAACTGGATGAAGAAGAACAAACAAGTTAAAAAATGTGCATTGATCAGGGCAATGTACATTAAAAATTTGGAATAAAGTTTGTATAAGTGAATGTTCTGAGGAATAAAAACATGAGATATCTTTACCTTAATTAACCTTCTCCAAATTCACCTTAGTTAAATACATAAATAGGTAATAAACAAGATTCTCCACTCTATTTTAAATCTTTGACTTCTTGCTCTTGATTTTGTCCAGTCGTACCTATTAGAATAAAATAAAAGCAATAAGCTGGTAGGTAGGCAGCCTTGGTCGAGTGTTTGTGGAAATTACAGTGTAGGTTTTGATGTCAAAGTGGCTATTGCAGAGAGTTGGAAAGTATGAGAGACGATAGGTTTATGGAAAATATCCCTACAAATACAATCTTATGAAACAAGTTAAAGAAAAGAATTTACTTTGATAATGCAAGAGATTGGATTTTCAGATTCAAGAAATGCAAAAAAAGGGATAAGCTGATCCAAGACACAAGCTTAATTGATTTGTATTTAGGCTTCGTTTGTTTAAAATGGTTGAATGCTTAACGCTGGTTGCTGATTGCTGAATGCTGAATAGAATGCTTAATGCTGAATTCTTAATGCTTTTTATGCTGTTTGGTTATTTGCTTATCGAATTTTTGATTTTTTATGAAATATTTTTGATTGACAAATTTGTAACACCCCGTGAATTCTATAATGTTAAGCTTCACAAATTAATCTATAATTAATTCTAAATGAAAGAATTAAGGGAAATGGGTTAAGCCATTGCGTTCGTCTCGGAATTCTGCTTAAGATAGAGTCCGAGTTTGCGTGAATCGGACTTCGTATGAAGGAGTTATGACCTTCGGAAGTTTCAGAATAAAATTTAAATTCAAACAGCTCAGTTTCAAATTCGAAATTCGAAAAATAGGTTCAAACTGGGCTGGGCGGGAAAATTCCCGCCCAGAGACCAGGTCGACCATAGGGTCGACCATGGTGTCGACATAGCCACCCCAGGTCGACCGTAGTGTCGACCTGGGTGTCGACCTGCCAGTCGACCTACCTGGTCGACCTGGCTGGCTAGGTCTGGCTCTGGCTCGAATTTCTGTGGCTCGGTGTGTCACTAGGGCTGACATATCACCTCTTGATTGGCTGTTTGAACTTTGTATGGTCTAGATTCCTCCTGTCTTCATCTGACGGCTCAAAACAATTTAAAAATCTATAAATACACCCTATGTCACAACTAAAAATTCACACAAAAAAATAAGATGGGAGTCGTCATGCTGCCAGGGAGGAATTAGCATAGCCGTCAGAGAGAAGCTCAGAGACGAATCAAATTAAGAAGAAGATTAAAGCATAATCAAATTAATCAATGCAACGTTAATCTACCCAAAGGAGCGCATCTCAATTTCAGAATTTAGAATCCAGAATTCAAGATTCTGCATTTGTTGTTAGTATAGTGACCTTTCAGAATTTGAATAAAACTATGATGTGATTCGATGTAAATAAAAATAGAATTGTGTTATTGTATGATAATGATATAAATTCTGTGTATCATCAAGAGTTAATGCAAGAGGGAAGGGTAATAGCCTATGGAGGAAGGCAGTTGAGAGTGCATGAGAGAAATTACCCTACACATGACCTAGAGTTGGCCGCTATTATTTTCATGCTTAAGTCTTGGCGCTATTATCTTCTTGGCGAGAAATTCGAATTGTTCACTGACCACAAATCGCTAAAATACTTGTTCTCTCAGAAGGATTTGAACTTAAGGGAGCAAAGGTGGATGGAATTCTTAGCGTCCTATGATTTCGAGATAGCATATACCCCTGGCAAGGGTAACGTGGTGGAAGATGCCTTAAGTAGGAAAAGGTTGTCCTTGAATCCGTTGTTTATTGAGCGGCGAAGCTTAGAGTTTATCTCTACGTTTGACTTTAGACCTTCCATTGACTTTGTACCCAGTTTGCTAGCATCCTTAGAGGTCAGGCCTATGCTTTTGGGACGGATTGTTGAGGCACAACGAGATGACCTACAGTTGGTTGAGTTAGTAGAGAAGCTCAAAAGGGGGGAGTTTGAGGAAGACCCTAGATGATAAGGGTTGGTTACATAGGGACGGTAGACATTGTGTACCATGGGACGAGAATTTGAGGAAGACCATTCTTGATGATGCACACCGTTCGAAGATGACCATCCATCCCGGCGGGGACAAGATGTACACGGACATGAGACGAGTTTACTTTTGGGGCGGTATGAAGAAGGATGTGGCCGAGTTTGTCCCTAGATGCTTGGTGTGCCAACAATTAAAATCAAAGCAAAAGAAGCCCGGTGGGTTGCTTCACCCATTGGAGGTCCCACAATGGAAGTGGGAAAGTGTCTCGATGGACTTTGTTGATGGGCTACCGAGATCGAGGAAGGGTAATACGGGGAATTGGGTCGTGGTAGCCAGACTTACTAAGAGCGCCCATTTCATTCCTGTGAAGAGTAAGAGGACTACTCCATGGTTAGCCTTCGTATACATTCAAGAGATAGTTCGTTTGCACGGTGTTCCTTCTAGCATAGTGAGCGACCACGATCCTATCTTTACTAGCGAGTTTTGGAAGAGCTTGCAAGAGGCGGTAGGGAGTCAGTTATGTTTGAGCATCGCATATCATCCTCAGACTTACGGCCAGACCGAGAGGGTGAATCGTATTCTAGAGGACCTATTGAGGCTGTGTGTCTTAGACTTCGGAGGTACATGGGAGGAACATCTTCCGTCGGTGGAGTTCGCATATAATAATAGCTTTCGGTCTAGCATTGGCATGGAACCGTTCGAAGCTCTTCATGGACGGCCGTGTCGTTCGCCTACATGTTGGTGGGAATCTATAGATAAGATCATGCTTGGGCCCGCTATGATTAGAGAGACTTCGGAAAAGATCGATTTGATTCGAAGGAGGATGAAGACGAAACAAGGTAGGCAGAAATCTTATGCGGACAAGAGGAGGACAGATCTTGAGTTTGATATTGGGGACATGGTTTTTGTCAAGGTATCTCTATTACGAAATGTTGTTCGCTTTGGGTCTGTTGGGAAGTTAGCACAAAGCTTCGTAGGGCCGTTTCCTATTACGGAGAGGATTGGACAGATGGCGTATAGAGTGGAGTTTCCCAAGAGACTTAGTGGTGTACACGATGTATTTCGTGTATCACATTTGAGGAAGTGCTTGCATGAGACCGCGGAAGTGGTAGAGCCGAGCTTGCTTGGAGAGGTGGAGATAGAGCGTGATGCGACGATTCGATGAGCTCTGTGATGACCCGTCATGCACCAACCGAAATTTACTCCAAAGGTGCGCTGTACACATGTCCAGTTAGCACGGGACGGATCGTCAAAAGAGAAAGGGAAGAAGAAAATGAACTAACAAGGAACCTGTAGAATGTCTCATAGCGCATAGGATAAAATATAATAACAACATACTTGACATAAAACAGGGGAGACAGTGCATAAGCTGAAAATAAACTAACATAGCAGCGGAAAATCCAAGTACAACTTATGATCCAAAGACAACATTATTACAACTTTTCAAACTGTCTGAAAAAGCAAAAGCAAGATAAAGGAAGGTACACTACTAATGCCCAAGTAGCGACCACCAACGACACAGGGAGAATATCTATATATCATACGTGGAAGCCTCCTGCTCGCCTCCGAATCAGCTACTCGCGCATCACCAGCTAACCTGTCTCTAGTCTGCTCGTGTGAGCACCCAGAGTAATAAGAAGAGACATAATACTCTGGGTCAGACATAAGGTCTGGTATGAGCGATAAACATCTAACATAACAATAACAGGTATACTAAACCATACCTGAACCTGGACCTGCAACCAAAGAGTTAGCACTGCATACTGTACAACACTCTAAGGTGCCACTAACATATAGTGTAAAGATACGGGGGTCGGGGTGTGCATGTCATAGTGATGGCAAACAATCAAGCATAGCAACCATCCTCACATCTCTCACTCAGTGCGTAAAGCATACGATATTCACCACTTCGATCACCTCAATACTTTGCTATGATCACCTTGCCCCATGAAGTCATAAATGACTTCACTGCACTGATACATAGCCACTAATCCTTCGCTATGTCCACTTGCCCCATGTAGTTATTCACCCCATCTACGCTGACTCATAGCCTTACCAATCCTTTACTATGTCCACTTTCCCCATGGAGTTATTCACCCCATCTGCGCTGGCTCATAGTCTTACTACGATCACTTTGCCCCTCAAGTCATAATGACTCTACTGCACTAATAATGTAGTCTTACTACCATCACCTTGCCCCTCGAGTCATAGTGACTCTACTGCACTGATAAGTAGCCCATCATTCATTTTCATTGGTGAATCGAAGTTATGAACGTCGACAACTCCTTAGCACACGTCCCGCAGGAAAGCCCAACCATGAAGTGAACTCATTGGTTCCCAACTGGATCCTGAGCTCTAACTTCCCATATTGGACTACCTTTGCATCTCGGTTTATTGGTCTTCATCGGGTCGGTTCGGGTCCCCTCCTAGCCATCGGTTCGGTTCGGTGTCCAACTCCCATCATCACACGGTTCGGCTCGTGGTATCCACCTGGTGGCAGTTCGGATCGTCAACACCTCAACGGGTCGGGTCGGGGTCTCCAAGTCCATCTCCATACATGGGTTCGGGTCGGAGCTGCTGACGGAGTCGTGGACCATCTTCGGATCATGCTCCACGGTTCGGATCGTGCAAGCGGATCGGGTGCTCAAGTACGTGGCGCGGTTCGGGTTCGAGCTCCTTCCACCATCAGGTCGTGGTCTCTATAGCTGATCCGATTCGGTTCATATAATGGTGGCCTTCCTTTTTGCCACTCTCTCTTGTGTCAAGCTTCGGTTCGGTTCGGCGATACTTTGCTCAGTCCGTTCCGGTCCGAGCCCATCCATCCGATCCGATCCGAAAACCTGCACTGTTTTTCTACAACTTTTCCAGCGGACATTTTACGCCATTCGACGATGTTTTCGACCATTCCAACAATTCTAATCAATCACAAAGCATACCATACAGTCATAGCAACATGTATAATCAACCACAAACACCAAAACAACAATATGATAGGTTAAAAGGGATCAAACATAGCCAAAACCCCATATTTTCCCTTAAGCAAGTTTAGGTGAAACTAATGATATGGTTAGCAAAACTTAACCAAATTAACCCAAATTCATATCAGAGGTCTAAACCATCATTTCGAATTTTATAAATATTTTTCCAGAATTTTATCATGTTTAAATTCGCTAATTAACACTAATTACCCTTAATTAGCAATAATTAGTGAGGAACTATGCAAATCACTCACCTTAGCCACAAATAAAACTTAAATCTGAAATAAATCTCTGATTTGGTGAAGATTCCTATGCAAAACAGCAGCTCTAATGTTGATTTGGTGTTGATCTCTCTTGATTTGATGTTGCTAAGCCCAATCTTCAAGTAGAAAGTGATTTGGAGGTGATTTAGAGGTTGGAGGCCATTTTTAGGGTTTCTTAGTGGTAAGTGGAGGCTAGAAAACTGAAATGAAATGAAACCCCAACTCATTTCAGCCTCCCCATAACCTTAATCCCAAAATGGGTTATGGGCCCATTCACTAATCACCCTATTTGGCCCGGTTAAGCAGTTTTTTCACCTTCCGAACCTTATTTCAGCCATATCTCCCAAACGGTAAGTCCGTTTTTCACATGTGACCACTCTACGGAAAGGAAAACCATCAAACGAATCTAATGGAAGTAGTTTCAGGTCAAAATTCCTTTCCAATCAAAAGTTATGGCAAAAACAAGATCAGTTAGGGGCAAAACGGTCATTTAACAATCGACAAAAATCTTGAACATGAGAAATGAGTCTAATGGTTGTTTCCCAAAGTTACATTACCATACGACTTCATATGGAAAAAAAATAAATATTCTACGATCTTCCGATGCGTAGAATGCGGGTTGTTACATTCTCCCCCCCCCCCCCCCCCCCCCACTTTTAAGAAATTTCGCCCCCGAAATTCCGTAACCAAAACACACAAAAGGGTCCCGCATGCCTATCAACCATAAAACAACAATCAAACATGCAAAACAAGTCTATCCTAGCATGTGGAATAACTAATTTTCAAGGTAAATCTTACCAGGCAAAGAGTTCTGGATACGTCTTTCTAATGCTCTCCTCTATCTCCCAAGTACAGTAATTCTCGTTCTCGCCCCACTGAACCTTAACTAGCTTCACCGCCTTCCTTCGAAGTTGCTTCGTATCGTGCTCGACAATACGAATCAGCTTGCGGTTCCCAACCGCCTCGGGTTCTACTTCGAAGTCCTCTAACTGATCAGGTGAAATAGTCATATCTGAGTCGTGAACGAACTTCCTTAGTTGGGAAACATGAAATACCTTGTGAACTCCCGCCATCTTCTCTGGTAAGCCAACTCTATATGCCAAATTCCCGACTAGTTCAAGAATAGGGAATGGGCCAACAAATCTTGTTGCTAACTTGCCTCTCCTGCCAAATCGTATTACGCTCTTCAACGGAGAAATCTTGACAAACACCAAGTCACCAACAGAGAATTTTAAGTCTCTTCTCCTCTTAACAGCATAACTCTTCTGCCTATCTTGGGCAGCTTTCATTCGTTGTTGAATGGTCTTAATATTATCTGAAGTTTCCCTCACCACATCTGGTCCAAGCACAAACTTCTCATCGGTCTCTATCCAACACGATGGTGAGTTGCACGGTCTTCCGTACAAAGCTTCATATGGGGCCATACCGATACTGGATTGGTAGCTATTATTATATGCAAACTCTACTAGATGCAAATGGTCATCCCATGATCCACCAAAATCCAATATACAAGCTCTCAAGAGGTCTTCCAATATACGATTCACCCTCTCCGTCTGACTGTCGGTCTGAGGATGATATGCGGTACTGAGATGTAATTCTGACCCTAGAGCCTCTTGTAAGCTCTTCCAAAACCCACTAGTGAACAACGGGTCTCGGTCACTCACAATGCTTTTAGGTGTTCCATGAAATCTCACTACCCACTTCATATACAATTCTACTAACTTAGCTATCGTTCTGGTCGATTTGACTGGTATAAATCTTGCACTCTTAGTCAATCGATCCATAATTACCCAAATGCTATCATATCCTGATCTGGTCCTTGGTAAACCATCGATGAAATCCATCGAGACTTGATCCCATTTCCATTCAGGAATTTCTAATGGTTGCAACAAACCACTAGGCTTCTTTTGCTCGGCTTTAACTAGCTGACAATTCATGCATTTGGATATAAACTTCCCAACGTCTCTTTTCATCCCTTCCCAGTAGCAAGTCGGCTTCATGTCTCGATACATCTTTTTACCACCGGGATGTATAGTCAGTTTTGAGTGATGACATTCCCTAAGAAAGTCATCTCTCAAACCATTCACGTTGGGTACAACTAGTCTTCCATTCTTTCGAAGCCATCCTTCTCGATCAAGCCCATACAAATTCATCTCCTCATCGTCAATATTCATCTATAACTTGGAGATGATTTCCGATAGATTAGGATCGTCCCTCTGGCTGGAACCAATCCTCTCTATCAATGTGGGTCTGATCACCAAACTAGCTAGCATGACTGGATCCAATTCGCACTTTGGTCTGAAATCAAACCCCGCGATATACTCCAGTTGCTTCCATTCAAGAAACATAGCCCCCAAATTGGCATGTCTCCTACTCAAGGCATCGGCTACCGCATTACCTTTCCCAGATGTATATGCAATATCAAAATCATACGAAGCCAAGAACTTTAACCATCTCTGCTGACGAAGATTCAGATCTTTCTGAGAGAAGAGATACTTTAACGATTTATGATCGGTAAACAACTCAAATTTTTCTACCAAGAGATAGTGTCTCCACATCTTTAATGCGAACACAATCACTGCTAGTTCCAAATCATGGGTAGGATACTTCTTCTCATGCGGCTTTAGCTGCCGACTAGCATAATCTACAACCCTACCTCCTTGCATCAACACAACACCTAGTCCGGTACCACAAGCATCCGTGCATACCGTCATTTCTTCATTCCCTTTAGGGAAGACTAGCACTGGCGCACGCATCAACCTTTCTTTAGACTCTTGAATGCATTCTCACACATTCTGTCCCAGACGAAGGCCTGATTCTTCTTAGTCAACTGAGTCAACGGTGCTGCTATCTTGGAGAAGTCCTGGATAAACTTACGATAATATTCAGCTAACCCCAAGAAACTTCTTACATCTATTGCATTCTTGGGCATAGGACAATCCTGTACCATAGCCACCTTCGCAGGGTCCACGACAATACCACTCTCTGAAACAACATGGCCCAAGAATCTTACTTCCCTTCTCCAAAAGTGACACTTAGAGAATTTCGCTTTCAATTGGTGTTTTCTCTACACCTCCATCACTATCCTCAAGTGTCCCTTGTGTTCCTCCTCTGTCCTTGAGTAAACAAGGATATCATCTACGAACACAAGAACAAACTCATTCAACTGATCTCTGAATACTCGATTAGTAAGATCCACAAAGCAGGCTGGTGCATTGGTCAACCCAAATGGCATGACCAACCACTCATAGAATCCAGACGGCGTCCTAAATGTCGTTTTCGGAACACTCTCCTCCGCTACTCAGAGCTGATGAAATCCTGTCGTGAGGTCCAACTGGGAGAATACTCTTGCTCCTTCCAATTGATCAAACAAATCATCTATCCGCGGTAGAGGATACTTATTCTTCCTCGTCACCTTATTCAACTCGCGATAGTCCACACACAAACGAAGGGAACCATCTGCTTTAGTGGCAAACACAACTGGTGCTCCCCACTCGGAGACACTTCTTCTAATAAATCCCTTCATTAAAAGATTGTTGACTTGCATCCCGAGCTCTCGCTGCTCCCTTGGTGCCATACGACGAAGTGGCATCACTATAGGCCTGGCATCTTTCACTAAATCAATACGGAACTCAATCTCTCGGTGTAGTGGAAGCCCGGTCACCTCCTCAAAGACGTCCGAATAATGGCCAACCACGGGCACATCTGACTGCTCACCCTGTGGGATGTCGAGGGAATTTATAAAACTAGCCATTACCCCATCACTAGGTATACTACCAAACACTACCCTCCGCCCATCATCCGCCCTAACTGTCACCAAAAAGCCTTCACAGTCTACCACCACCCCGTATCTTTGGAGCCAATCGACTCCCAATGTAATGCCATACCCAGTAAAGCCTAAAACAAAGCAATCACATACAAACATACATCCATGACTCGATAAGACCAAATCCTAAAAATCATACTAAGGCTAGTCGAACCACCAATCGGGTTCGTCACAACCAATGGTCTATCGACTATCTCGGGTTCCAGTCCCAACCTATCTACTAGGTCACTAGATATGAAGGAACGGGAAGCCCCAGTATCAAACTAAACTCGAACTGGTACATCATAAATAGAAAGCATACCTTGAATGACGACATTCTTTCCTTTCTCCGCCGCAATTGGGGCATTTGACGAAGAAGGAATAGCGTTAAGGGCATATGCTTTCACAATCTGCTTTTCTTTAGGAGGTTGTGGACACTTATCCTTGAAATGTCCCACTTGACCACAGTTGAAGCACTTCTTATCCGCTGGCTTGGCCCTACAATCTTTGGCATAATGGCCCTTCTTACCACAACTGAAGCACTCAACATCTTTCTTGCTCTTTTTCTGGCCGTCCTTAGCTTAGTTCTGCTTCCTCTTGTTCTGGAAGTTACTCTTACCTCCACCGCTTGCTTGCGGCTTTGGCCCTTCTGCAGATGCAACCTTAGTTTTTGGCTTAGGGTAAAGACTTTCTGATCTCAAAGCTTTCCCCACAATCGATTCAAAAGTCTCATCGATGTGGTTGATAAGCCCTTCCCCCAAGTATCCATCCAAACCAGTAATGAACTTCTCATTCTTCTTCTCAGGAGTATCGATAAGAGATAGTCCATACTTCGACAAAGTGTCGAACTCAGCAATATAGTCAGAGACTTCCCTACCACTCTGCTTGAGTTCCAAGAATCTCTTAAACAACACTGACTTCTGGGCAGCTGGAATGAACTTCTCGCTAAAGCGAGCCTTGAACTGATCCCAAGTAACCTGATCTTCTGGAGTAGTTGTTCTAATGGCATTCCACCAATTCATCGCTCGCCCTTGCAGCTGACGGGACGCTAGCCTTCTCTTCATCGCATCCTCGATACCCAAGTCGTCGAAGATACGATCACAGCTATCCAACCAATCCTGAACATCTATGGCCGACTCCGTTCCGTGGAATGGCTTCCCACCAAGGTTAGTGCAATCCTTGCATAACTTGGCGAAATCGACCCTAGGCGCCTGCACTACTGGACCACCACCAATTCCGGGATTGGGAACAGCCCCTTGCACTTCCCTAAGCATGTCTCTCATGAGGTCAGTAAACATCGCCCTCATGTCAGCAGCATTCCCATTATTGGCTCCCCTACCAGCACCTCTTGCATATCGGCTCATCGTCAATCTGTAAAAGGGGAAACGATTAACGGCCCCATAGTGGTGCTAGTGCAGTACGACTTCATTCTTATACTACTAATAGTATATACATATATAGCTTTTGAAAACCAAAGTAATCACAAATACGCGCTCTCATATACGTACTATCTCTCCCTAGTGTCTTTCCCTAGGTTAACTACGCAACCTATAGTTCTGATACCAAATGTGACGGCCCGCCCTGCACAAACCGACATTTACTCCAAAGGTGCGCTGTACACATGTCCAGTTAGCACGGGACGGATCATCAAAAGAAAAAGGGAAGAAGGAAATGAACTGACAAGGAACCTATAGAATGTCTCACAGCGCATAGGATAAAATATAATAACAACATACTTGACATAAAACAGGTGAGACAGTGCATAAGCTGAAAATAAACTAACATAGCAGCGGAAAATCCAAGTACAGCTTATGATCCAAAGCCAACATTATTACAACTTTTCAAACTGTCTCAAAAAGCAAAAGCAAGATAAAGGAAGGTACACTACTAATGCCCAAGTAGCGACCACCAACGACACAGGGAGAATATCTATATATCATACGTGGAAGCCTCCTGCTCGCCTCCGAATCAGCTACTCGTGCATCACTAGCTAACCTGTCTCTAGTCTGCTCGTGTGAGCACCCAGAGTAATAAGAAGAGACATAAAACTCTGGGTCAGACATAAAGTCTGATATGAGCGACAAACATCTAACAGAACAATAACAGGTATACTAAACCATACCTGAACCCAGACCTGCAACCAAAGAGTTAGCACTGCATACTGTACAACACTCTAAGGTACCACTAACATATAGTGTAAAGATACGGGGGTGGGGGTGTGCATGTCATAGTGATGGCAAACAATCAAGCATAGCAACCATCCTCACATCTCTCACTTAGTGCGTAAAGCATACGATATTCACCACTTCGATCACCTTAATACTTTGCTATGATCACCTTGCCCCATGAAGTCATAAATGACTTCACTACATTGATACATAGCCACTAATCCTTCGCTATGTACACTTGCCCCATGGAGATATTCACCCCATCTGCGCTGGCTCATAGCCTTACCAATTCTTTACTATGTCCACTTGCCCCATGGAGTTATTCACCCCATCCACGCTGGCTCATAGTCTTACTACGATCACTTTGCCCCTCGAGTCATAATGACTCTAGTGCACTGATAACGTAGTCTTGCTACCATCACCTTGCCCCCTCGAGTCATAGTGACTCTACTGCACTGATAAGTAGCCCATCATTCATTTTCAATGGTGAATCGAAGTTATGAACATCGACAACTCCTTAGCACACGTCCCGCAGCAAAGCCCAACCATGAAGTGAACTCATTGGTTCCCAACTGGCTCCTGATCTCTAACTTCCCATATTGGACTACCTTTGCATCTCGGGTTATTGGCCATCATTGGGTCGATTCGGTTCCCCTCCTAGCCATCGGTTCGGTTCGGTCTCCAGCTCCCATCATCACACGGTTCGGCTCGTGGTTTCCACCTGGTGGCGGTTCGGATCGTCAACACCTCAATGGGTCGGGTCAGGGTCTCCAATTCCATCTCCATCCATGGGTTGGGTCGGAGCTGCTGAAGGAGTCGTGGACCATCTTCGGATCGTGCTCCACGCTCCATGGTTCGGATCGTGCAAGCGGATCGGGTGCTCCAGTACGTGGTGCGGTTCAGGTTCGAGCTCCTTCCACCATCAGGTCGTGGTCTCTATAGCCGATCCGATCCGGTTCATATTATGGTGGCCTTCCTTTTTGCCACTCTCTCTTGTGTCAAGCTTCGGTTCAGTTCTGCGATACTTTGCTCAATCCGTTTCGGTCCGAGCCTATCCATCTGATCCGATCTGAAAGCCTGCACTGTTTTTCTGCAACTTTTCCAGTGGACATTTTACGCCATTCAACGACATTTTCGACCATTCCAACTATTCTAATCAATCACAAAGCATACCATACAGTCACAAAAACATGTATAATCAACCACAAACACCAAACAACAATATGATAGGTTAAAATGGATCAAACATAGTAAAACCCCATATTTTCCCTTAAGCATGTTTAGGTGAAACTATTGATATGATTAGCAAAACTTAATCAAATTAACCCAAATTCATAACAAAGGTCCAAAACATCATTTCGAATTTTATAAATATTTTTCCAGAATTTTATCATGTTTAAATTCCCTAGTTAACACTAGTTACCCTTAATTAGCCATAATTAGTGAGGAACTATGCAAATCACTCACCTTAGCCACAAATAAAACTTAAATCTGAAATAAATCTCTGATTTGGTGAAGATCCCAATGCAAAACAGCAGCTCTAATGTTGATTGGTGTTGATCTCTCTTGATTTGATGTTGCTAAGCCCAATTTTCAAGTAGAAAGTGATTTGGAGGTGATTTAGGGGTTGGAGGCCATTTTTAGGGTTTCTTAGAGGTAAGTGGAGGCTAGAAAACTAAAATGAAATGAAACCCCAACTCATTTCAACCTCCCTATAACCCTATTTCCGAAATGGGTTATGGGCCCATTCACTAATCACCCTATTTGGCCCAGTTAAGCAGTTTTTTCACCTTCCAAACCTTATTTCAGCCATATCTCCCAAACGGTAAGTCCGTTTTTCACATGTGACCACTCTACGGAAAGGTAAACCATCAAACGAATCTAATGGAAGTGATTTTAGGTCAAAATTCCTTTTCAATCAAAAGTTATGGCCAAAACAAGATCAGTTAGGGGCAAAACGGTCATTTAACAATCGACAAAAATCATGAACATGAGAAATGAGTCTAATGGTTGTTTCCCAAACTTACATTACCATACGACTTCATATGTAAAAGAAATAAATATTCTACGATCCTACGATGCGTAGAATGCAAGTTGTTACAAGCTCCTATGTGCATTCTTGGGTCGGAGATTAAGAAGTTGGGGAATCGAGAGGTCAAGCTAGTCAAAGTGTAATAGGGAGATGATGATAGCAACGCTACTTGGGAGACGAAAGAGAAGATGCGTTCACTGTACCCTTTTTATTTCGAGGGTATGTCTTTTAATTTCTCCTTTATCGCTTAGCTTGTACTTGCTTTATCTTTAGTATGTCCTCTCGCTAGTATCTTTGACCTTTAGATAGGGTAGTCCTATGGTTGAAACATGTGTTTGAGACATGTTATGTATGATGGATGCATGTGGATACAAGTGGTTGCTAGTGGTTGCTCGTGGATACGTATACACACACTTTAGGCACTAGATTGCCTCAGTCACTTCATATTGCATATAAATGTGTGTGCATATTTAAGTTAATGGATGTATAATGGTTGTACCATCATATGGATGCTGCATATTGGTGAATGGTTGTGCACACATGTAGAAATAATATGTATCGATAGGATTCTTTCGCATACATAATGGATGCATGGCACTATCATGGTTTGCATTAAGGAGGTCAACTGAATCAGTAGACCGCCTGATTTAGCTGTAACAACCCGAAAATATGGGCCAGTTTAAAATTTTTATTTTGGCAATTTTAGCGGATTTTGATTATTTAAAATGAATTATATTAAATAATAAAGACGAGAAATTTATTTTGAATAGAATTCGAACGTATATATTATATAGATCGTCATTAGAATATTTATATATAATTATAAAAGGAATGAAAATGGCGTGGTAGTTCGATAATTCGATTTCAAACTTCAATTGAACGTACCGGGTGCAAAACAAACAGGATTTTAGTGAAACCAAAAATATTAGAATCTATTTGTGAATATCTTTCCAACGAATCCGAAAAATTGAAATTTCATAGCGGGGATCAAAAGATATGTCCAGTTGAAATTTCAGAATAGTCGCTATGGAATTTCGGCCCCTGAAAATAGCCATTTTGCAAACGACCTCGGATTTCGACGAAACCACTTTTGTTGGATCGATGATGTTAAGTTATTGCTAGGTTTCGAATTTCGTAATTTTTCGAATCAACATGTGAGCATGGCAAAGGAAAACACGTTTGACCAATTTGAGTTGATTTTAATCGACTGGGAAATGACCATTTTTCAAACGGTCTTGGAATTTGACAAAACTAGTTTTGTTAGGACCGTATCGTCAATACGAAGCTAGAAAATATTTTTCGGGAATTTTTCTAGTTAGTATGTGCACCAGTAAATCGAAATATGCATTCAAATTCAATATATAGAGTTATATGTTGATTTTGACGAAAACTGATCGAAACGATCGAATCAGCTTACGATACGTGTCCCATTGTGTTCGGAATGGGGGTAATTAGCTATGGACGACAGGCGGTGGGTCTCGTTTAGAGGCCAAAATTAAAAGTTACTTTTTGAAATTAAATAGTTAAATAAAAAATAAAAAAAAAATAAAACCCCTCCTCCCTTTTATCTTTGCTCAGACCCACCCCCCCCCCCTCCGCTTACTTTTCAAATCGATTTTAAATAACAAAAAAAGAAAAAAAAAGGAAAAAGGGGGCGCACGATTGCCAGCGCCGCCCCCTGGTGCCGCCACCCCCCTCCTCCTTCGCCGATCGGCGAACTCCCCTTTCTTCTTCTTCCTCCTGCCGCGACCGCCCGCACCCCCTCTGCTAAATCGAGCCCGCAACCCCCACGAACGAAACCCGTCGCCCACCCTTCCCCCTCTCCACCGTGGGCGTCAGTCGACCTCCGCCCTCTCTGGCACCACCGCCTCCCCCTTTCCTTTCCTCCCCCTCCGATTCAGCTCGAACCGCATCCCCCAGACCACCTCGACAGCGATGCAACCCCCCTCCTCCGTGCAGACCTCCGACGAACTGCGATTCCAGCCCCCCTCCTTCCTCCAACGCGGTGAGCTTCTTCATTTATAATATAATCTTCTTTTCAGTCCTTTCATTTAGATTTTTTTATTATATAAGTATAAAGCTATGATTTTAATTTTCAGTTTTAACATTGGGTAGTGATTAAAAATCTGATTTTTACATGTTTGAATAATGATTAAAATACTGATAGGAAAACGGGATATTTATTGAATATAAAAATATGATTTTTATTCTATATACTTAAAATAAGAAGATTTGATTTCTTTTTTTTACATTAAAAAGGTTAGATTTTTTTAGTAGAAAAAAAAATGATTTTTATTAGTAGAAAGATACGATCTTTGATATAGTAAATATATCACTTTTAGTGAAGTAAAAATTCAATTTTTATATATTGAGTGGCAAAGTAAAAATTCGATTTTTATATATTGAATGGCAAGGTAAAAATACTATTTTTATATATTGAATGGCAAAGTAAAAATTTGATTTTTATATATTGAACAGCAAAGTAAAAATTTGATTTTTATATATGAACAGCGTGAAAAGGACTGCATTGGAATTTCAAACCGATCCAGACGGTTCAGCAGTTCAAAAGCAAATCGCGGCGGAGTGGAACCCTCTGTGAGAACTTCTCACCTTTTAATTTGATTTTCTAGTTGAAATATATACTAGGATGCAGACAGTGTTTTGTAGCACCCGACACCCGTCGTCCACAGATCATGGACGGCTTGTATGCTTGTTTGTTTGATTTTGATGTGTAGTTGATTGTGTGTTGTGATGTGAAATGAAATAAAATATTTTATAGTGGAAAATATTTTATAGTTAAAAATAGAATTTTTAACGTGTATATGAAATGAAATAAAAATAAACAAATCGGACGATTTGTTTATATACACACATTTGACTGATATTGATTGGGACGATGAATTTTACACATCGCCCAACTACACAAATAAAATCTGTGTTTGATTGTTTGAAACCCCACACGGGTATTGGGATGATATTTGATGTACACTAATCCCGATTGTTTAGTTGTATGTCGATCGATTGATTGACAGACTGTTATGAGCGATAAATATTTATATTTGATGCTTATACAGTGTGGAATGCACTTTGGATGATGGTTGATTATTCGTCGTTGTTATTGTATACATGTGTTGTAGAAAATCCATGTAACTAAAATTATATGGTAATTGATTGAGCCTCATTCCAGTTTTGAAATAGAAATATTAGAAAAAGAAATATTTGAAATAGAATATTTGAGAATAGAAATATAGGAAACCGTGTTGATTAGATTGACGCCATTTTGACATGAACGATATTTATATCGATTTTATTCATCTTATAATGAATATCGAAAGTGATTTCAAAATCTGATATTTTGAAAAGAATTGAAATTCGAACTGAAACTGAATAGAAATGAATTCGAATTGAATTCGAATAGAAATGAATTCGAATTGAAATTGGATTGAATTGAAAACGAACTGAAATAGAATTAGAAATCAATTTGAATTGAAATCAATTTGAATTGAAATCAATTTGAAATGAATTTAAAACGAATTTATAAGGAAAAATTCAATTTTGATTTGAATTTGAAAGTAAAGTTGAAATTGTTTTGAAAACGAATTTTAAACGATTTATAAAATACGTTTTGAAGGGAAATCGACGAAGTATATATTATATATATTATATATATAATATAATGGCCTGAATAGAACGCGCCGCGCCGTGGTAGTTAGCGAATTTCGACCATTGACTTCGAACGGATATTACGGGAGATCCGACCGTCGGATTCTCCTAAAACCGGAACCGTTGGGTTCGTATCGAAAAGAGCTTTCTAACGAATAATAGAAATTAGAAATCTAACGGTTGGATTTGGAATTATGTCCAAATCAAATTTGGAAAAGGTCGCTTTAAGTGCAGTTCGATGGCCATTGATGGAAATCGACTGTACGGGCCTTGATAAAATTATTTAAAATAGTAGTAATTTGTGTAAAATCATAAGAAATGATTTGTGAAGAATTGGGATGAAAAACTCCATATTTGAAAAGATAAAAATAGATTTTTATCGAAATGAACTAGTTTTGAACTAGAATTAAAATTCTATTTATTTTTAAATAAATAAATTGGATTTGAAATGGTTTTGAAAATAACCAGAATTTCCAATGATTGCTTTGGAATGGATTTGAATCGAAATTGTCTTCGGAATATTTCGATGTTGGATTTCGTGATTATACAGATGTTGTTATGGAAATCTGAAAGATATATAGATATATCATTATTTCCAATAAGATGTTTGTTGGTCGTAGAATTTGATATTGAATATAAGCCGATATATTTTCTATTCAGAGCCTTGTATTTAATATCAAATGTGATTTGGGTTTGTTGTGAATGGTGTCTTCATTAACACTATTCTTAAGCCCAGTTGAGAAAAAGATTAAATCTTTTTATTTAGATTTAATGAAGTGTACCAATTAAATGATATTTAATTGGAATTGAATTGGCATTGATTTTTAGGTTTATCGTGAACAGTGTTTTAAATAACACTTGTTCTTTAACCCAATAATTAATGAATGTGATTTTGGGTTTATTGTGGGCCGTGTTTTAAATGACATTGGTTCTTTAACCCAGTTAAAGACAGAATATTGATTTTTGTAAAGATTAAAACTAAGTGGAGTTTTAATGAATCTTTAAATAGATTGAAAAGGTGTTAGAATGGAGTATCACCAGTTTTACTCCATGCGATAGTTAAATCTTTAATTAGATTTGAACATGAAATGGTAATTGAATGTACCGATAACACTGTGGTGTTAGATATGAAGTATTACCAGTTTTACTTCATGTGATGAATAGGTTGGGATTGGGAATTAAAATAAATGATTACTTCGGTGTGGTTCGCTAATCCCGACTAGTTTGAATTGATATTCAAAAAGGAGATTAAAGAATAAATTTAAAGAATTTATCTTTGATAAAATTAATGGGAACCTTACCCAAAATATAAGAATATTTGAATAAAAGAATATTCTGAATTGGAATGAAGCGTATGTTGTGTTTGTGTAACACTTGTTTATAATATACGCGAGTTATTCGGAAAGACCGGGCTTATCCCATTCTGAATAACTGATACGACGATAAGTCGAAGATGAAGACGGTGGTTGAAGACCGGAAGTCTTCAAGTCGTTTGGGTGATTACAGATGATCTTGATTAGGATGTACACCAAAGAAGATGGAAACAGTTGGTGATCGTCCAGACGTACTTGGAGATCGATGGATATGCGGGGTACTAGGTGCCTCCGGTTTCGTTCAGACCTAGAACGAACTTGTAAATGGACTGTGTGTCTGACATTGGATTTTAGTCTGTGTGATTGATTTCTATTAAATATATATCTGTTTGGCAGCGGGGAATTTATTCTCTTGCTTAACGCCCTTCTCTGAGACGTACGAGCTCAGGGGTTATATACTGATGGATATCAAACGCATAGAGTGAATTACCTGTGTGGCATGCCTAAGTGGCAATATGATCAAGGCTTCTGTTGAAAAGCAGAGTCTTGTGGTGGATGATCAAAGCACGACCTTTGTGGCATAGCTTTGCGTAACGTTGATTCGCGAGCCTCACAGCCCGGTGTGAACTAAAAACGGGAGACAGACCTCTGGGAGTGTATGCGTTTCCTTCTAGTTAGAAGGGGCGTCAGTGGTTTTACACGCCCTGACAAGTTTGACTTATGTGGTTGTTGCTGTTGCGAGGCGCCTCGGATATATCGGTCGTTCTCGAACCGATGGAGTCATTTAGTTGGCTCATTGACACCCCAAAGGGTGGGGAAACGCAGTGTTCAGGCATTTTAATCCACATCGGTGGACCGGCCCTGACGATCCAAAGGTCACTCGAGCTCTGACCTGAGACACGGACTAGAGCATCTCGAATCGGTAGAGGACTATCTTTTGCCTAGGTTCATAGATGGAAATCCAATTTCTAAATACGTGACACTTGCGGTTTTGATTGTAGAGCCTAGTATGGCGACATGATATATGGTACCCATGTCGTCTATGATTGATACTTATGATTTGAAGTTGTTTTATACACTATGCACTTATAATAGTATCAAATGATTTGTTTCAAACGTACTAAGCATCTTTGGCTATTATAAGGGAAAACCCTATCCCCCGGCTTGCGTTGCATTGTGTGATAGGACCTGGGTCTTATAATAGCTTCAATTTTCCTAAAAGCATTGCGCTGTTTTGTTATATGCACTGGTATTCTTAAGAGGAAACCCGTTCTGTGTTATACGGCGTGGTCCCTTGATATATCTGATTTAAAGTAAAGTTTAAATAACTGTTTTAGTTCTCACACCAGTCCCATGACTGCCCTGGAGTTTATTGTTTTAACCTAAACTCTGGGTGCCCTTATTTTGACACGAGCAACTAGTAGTTTTTGGTTTTGCAGATTTATATTCACAGGATCCTGGTTTACAGCTGGAACGATATCCGGAAAGCTTTGTATCCGTATATCTCCTTCAGTTGTATTTTGTATTATTTTCTGCTGCTATGTAATGTATTGTAATCTCTGATATTTTTTGAACTGTAATATTTATTCATTTATACTCTGTATATTCTTGTAAACTGATGCATTGTTGTAATAAACAATGAAATGTTCTTCCGTCTGCGTTCTGATTTGTCTTGTCCTCAAAGTAATTTGTTCTTTCTCTTCTCTTTGGAGACCGGGGAAGTTCGGGTCGCTTCATTAGCATTAGATAAAGAATATATACACACACTTCTTGCATATGTTCATACAGCATTAGGAATTTTATAAGGACAATGGATGCCTGTGTTTGATGGTTGAGTAGATGGTTGTTTGGATGTTAGGATATGCATTCTCCTTATCTTGGAGATTTCGGGGGGGGGGGGGAATCCTTTAAGGAGGGGAGAATGTAACACCTCGTATTTCTATAAACACTAAAGTAACAAATTAAAGAATAACCAATATAAGATGTGAGAATTAAGGGGAACGGGTTGCGCCATCGTGTTCGTCTCGGAATTCTGGTTGAGATAGAGTCCGAGTTTTCGTGAATTGGAATTTGTATGAAGAAGTTATGGCCATCGGAAGTTTCAGAAAAATGTAAACAGATATTAAAAATTCGAATTTCAAAGTCAAATTGGGCTAGGCGGGAAATTTCCCGCCAGGGCCAAGTGGACCAGGGGGTCGACCTACCCACACAGGTCGACCAGGGGGTCGACCTAGGGGTCCAACTGCCCCGCCAGGGCAGATTTGTTTTATGACCTTTTAATGACTGTTTGTTGAGTCAATTAGGGTTTCTGATCTGGTCTGAATGGCTGGGGTTAATTTTGGGTTGATCGGACGGCCTAAATTAATCCTAAACTCTATAAAAACATTTGTAGACTCTAACCCTAAAATCAAATAAAAATTAGAATCATGGCCTTCGTGCCGTCACCTTGCAACCTAGAATAGCCGCCACCAATTAGAGAGGAAGAAAAGCTAACCAAATTCAATTTTAATCTAAACCGCAACAAATTGTCTTCTTCAAAGTAAAGCTAAATCAATTTCAGAACTCAGATTTCAGAACTCAAGACCTTCTTTGAGTTGTGAGTTCGATTTCTTTAATAACATAATTAACAATTTAATTGGATTGAGCTATAATTTGGATTATATGGTTATGTTGTGAATCATTGACCGTATGTTATTATCTATGTTGTAAATTCTATGATGTTATCATCTATGTTGTAAATTCTATGATGTTATTATCTATGTTGTAAAGCTGTGATGTTATCATCTATGTTGTAAATCTATGATTCATAATGATGTTTCATATGCTAGTTTGGTTATGTTGTTGGAACTAATTCATATGTTAAATCATATGTATGTATGCAAGTCTAGATGTTAATTTAGATCTGGATCATATGCAAGTTAATGAAAATTATGTACAACCTTACATATTTCATGACATCTATTTTATGTGTAAATTTGATCTAAAGTTAGGCTATGTGTGAGTTATATGCTAGTATACAAAATTCTATATGCTAGTTTACATGTTTAGATATAAGTTTACACCATCGTTTATGTTGCATAAATCACATATGCAAGAATATATATATATATATATATATATATATATATATATATATATATATATATATATGTGTTTGGAGTATAAACCATGTAATGTAAGTTTGTGGTTATTGCCTGTGCAAGTTTACACCTTTAGATTTAGATCTATGACATACATGGTTAAGCAAGTTTGTGACTATTACTTAAACAAGTTTACACCTTTAGATTTAGATCTGTGACATATGTAGTTTTATGCATGTTTGTGACTTTGGCCTATGAAAGTTTTAGATGAAGAACCTTATTCACACATGCAAGTTCACCCCATGTGTTTAGATCTAGTTTTATTTCTATGTATGTTGTGATGTTTTCTCTTTATTCCATAAGTTAGACTATTCGAGTCTAACGTATATTTTACGTTAAACAAACGAACGTACAACGTGGGGCAATGGGATAATATTAAAAGATTTAATATTGAGAGTTGGCATAAATGCCTTAAATGGCATAAAATTAATTTGTGTTGTTAATTGGTATAATTTTACATACCATAAATAGATGGACATAATTGGGTCAATTATGGACATAGTTAAATTTGGAATTGATTGATAATTTGAATAGGGAAACTAAATCAAATTGGGGGATAATTAATTTTGTGTAATTAATCATCTAAGACACGAGGTTAGGTTCTTTTGTGGTGTCAGACTGCCCGGACCTGCCTGGCAAAACCAGCTGCCACAAATGCCAGTCTAATGTGGGAGGTCTTAGGCATAAATTAAATGCGTAACAGTTGTAAAGACACGAGGTTAGGCTCGTTTGTGGTGTAAGACTGCCCAGTCCCTCCCGGCAAATCCAGCTGCCACAAATGCCAGTCTAATGTGGGAGGTCTTTACAAGGTTACGGTGTTAATGAATTAAGAAACACTTAACCAGATAAACATGTAGTGGGACATGGGGGTTAAGTGGGTGCCTTGGGTGGCTTGTGAAATACGATTAGAAACACTTAACCAAAATTGAAACATGTAGGTGAACGTGAATAAGAAGAGGGTTAAGTGGGATGTACTAGAGGGGACCAAGCTTAGGTGGATAGCTTATGTCAAGTAATGGGGGCCCATTTCAACTAGTAACCCATAAGTATCTTTGTGGGCTCGACCCAAGTCGAGGACGGGACACACATACTGGGCTTGACTGTAAGAGGCCAAAACGGGTTAGCGGTGGCAACGCAAGTCCAACGGGTTCATGTCCGTTTGTGGACCCGGGATGGTAGGTAAGACGTTGTTGCATCGTGTAGGTATAATTCGTGTACTATTGGTGGTATCAGGTTGCCACTTTGGGGAGTGATACACCCCACTGTGGGGCCAACACGGGTATCTACGAGTTAGGGAGTCGATCGCATGAGGGTAGTGGGTACACCTAGTGGAGATAGGGGAAGCGACACCTATGAAGGCAACTAGGGGTACACGAAACTACTATTATCATTATTAAAGTCTTGTAGGCGTGATCAACCTTTAGGGTGACTAGTGGTGGTGCAGTATAGTAAATATCTTATAGTGGTTTAGGTGCGCCTTTAACGTTTTCTTTATTCATCTTATTTCCTTTAGTTTTCTCTGCCATACCCAATTGTTCACGGTCATTTCCTTATTTTCCAACTTAAGCCTAGTTATTTTGGTAATTATATTGTTAAAGTTATCGCACTCGCCAGACTTTATGTCTGGCCCCCTTTGTTTCCACCTCTTTTCTTCCTTCCTCCCTCCTCCTAGGTGCTCAGGGTGGAACTAGCACCAGTGGAGCTTGATTGTGGACAGCTGTATCTCTTGCTTTTAGAAGTTGCTTGGATCGCTGAAGTAAAAGTTCAGCCTATCTTGTTTATGGCTATTTTGTGTTGGGGTTATGTCTTTCAATTTATGTACTCTGATTTAGTCAAGATGGATATTATGTACTTTGACTCTGGTTTTTGATGATGTAATCAAACCTATGTGCTTACCGCTGCAATGAATAAAATTTTAAATTTTTAAGTGCTGTTTATATATGTCTTGTTGTTAAGTTTATGTTCTATACACACTTAAAACGTTCCATTGAAGTTAATGCATTCCCTTTGCGAGTGACATTAATGGACGTGGGGTGTTACATCAGTTATACTAACAATCTGTATATATTATCTAATTGAGAGATGTATTAAAGAGTCGATGTATAAATTTATGTGATTCTGACTAAATGAATGCACAACCAAAAAGTAAATATTAGAATAGCAAATCAGGACTGGGGATGTGATCCAAACTTAATGAATTTTAGATCAAGCATGAAAGACAAAAAACTGCAAATACTAAACTGAATATTTCTAACCCTAAAGGTTCATCTAGAAAAAGGAATATTGTAAGAAAGAGAAACATACTACCACACCAGTTAACAATGAATACCTTAATTGTTTTAAATAAACTGAGATTCACCGGTATGTGCGGACATAGCTTGTTTTTAGACGAAGAAATAAGAAGCGAGATCAGAAGCAGCTTGTTCTTCGACGATGGAAGTAGGAGCGAGATCGGAGGTCGCTTATTCTTCGACGGTGGAAGCAGGGACGGGATCGGAGGTCGCTTGCTCTTTGACGGAGGGATGGCGGCTGACATGTTTGGAACTAGGGATTTGGGTTTGAGATGTAGATTTTTCAGATCTGTGAATAAGTATAAAATGGAACGGAGGATTACGAAACTTAAACAGTGGAGCCAAATGTTTGAGGAACGAGTGAAACTGATGGAGCCAAAAATATTCAACGTAACTTTCTAAGGGGAAGGAATTAATTACTTTCCAGAAATGATAATAAATATTCAACGTAACTTTCTAAAGGGAACGAATTAATTACTTTCCAGAAATGATAATATATAAAAGGGTCGGCTATTTAGACACAAAATTGAACACAAAGAGAGAGACACAAAGCCTCCACCCTTGGATTTGTTTATCTTTATGAGGAGGGTGTAATTCATGGGAGGATCCAATAGTTGAGATTCATTATGTGTAATTTTGTGTCCTCATTTTGTGTTTGAATAGAGTTTGATAATATATAAAAGTAATAACATATAATATAATACTTATAACATTAAATTTCAATTTTTTTGACATTTCAAGAAAATTTGAGTATCTTATTAAATTACAATATTTGGAACTTCTAGAAATAATGACATGTTAAATATAATTGTCAATTATAATTATTAAATGTTAAATTCTAAGAAATAAACACTACCACTTGATTATAAAAGATTAATAATTAATGGTATTTCTCTTATTTTTCAAGTAAATAAATATCATTTATTAATTAAAAATTATTAATTATTAGTCATGATTATTAGTTATAGCTTTTGAATATTTAATAGTGATTTTAATTGTCAATTAATTATTTCTTTGATTTTCAAAAATTAATAGCTTGGGTAAATGTGGTTTGTTTAAGATGCGATTTTTTGCGATTATATTGAAGCGCTCCAAAAAATCGAGTGTTGTATAAATCTATTGGTGGTGATTATTTAAAATGAAAAAACATATTTTGATCCAACCGTCATTGTAGATATTTTTACTTTAACGATATTTAAATAAAAACGTTGTCATGGAAATCCTATTACAATATTTTTTTCATAAATATCGTGAAAGATCAAGAATTTTTACAATACTTTGGTGGTTTAATGCAGATTCAAAATTGTAAAATGGTATTTTTCATGTAGTATAGTAATATTATTAATCATAAATTATTAATGTTTATTGTTAATTTAAATTATTGATATTGATTACTCGATATATAATACTTAATAATAACTGGAAAGTAAAATTAAGTTTGTTTAAATACTGATTATATATAATAATTAGTAATTAGAGATTATTTATTAATAATCATTAACTATTATAATTTATAAATGATTAATACAATTTTATTAATGATTGATTATTAAATATTAATAAATAATATAATATTATTAATGATTAGTAATTAGTAATATAATAATGTATGATTAATGATTAATTATTAAGTAATCAAAATCAATTTTCTGGAAGTATTGTAATTATCAATTATTGACCATAAAAAATTGGCATCTATTACAACGGATATTTTGTGACCGTTGTAAAAAAAGATATCTATTACAATGGACATTTTGTGACTGTTGTAAAATAGAAATCTATTACAATGGGCCTAAAAATGACCGTTTTCATAGAACTTATTACAACGGGCATTTTACGCCATTTGTAAAAACATTGTTGTACAGGCATCTATTACAACGGTCCAAAAAATGACCGTTGTAATATCAGTCTATTACAACGGGAAGCAAACGACCGTTGTGAAATGGATGTTGTAATAGATCTGTTTTGTTGTAGTATGTTTATATGTAAATTATCCACCAATGTTGTCAACTCAAGTCATGTCCCATTTACCCTTTTAAATTTTGTCCATAATTCTTAGGTATACAAATTATAACATTTCATGCCATTAATCATTTACATGATTATGAGCCAACCTATGCCAATAGCATATAATTTAATATTTTTCACAATGTATCCCTCATTATTCGTTTGCATAAATTACATAGAACGTTAGGCTTGCAAATTAGCCTAACTCATAAACAAAGTGGGAAAAAGAAAAGGTACATGTAATATTCCAACGGCATAAAACAGTTTAGATCAACTAAGCATGTGTAATATAAATTTGGCATAGTACTACACAAATTTAATTAAGCATGCACATGTGAACTAGCATTTGAGTTGGATCAAATTAACATAGATCTAAACATCTAAGCATGTAGATCTAGCATATATGAATATGACTTAGTTTATGATCTTGCATATAACATAACATAAGGAATCACCAAATTTATATACAACATGATAGGTTCATCACCAATTTAACATACAACATGATAGGTTCATCACCAAAGTTATATACAACATGATTGGTTCATCACCAAATTAATATATAACACGATAGGTTGTATCAATCACAATAGTCACATAGGCATAGGTAATTTCTAAATTACAACATGAATCAGAATACGATTATCTTACAACTAGGCACAGTTCTAGTTCTGCGTCATTACAAGTCATGACTTTTATTTGTTCAAATCTAAAGAATAAATGAACTTACAAAACAAAAGAACAAAATCTTGTTTTTTGGGATCTAATTTATGAAACTGAAAAGCTATCCTTTGATGTAGACTACTGATTCTCTAGTTTTGATTTGATTTGGGACTTCCTAACTTGACTTGTAGTTTAGAGAAAGATGGAGGCTACGCTGTTTTGGCCATGGACAGCATGACAGCGTCAGAGACCATTTTATGTGGTTTTAGGGTTGAGGGTTGGGGTTGTTCATATAGAAGCTTAGATTAATGAGAGCCGTTAGATCAACCTAGGAATAATCAGAGCCATCTAGATCAAATAGAACCAACCGGAAGTTTCCACATAAGCCCTAGTGACTTAGAAAACGTCACTGGACAAAACAGCCCAGATCCGGGCGAGAGGGTCGACCCCTACAGGGGGGGTCGACACCCCAGTCGACACCCCTTATGGGGGGTCGACAACTATGTCAACCCCCTAGGGGCGGGAATTTTCCCGCCCAGCCGCTTCTCTCGGAATTTTGACTTTGAACTGTTTTTTTATTTAATTATTATTTATATTTAATTTCCGTTTAAACTTGAAATCTTCTGAACTCCATAACTTCTTCATACGGAGTCCGATTCACGCAAACTCGGACTCTATCTTACGCAGAATTCCGAGACGAACGCAATGGAGAAACCTTTGCCCTAATTCACACTTTAAAAATTAAGTATTCTTTAATTTGTTACTTTAATGTTCACAGAAAATATGGGACGTTACAATATGTCTGACGTTGTATTCCTTTATGTTGTATTCGTTGATCTATGCTAAATATATATATCTGTTGGTGGCAGAGAATTTATTCTCTTGCTTAACACCCTTCTCTGAGACGTATGTGCTTAGAGTTATATATATTGGCAGAAATCAATGGTATGGTATGGATTTACAATGCGGCATGCTAAAATGCATTGATCAAGGCTTTTGTTGAAAAGCAGAGCCTTGTGGATGATGATCAAAGCACAGCTTTAATCAGCATAGCTTTGTGTACAACGTTACATTGCGATCCTCACACCCCGGTATGATGGTGAACGATTTGTTTGATTAGTAGGTTTGACCAATATACTTTATTTATATATGGATTTGGTCGACCGAGTTGTGCTGGGTGTGGTCACTCCACACTTGGAGATTGGAATAGGTCATTCAGCCGACCGAATTCCATGAGGATAGAACATACTGATGCTCATCCAAAGTTGTAGAATATGTATTACGGTGTTTTCTCTTGCCAAGACATAAGCCATGGAGATACATTCGCGGTAGATCTTTCGAATTTGCCGCCATCATGATGGGAACCGAATTTTCCAATACGAGCTTTACAGTTTTAGTTGTATACCTATATGGTGACATAATATATTATGCTGCTTACATGATATATTATGCCATTAGATACATTTATATTCGAAATTGATTTCTACACTATGCACTTATAGTAATATTGAAAAAGATGAATTTCGCATATTAAGCATTTTTGACCATTATAAGGTAAAACTCTGTCCTTCGGCTTGCATTGCACGGGACTTTAGTCTTATAATGGTTTCATTTTCTACAAAGCATTGCGTTGTTTATTTTGTGCACTAGTATTCTTAGGAGGAAATCCGTTCCATGTAATACTGCATGGTTCCTTGATTTACCTAACTTTAAAATCAAATTAGTAACTGTTTTTAGTTCTCATACCTGTCCCATGACTGACCTGGAGTTTATTGTTCCTTCCTAAACTCTAGGTTCCCATATTTTCCACACGGGCAATCAATAGTTTAGTTTTGCAGATATTATCTTCACATGATCCTGGTTTACAGCTGAAGCGATATTTGGAAAGCTTTGTATCTATGTATTTCTTTCAGTTGCTTTTGTATTACTTTTCTGTTGCTATGTAATTTTAAGATCTTTGATATTATTTTCTGTTGAATAATTATTCATACTCTTTAATATTCTTGTACTCTGATGTAATTGTTGTAATAAGCAATAAACTGTTCTTCTGTTTGTGTTCTGATGTGTGTTGTTCTCAAAGCAATCCGAGCTTTCCTTTACGGGGAAGCTTGGGTCGTCACAAAATGATTTCAAAATATAATGTTTTGAAAATATTATAATTTAAATATCGATGATATGGAATATTCAATTTTGATTTGAAATTGAATATGAAGTTGAAAGCATTTTGAAAACGAATTAAAAACAATTTATAAAATACGTTTTAAATGGAAATCGAAGAAATATAATATATATATATATATATTATATATAAATATATATATAATGGCTTGAATAGAACGAGCCACGCCGCGGCAGTTCGTGAATTTCGACCATTGATTTTGAACGGACATTACGGGAGATCCGATAGTTGGATCCTCCTAAAACCAGAAACGTTGGGTTCGTATCGAAAAGAGCTTTCTAACGAATATGAGAGATTTGAAATCTAATGGTTTGATTTGGAATTATGTCCAAATCAAATTTGGAAAAAGTCGCTGTAAGTTCAATTCGATGACCGTTATTGGAAATCGACTTTACGTGCCTTGATAAAATTATTAAAAATATTAATAATTTGTGTAAAATCATAATAAATGATTTGGAAAGAATTTGGATGAAAAATTCCATATTTGTAAAGATAAAAATATATTTTTATCAAAATGAACTAGTGTATAATAATCCAATATTTTATATAAATAATTTGGATTGTGAAATGGTTCTATTTAACCAGAATTTCCAATAGATGAATTGGATTAGATTTGAAATGAAATAATCTTCGGAATATTTCGATATTGGATTCCGTGATTATACGAATATTGTTGAGGAATTTGGAAGATATATATATATATATATATCGTTTTTCCAATACGAAATTTGTTGATTTCAGAATTTGATATTGAATATAAGCTGATATATTTTCTATTCAGAGCCTTGTATTTAATATCGAATTGGATTTTGGGTTTGTCGTGAATAGTATCTTTAATAATACTGTTCTTAAACCCAATGGAGTTAAGAAAATTAGAAACTGACTATGGATTATCTAAGTTGAATGGTTTCCTGGGTATTGATCTGATGTTGGTTTTAGCCTTTGGGGTTAATACTTAGGGAATTGCTCACTTACTAATTTACGGTTAGAGACAGAGGGGATTTTGGGTTTATTGTGAACTGTGTTTTTAACGACATTCGTTCTTTAACCCGCTTTACGATGAAATGTGATTTGGAGTTTATAAATCTTTTTATTAAGATTTAACGGGAATTTTCCAAAGTAAAGTTTTCCAGTTTAATATATTAAATTGGAATTGAACGGAATTTGATTGATAATAATCGAAGTGAACTTCTGTGGAGGAAGACTATTAATACATATGGAATTTAAAAGGCTTTGTCGTTATTCTTATTGGTAATGTATGGAAATTGATATCGATTACATATTGATTTGTTTTTCCGTGAAGATTCCATAATTAATGGAATGTGATTTGGGTTTATCATGAACTGTGTTTTAAAATAACACTTGTTCTTTAACCCGATTAACAATGGAAAGAGGTTTTGGGTTATCGTGAATGGTATCTTTAATAATCATGTTCTTAGACCCAATGGACTTAAGAAAATCAGAAACTAACTGGAGATTAGTTAAGTTGAATGGTTTCCTGGGTATTGATCTGATGTTGGTTTCGGCCTTTAAGGTTAACACTTAGGTAATTGTTCACTTGCTAATTTGCGGTTAGAGGCTGATGGAATGGAATATGATTTTGGGTTTATCGTGAACCGTATTTTAAATGACATTGGTTCTTTAATCCAGTTAAAGACGACATATAATTTCCCAAGTTAGATAGTCATTAACACTGATTTTCGGGAAGATTAAAACTAAGTGGTGTTTTAATGAATCTTTAATTAGATAGAAATGATCGAGAATGGAGTATCACCGGTTTTGCTCCAAGCGATAGTTAAATCTTTAACTAGATTTGAACGGGAAATGGTAATTAAATTTACCGATAACACTGTGGTGTTAGATATAGAGTATGATTAGTTTTGCTCCATTGGATGAATTGGTTAGGACTGGGAAATAAAATAAATAATTACTTCGGTGTGGTTCACTAATCCCTACTAGTTTGGAAAACCATAACATGGTTTGAATTGACATCCAAAAGAAGATTAAAGAATAAATTTTAAAGAGTTTATCTTTAATAAAATTATTGGGAACAAATCCCTAAAGATGCGAATATTTAAATAAAAGATTATTCAGAATTGGAATGAGGCGTATGTTGTGTTTTTATAACACTTGTTTATTATATACGCGAGTTATTCGAAAATGCCGGGTTTATACCCATTCGGAATAATTGATTCGACGATAAGTCGACAATGAGGAACGTGGTTGAAGACCGGAGGTCTTCACATCGTTTGGTTGATTAATGATGTCTTAATTGGGTTGTACACCCAAGACGAGGTAATAAATGGTGATCGTTCAGACGTACTTAGAGATCGATGGATATTCGGGGACCTCTCTCATGTATTGGACATACGGGACGAGGAATAAGGTGCCTCCGGTTTCGTTCAGACCCAGAACGAACTTGTAAATGGACTGTGTGTCTGACATTGGATTTTATTCTATGTTGATTGATTTCTATTAAATATATATCTGTTTGGCGGCGGAGAATTTATTCTCTTGCTTAACGCACTTCTCTGAGACGTACGAGCTCAGAGGTAATATATCGATAGATATCAGTCGCATTGCATGAATTGCCTGTGTGGCATCCTGAGATGCATTGATCAAAGATTCTGTTGAAAAGCAGAGTCTTGTGGTTGATGATCAAAGCATGGCTTTAATACAGTGTAGCTTTGTGTATGGCATTAATTCGCGAGCTTCACACCTCGGTATGACTTAAAAATGGGATCGGACCATTGGGAGAACACGACGTTTGTTTCTAGCTATGAGTGGTGTCAACGTTTTACAAGCGCTGACATTTATATTATTTCTACCTATGTGGTTATTGGATTGTGAGGCGCCTCGGATATATCGGTCTCTTCGGAGCCGATGGATAGGTCCGATAGGACTGGGAAACGTGTGTTCAGGAATTGCCCATCCTCAAACGTAACAGAGGACCGGCCCAATAGATTCCAAGGGTTGCCCAGAGTGCGTAGTCCTGAGACATTAGCAAGAGTGTCTCGAAGCGGTGAGGAGCCATCCCTGGCCTCGACTCATGACGGAAATCCAATTTCCAATACGTGAAATTTCGGTTTTATTTGTAGAGCCTAGTATGGCGACATAGTGGGATCAGACACTATGCCGTCTGATTGATACATTTATATTTGAAGTTGTTTTCATACACTTTACATTATAATAGTATCAAAATGATTTTTTTAAAACGTACTAAGAATGTTTGGCTATTATAAGGTAAAACTCTATCCTTCGGCTTGCGTTACATTGTGTGATGGGACCTGAGTCTTATAATAGCTTCATTTTTCCAAAAAGCATTGCGTTGTTGATTCTGTGCACTAGTATTCTTGGGAGGAAACCCGTTCCATGTTATACGACGTGGTCCCTTGAATTACTCTCTTTCAAAGTAAAGTTTTAAATAACTGTTTTAGTTCTCACACTAGTCACATGACTGACCTGGAGTTTATTGTTTTAACCTAAACTCTGGGTGCCCCTATTTTCCATACGGGCCGCTAGTAGTTTCGGTTTTGCATATTTATGTTCAAAGGATCTTGGTTTACAGCTGGAATGATATTCGGAAAGCTCTGTATCTATATATCTCCTTTAGTTGTGTTTTGTATTATTTTTCCTCTGCAGTAATGTATTTAAATCTTTGATATTTTATGATGTGTAATATTTATTCATACTCTGTATATTCTTGTACTCTGATGTAAATTGTTGTAATAAGCAATGAAATGTTCTTTTGTTTGTGTTCTTATTCGTCTTGTCCTCAAAGCAATTCATTCTTTCCTTCACGGGGAAGTTTGGGTCGCCACAAACATCATCATCAGAGCTACATAGTATTACAGGATCATACTTAACACATGGCAAGTTTCATCAAATCGATAATAAGTTTGCAAAAGAATCAAATATAATTATACATAAGTGAGTGATATAAAAGTTCAAAAGGATGATAAAAAGTCCATCTTCATCTTCAAGCCAAAATAGTACCCACTGTTCCGGTGCATATCCAAAAGAAAGAAAATGACCTGACCATTTGGTTGTCCACGTAAAATTATGGGCACCCGAGTTTGCAAGATAAAAAGAAACTACGAGTCAGTCATAAGACTGGCATGAGAAATCCTACTATTACTCAACTTATCTAAAGATAAGGAAAATCACGGGACCACGTCGTATGACATGGAATGGGTTAACTCCAATTTATTGCAAGTGCATAAAATAAAATAAAATAAAACAATGAAATAATTTATAGAAAAATGAAGCCGTTATAAGACTCAGGTACCATCACACAATGAAACGCAAGCTGGAGGATAGAGTTTTACCTTATAATGGCTAAAAATGTTTGGTACGAGGAAAATAAGAATCCTTTGATATTATTTTTAGTGTCTAGAAGTTTTAAAAACAATTTCAACATAAATGTATCAATCTTTGACGGCATAGTACCCCATCCTACTATGTTGCCATAGGTATATAACAAAAATCATACAGATGCGTATTGGAAATCAAATTCCATCTATGAGTCGAGGCAAGGGATATATCCTCACCGATTCGGACCATCTCTGGCAAGATGTCCAGGACCCCTTGCAGTGATCCCTTGGGAGTGGCAGGGCCAGTCAGCCCGTACACCACTGATTAGATATGCCTGAATCATATGTTTAATGGTCATATCGGACCAAAAACCTGGTCAGTACGTCAAACATCTTGGCCTTGAGCGGCCATATCTTAGGCACCTCGTTATCCAACATGCACTTAAGTAAATATGCCTGGGATCTATACCACGACATTACTTCTAGCTAGAATGAAACACATGTTTTACCTACTGTCCCATATCGTTTTTGACTCATACCGGGGTGCGAAGCTCGTGAATTAACGCTACAACACGAAGCTAGGCCATATATCAGTCGTGCCTCGATCATCATCCACAAAGCTCTTCTTTTCAACAAAATCTTTGATCCATGCATCTTAGCATTCCACGCAGTCATTCCAGACCATAAAACTGATGACTACGAATATATAACCTCTAAGCTCATACGTCTCGGAGAAGGGTATTAAGCTAAGAGAATAAATTCTCTACCACCAAATAAATATATATTTATCAGAAATCAATTAATACAGTACTTAATACCACATCAGACTTATGATCCATTTACTAGTCCATTTTGGGTCTGAACGAAACCGGAGACAACTATTCCTCATTCCATATGTCCAATACAGGAGAGAGAGGTCCTCGCATATCTGGACAATCAACAAGTATGTCCAGGCAATTATTTCTATAACCCCTTCAAGGGAGCTACCCAAATACATGACATCAGTAGTCATCCATTCGATGTGAGGATGTCGATCTTGCACCGTCTTCAATATCTTTGACTTTTAATCATTGTCCAATTATTCGAAATGGGATTTAACCCGGTGTTTTCAAATAATTCTCGCATAAAAAAATCGAATCAAATTCTTATTTAAATTACTGATTTACTAATTAAATCTCTTTTTGATTGGTTCATTATCATAAGATGTAAAATCTCATTCTCATATCCAGTTAAGTTATTTGACATTCATAATTCAACTCATATCCTTATTAAAAAGGGTTACTTAAGAATTTTGTTCAAATCAAGAAATAAAATTCTTAGTTCCACTTTCTTTCTCAAATTAGTTATATTAGCATTTATACACAAATTGTCGAATTTCAACTTAACCATTTTATCTTTACAAACCATGTGAAATTGGTTTATACTTATCCTAAATCATTTATAATAATTTATAATGATTTTTCACTATTTTTATATTAAATAGTCCATTTCAGTTGAACGACGTTTCAGGCCATTCAGTTGCACTAGCGTTGTTTTCATCCAAATTTGAATTAAACATTTCTAAATATCTAACTGTTGGATCTTAACATAATTATTATCGTTGGAAAGTTGTTTTCAAAATGAATCTATCAGTTCTAATTTTAGGAAAATCCGACGGTCGGATCACTCGGTATACTCATTTAAATTTATGATTCGAAAACCAGAACTATCGCGGCATGATACATTTTAATTTATATTCAACGTATGTATATATATACACACACACATTATAAGGTGTTAGACAAATATTTAATGAATAAAATGGTTTGGATGTAGCTCGATGTATAATGTGTGTGTATACACACACACACACACACATTACACACACACACATTATACATCGACTACTTCCAAACCATTTTATTCATTAAATATTTGGCTAACACCTTTTATATCCATAAAATTTTGCCATAACCTCCTTTGTATGGAGTGCTCGGAAAAATCACAACTCATCTCTCTAAACCCACACACACACATAAACACACACACAGAGACACACAAACACACACACACACACACACACACACACACACACACATATATATATATATAGCCAAAATCAATTTTGAGATGTGTAAAAATATCATCCCAACCCTGTGGCGTTTACATCATGTGTATAAACAATTGTGACTTGTATACACACTCGGGAGATGTGTAAAAATATCATCCCAATACCTGTGTGGGGTTTACATCTAAATCCATGTTGCTTATACACACACAAGAGAAACTTGTATATTTCTGTCATCTCAAGACCTGTGTGAGATTTGTTATTAAATCCTGCGATTTATTGTTATATGCTTGTTAAGTCCACATCATATAAGCATCAACAATTTCATGCCATATGGTTCTACTACCCATTCCACATTCGGATAATCATCAAATAAATACCTGATATTTGATTCTTCTTCTCTAGTTCTCGTCGTATACGCATCAAGCAATTACATGTTATAAGGTTCACATCATATAAGCATCAAACAATTACATGCTTATATGGGTATGATATGTTATGCTATCCAGTGTGGTCCATAATTATTGTTCACTATCCAATGGTATATGTTCAATTTAACACAAGAAACCATCACAACGCATCCAATTTATACACAATCAATAATAATAAATAAATTGTGTAACCAATGCCATTTAAGGCGCAGTAAATTCTCAATAAACTTGGTGTGTAGTTCAAGTGTTGAACTCAAGGGATATGGCATATAACTGATAAAAATGATATCTTTATCAAACTACTCAATGTTTAACAACGAAATAAACTTGTATGATCAGTGATTAACATGATTAACTATTTTTACTCAACAACTAACAGTCAGTTAAAATTCATTTCCTTTCTGCGTGGATTTTAATTACGCTAAAACATGAGCAA
The DNA here is from genome assembly GCA_030737875.1 of Allium sativum. NCBI lineage: Eukaryota > Viridiplantae > Streptophyta > Magnoliopsida > Asparagales > Amaryllidaceae > Allium > Allium sativum. The sequence goes on from CM060920.1 coordinate 654,069,982, forward strand.
CTACACGTATGTCAATTAAAAATAATATTTTTATCTCGCTAGTGGTCAACTAACATTTTAATAACTTATTATTATTAACTAATGTTTATCACCTAACGTTGTAGTAATTTTATTATTAGCTAAATCAATTAACAGTTAATTTTATTTCAATCCCTTTTAAGCTATGGTTTCTCATCATCGATACGGTTTTTACGTTTATATGTAACATATCAAAACTACTTCTCATATATCAATTAAAAATGACGTTCTAACTTGCTAAACATCATCTAGCATCATAATAAATTTTATTTACTAACCAAAACTTGTTATTTAACTCGATAACTAACTTGAAAATAGTTAATTTTTAATCTAGCCCTTTAATAAGTGAGTTTAGATTTTTTTTCACCAAAGGTTTCCACTCCACCAATCTTTTTGCTGGAAGGAATACAGACACTTACCGGGCATGTATGTAGCTTTTTGGTGGCCAACAAAGCTCGAACAACTTGCTATCGCTCACTAACTCACGTATACTTATAGATCTGGGAGTTTAAAGCTAAATGGGGGAAGAAAAGAGGGTATTTGGGGATATTGGGTTCATGGGCTTCATTATCCGGGTTCGACCCAGCTAGGAGAAAGGGTTTTGGTGTAATTACCTGCATTGTCAGAGGTATTAAAATTAATTTATTTAATTATATAAATAGTGATTTAGGGAATCAAATCGTCGTTAATTAAATTATAGTGAATATTTAATTAAATTAAATAATAGAATAATATATTTAATTCAGAAATAATCAAAATATTGGAAATCACAATATTCTATGAACTGGGTCATCCCTAGGATTTAGTTCAGCTTAGAGTTGAATTATATTTACGAATATATTCAATCGACGTCCGTTTGAAACGTAGAGTTTTAATATAATTATAATCGAGCTCGAAATGGCGCTGTAGTTCGTAAATTGGTGATTTGAACTTCAACTGAATGTATAGGATTCGTTTTAAGCCGGATTTCTGTGAAACAAGAAACGTATGGAGCTGGTGAAGTATATTTTTCTAGTGGAAGGGAAAACTCGGGATTTCATCATGTAGATTTTGATTTACGTCCAATTGAAATTCTAGAAAAGTCGCTACGGAATTGTTAATAATTTAATTCGATTTAAAAGGGGTTTTGACCATAGCTTGAGATAACGATCGAGTTAAGCTACAAAACGAATTCTGTTGAATTTGTATTGACGTTTAGAGTCAGAAAACATATATTGTTTTTTATTTTTGGACATTTGAAATTTTGGTGTCTAAAAAAGCACTTAGGGTGCGTAGAAAATAGCGTACCGGGAAACAATCTCGGAATGCGACGAAGTGTGTGCCACTGGGTTCGTATTAATTTATCGTTATAAGTAAGTCAAGTTCCGCAGCAAACCGATGATGTATGTGACTTTGGTGGCCAAAAACGCCTTGTTTTGAGTTAACCATTTACACGTTTTAAACAGGGGTAACTTTTACTGAATGGTTAACTGGTCAAACGAATTCGAAATTCAATGAAACAAGTTCCATATGAAACCTTAGGAAGAGGTCTAGTGAAACATCAAGGCCACATATTTTTAGGATTTTTTCTTTAATTTTGATGAATTAATGCTCGGTGTTTTTCATCAATATTTTCTAAGGGATTTTCGCAAACTGTGTCGGAATTCGACGAAACCTGTCCCATTGGATCTGGAATATTTTTCTATGCTAGGAATAACTTAGTTTGTCAAAAACAGAGATCGTATAGATTTGTTTTAAGACAATACTTCATGTGAAAGGAATTCGATAATAATATATATATATTTCCAATCCGTTCCTCTATAAATACACCACCAATTCTCTTCTAAACCTAAATTTGAGGTCAACGACATTTGTGAGCCGCCGGTTGCCTCAGCAAATCCAAATACAGTGAGAGCGAATAAAAATCAAATATAAATCCATAATCGTAAATCAAAGATATCCGAAGTCCTGCTAATTTTCTCTTCGATCGCGTATACTTTTTATGAGGTTCGAACCCCTTTTTCTCGAGACTGGAAACACACGCGAGAGCTAGGGTTGGCGGTTGAGGACTGCTGGAGCATCGATGGTAGAAGAGGAGGTGGCGGGGCTAGCAGTACTGGTCTGGTGAACACCGACCGTCCATGGAAGTGGGGGTTTGTCGAATGGTGAATGTTTTGGAGTTGTTGGTTCTCGTGCGTTGTGATTTGGTGATGTCGGTTCTGTTTGGATCTATGAAGGGTGCGGTGTGTTAATGGCTGAGTTCGTGGAGCATGGAGTTCGACAGTTTTGTTGAGGAAGAGGACATGCTGAAAGTGTTTGCTTTGGTGCGAAGTACTGGGGGGGGGAACGTGAAAAGGAGACGTTAGTGTTTTGAGGATGGTTTGAAATGGGAGCAGCATCTGCTGTTTTAGTTCGAATAGAAGGATACCGAAGGTGGAGGACAAGCGGGTTGGTGAGAAAATGGTGGGTGTGAGGTTGGGAATAAGTGCGGTAATGGCATCTGCTGTAGCCATTTAATTAGGAGGAGCAGCGTTCTGTTCTTTCATCGAAAAAGAAGGGTTGGTAAAAACGCGGACCAGTATACAATCCAACATGGGTCGATGATTGTAAAGTAAAGCCCATATTGAAATAAAATATAATAAAGAATGGAGCATGCCTGCGTTGTATTCCATTAGAGATGGAAATTCTGAATTTGTGGAAAAGGAGAGATAAAAGTGTAGCAGCGTTGGAATTGGTTGTGGGCAAGAAAGGATGCGGGTCGGGTTCTCGAGTGAGGTAGTGGGCCAGAGAAAATGGGGTAAAGCCCATTATTATTTATAGTTTAAAGTTCAAGTTTTAATTCAAAATAGTATATTAACTTGTCAATCAAATATCTCGATCATACGAAATCAGAATTTTATGAAACACGAACCGTTGGGATCGTATGGACGGTGACTACGCACTGGAACTAACCAGGAGTGGAATGGAGCTCGTTATAATTTATAGCGAAATAAATTGTTTGATTCAAATCCAATAAACAGTTTATCGTTCTTTAACGATGAACTGCCAAAGTGAGTAAAACTCACTAACTCTATTCAGTTTATATTTTTATAAACTGTACTTTATTTTCTGATAACTGTGTATTGATTGTTTGGACTGTTAATTAGATTTGATTGAAAACATAGATATAGTCATATACTATATCGTTAAATAAATATTGATTCGGTCCAGAAGAATATTCCATATTGAAATGAAATAGATATTCATATATTGTGTAACATCTGTGGATGCAGGGAAACAGGTTGGGGTAATCCGACTGGATTCCTCAATATTTATTTTACTGTTTTTAATATATTGTGATATATGATTTGATGTATAATCTGTCATTGATTATGGATATTGATCATTGTTATTCGATAATTTAAATATCATAAAAAGACCCTGGGATGTAAAAAGAATTTATTTCAATGTATATTGACATAAAGGGATTTTGTAAAATTAATAGATTTTATAAAAGGAAATATTTCGAAAGTAAATAAAAGGAAAATATTTATAAAATGAATAGAGTTTTATAAAAGGGAAAATGTTGATAAAACAAATAAATAGAATAAAGGAATATCTATTTAGAAAAATAAATAGGATAAAGGAATATTTATTTAGTAAATAAATAGCATTATAAAAGGAATATTTAGTTGGAAACTAAATAGGATTTTAAAAGGAATTTGACGAGATAAAAAGGAGTTAATCAAACGTAGTTTATCAAAAGGAGTTAATCAAACGTAGTTTATCAAAAGGAGTTACTCAAACATAGCTATTTAGGATAAGTTACCATTTAGCACGACTGCTAGCGTAATTCGCAGGGCTGCAGATAGCCTACGACGGTCGGATGTTTTCTGAGGGAATCAGGCGTAACCATTGTGATCGCTGCGATCTAGAGTCAAGCGAATGGAGTTAAATTCGATATTAGTTATTCGAATAGGAGTTAAACAAATAGAGTTATTCAATTAGAGGTAAACAAATAGAGTTACTCAATTAGAGTTAATCGAAATAGGTTAAACAAGATTAGAAACTGACTAGAGATTAGTTAAGTTGAATAGTTTTCTGAGTATCGATCTGATGTTGGTTTTGGCCTTTGGGGTTTATACTTAGAGAATTGTTCTCCTACTAGTTTATGGTAAGGGACTGATAGTTATGGAAGGATATTGATATGTAAATAAACAAAAGGAAATGTTTTCCAGTGTTATTAACATATATTTTTAAACATAGAAAATAAGGAAAATATGAATATATATATATAGATAGATATATATATATATATGTGATTGATGATTGATTGATAGAATTTCCATCCGGAAATAATATCATTGTTTGCACATGTGTTTTTCTTTGATAGTTAACTCATCGACTATCGAAGTTTTCGACCATTTTAACGTTGTTAATATGGAGAGACCGGGTGGATTATTATCCGAAGAACCACTCTGTATTGGCATAAGCGTTGCGAATCATATATGCCAAAGATAATTGAAGACGGAGTTATGCAAGGGCTATCCTGTTTACAGAATAGTGCCTTCGGTTTGTCCAGTCCCGGACAACTTGTATGGACGAAGGTCTGACAGAGTATATCTGGTAGATCACGTAAGTTGATCGTTTCAAACGTATTTACGTTGGTGGCGGAGGAATTCGTTTCTCTTAGCTTATACCCGTGGTATTTTTGGGAAAATCAATTTGTGATTTAGAGGGTATGACGATGTGACATTCTAAGTGAATGATGATGCGGTATGTGAAAAGATAAGCGTAGCTTCTAGCCTCACATACGGTAAATGACAGAAATCGGGCAGGCAGCATGGCTAAGTCGGTCGCACCGAAGTAGGGTGTATAATCACCTATCTAGAGAATATTCATTTGCTTCTTTAATCTGTCAATGCTGTCCCATATATATATATATACATATATATATATATATATATATACGGGAATGGTTGCTGATCCCAACCGTTGGTGATGTACATTCGATACACTCAAACGAAATAAGTGGTCGGTCATGTGTGGTCGTGTTGAAAGATGTTCTTGTTGAACTCCAGTGTATCGTTCCTAGAGTACACTGATCGGAAGGTGGTTCCATACCTTGTCATAGTTGGAAATCCATTACCCAATACGTGCTTGCGGTTTTGATTGTATACTATATATGTAGAATGTGAGATGAAAGCGTTTCTGCTAGATGATTAATATATTATGGTTGATAGACATTATTGTAATATCCAAAGGTTTTTGATATAAAGATAATTTGGATTCTCATAAGGGAAAAACCCGTTCCGTTATACGGCGTGGTCTTATGAGATATCTATTACCTGCTTAAACTGTTTTAAACTGTTTTACTCATACCAGTCCCATGACTGACTCGGAGTTTATTTTGTTTTGTTTTCCCTAATCTCTTGGGTGCCCAATTTTGTACGGGCAGTCAAGTATCCAGGAATTTACAGATATACTGGAAGAGCTTGGAGCAGGAGGCTTCAGGATTATATAGCTATAGTTATTTCCGCTGTGTTGTAAGTGTGTACTCTGATAATGTTATTGTAAACATATACTGATTTTATTTCAAGGATATGTTATCTATTATATGTTGTTCGTTCCACTGTGAGATTCGTGTTACTCTGATTTTGTGTTCTTCTTCTTCTTCTTCTTCTTTTTTATTAGTTCTATCTTATCTATCCTCACCCTCTATCTTCTTTCTATTAATTTCTTGAATTTCCAGTGCAATTTGGGGTTGGACTTGTGTTATTTGGTTAGCTCAAATTGGGCCGGATTTTCGGGTCATTACAGTTGGTATCAGAGCTTAAGTTTAGAATTACTTGGCTCTGTGGCGTGACTCGGTAGAGATAGGGTTAGTAATACCCTAGATTGAGTTTAAGTGTATATATATGAGTGCGTATTTGTATTTGATATAAAAATGGTTTTATATTGTGGGGATCCATTGGTTGAGTTGTTCATGAGTTCTGGTCGATCAGTTTGATCCACTTTATCGGTAGAAGTAAATAAACACTTGAATACGATGGGTCGACACGATATGTTTGTAAAGAGGGTAAATTAAAATAAGTTTACCATAGTATATCCAAATACAGAGGAAATATATATATTAGATATATTGGTTGTAATTATAATCGAGTAAGATTATAAAGGGAAATGGTTATATATAACCAATCAGAATTAATATAAGTGAAATACGTGAAATCAGATGGATTGAATCAGAATTTAAATCAGAATTGAAATTAAAACCTTGGAGATTTTGAAAGGTGTTTGTTAACAGAATTGGATTAAGTATAAGAGAATTTTAAAATCCTGGGAGATTTTAAATTGGTTTAAAGCCTTGTGAATGGTATTTGAAATATATTTCAAAGTGGAAATGTTTAAGAAATGGTTTTGAAGTGGTATAGTATTGAACTCACTACGGTCGCTGGAAAGTAACTCCGATGTTGACTGCGCAGCATCATCGGTGTTATTTTCGAGTTTCTAAGTGACGGATTACTACCAAGGGTTTTGTTTTGAATTGTTTTGAGAAAAACAAATTGTTTTGATATTCCAAATTGAATATTTTGATTTTTGGAAAAGGTTAAGCTATTTAAAAACTCCTAGAAACAGATTATGTGAATTAAAACAAATTAAAGTAGAATTTGTAAAAGCCAATAGAATTGAGATTGAATTAAAAGCCAGTTAAGTAAAAATCGTATTGAAATAGATTGATGTCAAGTGGAATTAGAATTGATTAGACATAATCTGGAATTATATTGGACTGGTGAGTTTTGGATTTGAAATCAAGAATAGTGCTTGAGTTTGAAATAAAATTCGACTTAGGTATAAGCGAATGGTTGTGTTAAAGATAAATTGATTTGAGATCAAGTTCGAATGACACTGGTATATGTTGGATTGATAACAGAGTCAAATGACTTAGTGATATGCTCGACAAAAAGGTACAAGTTTATATTTGATACAAGCGTGAGATTTATGAGCCGAATTGGCAAGCCGCTTGGCTGTTTAATTTTCTTTTGGGTTGGAGATGGCCTAGAGAGGCGAGTTGGAGTTTTACCGATAGGGCTGTACAAAGGAGGTTATGGCGAAATTTTCCGAAAATTTAAAGTGTTAGAAAATTTTAGTTAGCCGGAAGGAATTAATATTTTAGTCAATATTAATTGGTTCGGAGAAACAAGAGACAAGGGGTAAACAGATAATCTTTAATCCAATAGATAGGGTCGTCCTCTAACTTAGCAATTTCGAGGACGAAATTATTTTAAGTGGGGAAGAATGTAATGACCCGCATTGTCAGAGGTATTATAATTAATTTATTTAATTATATAAATAGTGATTTAGGGAATTAAATTGTCGTTAATTAAATTGTAGTGAATATTTAATTAAATTAAATAATAGAATAATATATTTAATTCAGAAATAATCAAAATTTTGGAAATCACAATATTCTGTGAACTGGGTCATCCCTAGGATTTAGTTCAGCTTAGAGTTGAATTATATTAACGAATATATTCAATGACGTCAGTTTGAAACGTAGAGTTTCAATATAATTATAATCGAGCTCGAAATGGCGCTGCAGTTCATAAATTGGTGATTCGAACTTCAACTGAATGTACAGGATTCGTTTTAAGCCGGATTTCTATGAAACAAGAAACGTATGGAGCTCGTGAAGTATATTTTTCTAGTGGAAGGGAAAAATCGGGATTTCATTGTGTAGGTTTTGATTTGCGTCCAATTGAAATTCTAGAAAAGTCGCTATGGAATTATTAATAATTTAATTCGATTTAAAAGGGGTTTTGACCATAGCTTGAGATAACGATCGAATTAAGCTACAAAACGAATTCTGTTGAATTTGTAATGACGTTTAGGGTCAGAAAACATATATTGTTTGTTATTTTTGGACATTTGAAATTTTGGTGTCTAAAGGAGCACTTAGGGTGCGTAGAAAATAGCGTACCGGGAAACAATCTCGGAATGCGACGAAGTGTGTGCCACTGGGTTCATATTAATTTATCGTTATAAGTAAGTCAAGTTCCGCAGCAAACCGATGATGTATGTGACTTTGGTGGCCAAAAACGCCTTGTTTTGAGTTAACCATTTACACGTTTTAAACAGGGGTAACTTTTACTGAATGGTTAACTGGTCAAACGAACGTAACTCGAAATTCAACGAAACAAGTTCCATACGAAACCTTAGGAAGAGGTCTAGTGAAACGTCAAGGCCACATATTTTTAGGATTTTTTCTGTAATTTTGATGAATTAATGCTCGGTGTTTTTCATCAATATTTTCTAAGGGATTTTCGCAAACGGTCTCGGAATTCGACGAAACCTGTCCCATTGGATCCGGAATATTTTTCTATGCTAGGAATAGCTTAGTTTGTCAAAAACAAAGATCGTATATATTTGTTTTAAGACGATACTTCATGTGTAAGGAATTTGATAATAAAATATATATATTTTTCCAATCCGTTGCTCTATAAATACACCACCAATTCTCTTCTAAACCTAAATTTGAGGTCAACGACATTTGTGAGCCGCCGGTTGCCTCAGCAAATACAAATATAGTGAGAGCTATTAAAAATCAAATATAAATCCATAATCGCAAATCAAAGATATCCGAAGTCCTGCTAATGTTCTCTTCGATCGCGTATACTTTTTATGAGGTTCGAACCCCTTTTTCTCGAGACTGGAAACACACGCGAGAGCTAGGGTTGGTGGTTGAGGACTGCTGGAGCATCGATGGTAGAAGAGGAGGTGGCGGGGCTAGCAGTACTGGTCTGGTGAACACCGGCCGTCCATGGAAGTGGGGGTTTGTCGAATGGTGAATGTTTTGGAGTTGTTGGTTCTTGTGCGTTGTGATTTGGTGATGTCGGTTCTGTTTGGATCTATGAAGGGTGCGGTGTGTTAATGGCTGAGTTCGTGGAGCATGGAGTTCGACAGTTTTGTTGAGGAAGAGGACATGCTGAAAGTGTTTGCTTTGGTGCGAAGTACTAGGGGGAAAACGTGAGAAGGAGACGTTGGTGTTTTGAGGATGGTTTGAAATGGGAGCAGCAACTGCTGTTTTAGTTCGAATAGAAGGACACCAAAGGAGGAGGATAAGCGGGTTGGTGAGAAAATCGTGGGTGCGAGGTTGGGAATAAGTGCGGTAATGGCATCTGCTGTAGCCATTTAATTAGGAGTAGCGTTCTGTTCTTTCATTGAAAAAGAAGGGTTGGTAAAAACGTGGACCAGTATACAATCCAACATGGGTCGATGATTGTAAAGTAAAGCCCATATTGAAATAAAATATAATAAAGAATGGAGCATGCCTGCATTGTATTCCATTAGAGACGGAAGTTCTGAATTTGTGGAAAAGGAGATATAAAAGGGGAGCAGCGTTGGAATTGGTTGTGGGCAAGAAAGGATGCGGGTCGGGTTCTCAAGTGTGGTAGTGGGCCAGAGAAAATAGGGTAAAGCCCATTATTATTTATAGTTTAAAGTTCAAGTTTTAATTCGAAATAGTATATTAACTTGTCAATCAAATATCTCGGTCATACGAAATCAGAATTTGATGAAACAAGAACCGTTGGGATGGTATGGACGGTGGATACGCACTGGAACTGATCGGGAGTGGAATGGAGCTCGTTATAATTTATATCAAAATAAATTTTTTGATTCAAATCAAATAAATAGTTTATCGTTCTTTAACGATGAACTGCCAAAGTGAGTAAAACTCACTAACTCTGTTCAGTTTATATTTTTATAAACTGTACTTTATTTTCTGATTGCTGTGTATTGATTGTTTGGACTGTTAATTAGATTTGATTGAAAACATAGATATAGTTATATATTATATCGTTAAATAAATATTGATTCGGTCCAGCAGAATATTCCATATTGAAATGAAATAGATATTCATATATTGTGTAACATCTTTGGATGCAGGGAAACAGGTTGGGGTAATCCGACTGGATTCCTCAACATTTATTTTACTGTTTTTCATATATTGTGATATATGATTTGATGTATAATCTGTCATAGATTATGGATATTGATCATTATTATTCGATAATTTAAATATCATAAAAAGACCCTGGGAAGTAAAAATAATTTATTTCAATGTATATTGACATAAAGGGATTTTGTAAAATTAAAAGATTTTATAAAAGGAAATATTTCGAAAGTAAATAAAAGGAAAATATTTATAAAACAAATAGAGTTTTATAAAAGGGAAAATGTTGATAAAACAAATAAATAGAATAAAGGAATATCTATTTAGAAAAATAAATAGGATAAAGGAATATTTATTTAGTAAATAAATAGCATTATAAAAGGAATATTTAGTTGGAAACTAAATAGGATTTTAAAAGGAATTTGACGAGATAAAAAGGAGTTAATCAAACGTAGTTTATCAAAAGGAGTTAATCAAACGTAGTTTATCAAAAGGAGTTAATCAAACGTAGTTTATCAAAAGGAGTTACTCAAACATAACTATTTAGGATAAGTTACCATTTAGCACGACTGCTAGCGTAATTCGCAGGGCTGCAGATAGCCTACGACGGTCGGATGTTTCCTGAGGGAATCAGGCGTAACCATTGTGATCGCTGCGATCTAGAGTCAAGCGAATGGAGTTAAATTCGATATTAGTTATTCGAATAGGAGTTAAACAAATAGAGTTATTCAATTAGAGGTAAACAAATAGAGTTACTCAATTAGAGTTAATCGAAATAGGTTAAACAAGATTAGAAACTGACTAGAGATTAGTTAAGTTGAATAGTTTTCTGAGTATCGATCTGATGTTGGTTTCGGCCTTCGGGGTTTATACTTAGAGAATTGTTCTCCTACTAGTTTACGGTAAGGGACTGATAGTTGTGGAAGGATAGTGATATGTAAATAAACAAAGGGAAATGTTTTCCAGTGTTATTAACATATATTTTCTAAACATAGAAAATAAGGGAAATATGAATATATATATATATATATATGATTGATGATTGATTGATAGAATTTCCATTAGGAAATAATATCGTTGTTTGCACATGTGTTTATCTTTGATAGTTAACTCATCGACTATCGAAGTTTTCGACCATTTTAACGTTGTTAATATGGAGAGACCTGTTGGATTATTATCCGAAGAACCACTCTGTATTGGCATAAGCGTTGCGAATCATATATGCCAAAGATAATTGAAGACGGAGTTATGCAAGGGCTATCCTGTTTACAGAATAGTGCCTTCGGTTTGTCCAGTCCCAGGACAACTTGTATGGACGAAGGTCTGACAGAGTATATCTGGTAGATCACGTAAGTTGATCGTTTCAAACGTATTTACGTTGGTGGCGGAGGAATTCGTTTCTCTTAGCTTATACCCGTGGTATTTTTGGGAAAATCAATTTGTGATTTAGAGGGTATGACGATGTGACATTCTAAGTGAATGAAGATGTGGTATGTGAAAAGATAAGCGTAGCTTCTAGCCTCACATACGGTAAATGACAGAAATCGGGCAGGCAGCATGGCTAAGTCGGTCGCACCGAAGTAGGGTGTATAATCACCTATCTAGAGAATATTCATTTGCTTCTTTAATCTATCAATGTTGTCCCATATATATATACGGGAATGGTTGCTGATCCCAACCGTTGGTGATGTACATTCGATACACTCAAGCGAAATAAGTGGTCGGTCATGTGTGGCCGAGTTGAAAGATGTTCTTGTTGAACTCCAGTGTATCGTTCCTAGAGTACACTGATCGGAAGGTGGTTCCATACCTTGTCATAGTTGGAAATCCATTACCCAATATGTGCTTGCGGTTTTGATTGTATACTATATATGTAGAACGTGAGATGAAAGCGTTTCTGCTAGATGATTAATATATTGTGGTTGATATACAGTATTATAATATCCAAAGGTTTTTGATATAAAAATAATTTGGATTCTCATAAGGGAAAAACCGGTTCCGTTATACGGCGTGGTCTTATGAGATATCAATTACCTGCTTAAACTGTTTTAAACTGTTTTACTCATACCGGTCCCATGATTGACCCGGAGTTTATTTTGTTTTGTTTTCCCTAATTTCTTAGGTGCCCAATTTTGTACGGGCAGTCAAGTAGTCAAGAATTTACAGATATACTGGAAGAGCTTGGAGCAGGAGGCTTCAGGATTATATAGCTATAGTTATTTTCGTTGTGTTGTAAGTGTGTACTCTGATAATGTTATTGTAAACATATACTGATTTTATTTCAAGGATATGTTATCTATTATATGTTGTTCGTTCCACTGTGAGATTCGTGTTACTCTGATATTGTGTTCTTCTTCTTCTTCTTTTCTATTAGTTCTATCTTATCTATCCTCACCCTCTATCTTCTTTCTATTAATTTCTTGAATTTCCAGTGCAATTTGGGGTTGTACTTGTGTTATTTGGTTAGCTCAAATTGGACCGGATTTTCGGGTCATTACATTTGGGGATGCGTAGGTGGTGTAGGAGGTTGCAAAAGAGGAGCTAGAGGTGGTTGGAGGTGAAAAAGGGGAGGAAGGAGGGGTTTTGGAAAAATGGAACAAAGGGGGGCTACGATGGTGGGTCAAGTGGTGGGGTATGGCATGGCGGCATGGTGTGGTGCGGGGACGACGAAGGGTCAGTGGATGGGGGTGGCGACAGCGAGAAAGGGGGAGGAGGGGGCCATTTTTGTGAATTAGGAAGGAGAAGGGAAGAAGAAGTAGAGAGAAGGAAAAGAAGAGGGGTTTATTAGCAAAATTACCACCCCTTATGTGGATTACTGAGGTGGTGCGATCCAGTGAGTCGCAACAAAACCACCTTGGGCCATTGGATGGCCTTAGTTTTATTTCAAGTTTTATAATTCAACGTTTATAATAGTGTGCTAGTTAGCCTCCACCTCTTTTGATCGCTTGATCACAAATTAGTTCTATTTGTTACGAAAATTTGGATTTATACTATAAACGTAATTCCAGATCCAGTGAACAAGTTTCGTCAAATTCTAAGTTCATTTGACCTTTCATTTTATTTTTCGATCAAGTTTCCATTTGATTTCTATGTGCGTTCTAACATACGTTTTATTCTCGCACGCCCACACGTTAACTCTAAAAATTGCAAAACTTGGAATTCTACCATTATTGGATGCTACAGATTCAATAATTTTTTTTTAGAAAAGTCGTTATGGATTTGAATAACGAATATATTATATAACGACAGTTTGAACGTATAATTATGTTATAATTATAATCGAGCTCGAAATGGCACGGCAGTTCACTATTTGGCGATTTGAACTTAAATTGAATATACAAGGCCCGTTTTAAATCGGATTTCTATGAAACAAGAAACATTAAGAGTTGGTGAAGTATATTTTTCTGATGGAAGATAAAAATCGGGATTTCGTCGTGTAGATTTTGATTTATGTCCAAATCAAATTTTAGAAAAGTCGTTATGGAATTCCTTTATAATTTATACCGATTTATAAAAGGAATTTCATTATAAATTGAATATCGATTTAATCAGGATTTGAAATATCGAGTTAGACATTCATATAGGAATATTCTAGAGCCGCATGATATTCTACATGAATACATATGATAATATTTATTTTTAAATATTAAGTTTAATTGTTTTTAAACATATTTATATATTTAAAAGGGTTATTTAGGCCTTTAAAAATAGTCAGTTTTTCAAACGACCTCCAAATTCGACAAAACCAATTTTGTTGGATTCGTAATATCAAATTATTGTTAGATTTCAATTTCCGTGATTTTTGAAGTCAATATGTGGCCGTGCACGATTTAAATGTAAAAAAACAGTCGATAATTGGAACTTTAATAATACACTGTGTGAGCAAACGAAGTCGAAATTCGACTAAACCAGTTTCGTTGGGACCGTAATGTCGAACTGTAGCCGCATGCCAATTTTCATGTGCCAATTTTCATGATTTTTGTGTATCGTATGTGGTCACAGGAATTTTAGAGGACGAATAAAAATAGCGTTTGCTTAAAATCCAATAAAATATCAAATAAAAAATATATTAAATCACCCTATAAATAATCACAAACCTCACCCAACCCTAAAAATCATCTCCTCAGGTCAAACAAGAATGCACCTTTCTCTCATTTCATCCTCACAGTGAAAATCGACCTTCAAAAATAAAAATAAATCCTTACAAAAATCTATAAATCAATACGTATACATATTCACGTTTCTGGGATGATTATCTTCATTTCGAAATGAGTCCTATGAGGCTCGAACATCCTTTGGGCTCACTGGGTTTTTCCGCGGTAAGCTAGGTATAGAGGATTCGGGTTTATGAAGCATTGATCTTGATTTTTGAGGTTACGGTTGAGTTTGTAGTGGAAATTTACTACTGGGTGGTGGTTTTTGTGATGATCGACAGTTGGGAGGATCGGGGGTTTTCACAGTACAGCAGAGGACTGTCGATGGGGGGTTTTTCTGGGATGATGCGAGTTCAGCTCTTTGGGTTTAAGGTGATAAGGGAATTGGTGAGGAGTTGAATGATTATTTTTATTTGATTTTTAGTGAAATGAGGAAGGAGAAGTTTATGGCGTGAAGGAGTTCGGTGGTGGGGTGTTGTACTAGAAGCTTGATGTAGAAATTGGGGAAGAAGTTGAAAGTGGGTATGGGTTGGAATGAAATGGGCTTAAGTAAGTATGAGGCCCATTAAAATATAGATGTATTTAGTTTGATTTTATTTAAATGTACACACAAACTTAATGATATCATACTGTGCTCATACGATATCAGAATCACGAACGGTCAGATCCATTAGGACCGTAGGGACAAGGACTTCACAATGGAACTGACAGGGAGTGAAAGGGAGCTCGTTTGAATTTACGGCGAATTTAATTGTTTGATTCAAATCAAATAAACAGTTTATCGTTCTTTAACGATGAACTGCCAAAGTGAGTAAAACTCACCAACTCTGAACGGTTATATTTTCATAACGAATTTTTCGAACTATTAATCATCTATTGATTTCTCTATGTTAACAGTTTGGTTGAAATTCTTGTGTATTGGTTGAAATTATAGATAACAATATATAGATATATATCGTTAATCAAATATTGATTCTGTCTAGCATAATATTTCATATTGTAATGAAAACGATGTTAATTATATTGTTTAACATCTGTGATGCAAGGAAACAGGTTGGAGGAATCCAACTGGATTCCTCAACATTTATTTTACTGTTTTTCATATATAATGTGATATATGATGTGATATTAAATCTGTTGTCGATTTTATGTGTTTGGACGATATTGATCATCGTGATTTGATATGTTGAATACCATAACATACCAGAATGTGGAAAAAGGGAATTTTCAAAATGAATATTGAAAATAGATTATTTATAAAATCAAAGGATTTTATAAAAGAGATAATATTTATAAAATCAAAGAAGATTTTATTAAAGGAATTATTTATAAATGGAAAATTTATAGATAGAAATTTATTTATAAATGGATTATTTATAAATAGGAAATACTTAGAAATAAAACCCTAAAGGAAATATTTGCAAACCATTTGCAAATAGAATAAATAGAAAAAATAAGAGAATTATTTATTTGTTAAATAAATAGAATTAAAATGGAATATTTATTTAAGAAATAAATAGAAGTATAAAAGGGATTATTTATTTAGAAAATAAATGGAATGGATACAAAAAGGAAATATTTGTAAACCATTTACAAATAGAATTGGAAAGAGAATACTTATAAAACATTTACGAATATAATTGAAAAGAAAATATTTAGAAAATAAATAGAGTTATAAAAAGGAAATTTGTTTATAACGGAACAGGATGTTATAAAAAGGAAACTGTTATAAAAAGTAAAATGCTATTAAAAGGAAATCATTTGTAAAGTGAAGAACCGTTAACGAAAGTAAATCTTTTCAAATGAATAAACGTTATAAAAAGGGAAATCTTTATAAATCAATAAAGTAATCGAATATTAGTTATTTGAAGGGAGTCAATCGAATATGGTATTCGAAAGTTAGTTAATCGAATATGGTATTCGAAAGTTAGTAAATCGAATATGTTATTTGAAAGGGGTTAGTCGAGTCGATTTACTTGAATAGAGTTAATCGAATGTTAGTTATTCGAATAAGAGTTAATCAGTCAGAGTAAATCAGTTAGAGTTAATCGATCAGAGTTAAATCGAACTAGAGTTAATCAAATAAAGTTAGTTAAAGAATAGTTAGTCAAACATAGTTATTCAGGATAAGTTGCCATCTCATACAACTGCTAGCGTAATTCGCACGGCTGTAAATTGCCTAAGGCGGTCGGATGTTTCCTGAGGGAATCAGGCGTAACCATTATGATCGCTGCGATCTAGAGTTAAGAGAATTGAGTTAAATCGAATATTAGCTATTCGAAATAAAGTTAAAACATGGATAGTTATTCGAATATAAGTTAATCGAATATTAGTTATTCGACAGGAGTTAATCGAGTTGAGTTAAATAGGTCGAGTGAATTAAGTTAAGTTAGTCAAGATGAGTTAATCAAACCGAGTTAATCCAGATGAGTTAATCCAAAGGAGTTAGTCGAATATTAGTTATTCGAATAGAGTTAAAGGAGTATTGAATATAGTTTATTCGGATAGGGTTAAAGGAAAGGAGTTACCGATTTGTTTAATCGAAAGGAGTTATCGATTTTAGTTAAATCGAAAGGAGTTAATCGAACTTAGTTATTCGAAAAGGAGTAATCGAATATTAGTTATTCGAAGAGAGATTATTGAATATCGTGTATTCGAAACAAAGAGTAATCGAATATAAGTTATTCGAGATGAGTTAATCGAATAAGTTATTCGAAGAAAGATAATCGAATATAGGTTATTCGAAGAAGAGTTAATCAAATAGAGATTACTCGAAAGAGAGTTATACGTCGAATTCAATTATATCAAATTCAGGGAAAGTTCTTATACTTTCCGGTGTTCAAATCAAGATTTATTTATTAGGTGTTTATTTATTTATTCACATTAAAGAATAAAAGTTATAATTGAAGTTAGATATTTCGAAAGTAGGGATTATAACGTTATTGTTATAATCAATGTTTTCAATAATGAAGTGGATACGTAAATAGAACCCTAGAGTTACGTAAAGAGATTGTTAAAGGTTTAAAAGATAAACTTTGACTATTTCGAAGTTAAAACGTTGTTCGGTTAAGGTCTGAGAGGTAATTATACCCCAACTTGATTGACTTCCTTCTTAACTAAGGAATGGTAAGGTTTGATAGTGAATGATGGTTAATTAAATTTAGTAAATGGTTTGAGTTGGCATGGAGATGATTGATTTAAACATCAGTTAAATCCAATGAAGGAGTTTTGGAAATGTTTTCCAAATAAGAAATCAAAAATGTTTTCTGAAAATAGAAAATAAGAATTTAGAATATATGGAAACAGGAGATAAGTAAAGTAATGAACTAAAGAGATAAATGTAAAATGATGATTGATCGATATAATTTCCACATGGAAATAATATCATTGTTTGCACACGATTTTTTCTTTGATAGTTAAATCACAGACTATCAAATGTTTTGACCATTTTACGTTGTTAATATGGAGAGACAATTGGATTATTATCCGAAGAACCACTCCGTATTGGCATAAGCATTGCGAATCAAGTATGCTGAATATATTGAAGACGGAGTAAAGTGCAAGGGATGTTGTATAAATCTTAGGTAAAGATTGCCTAAGATGGATGTACTGAATAGTGCCTTCGGTTTGTCCAGTCCCAGGACAACTTGTATGGAGGAATGTCTAATAGAGTATTCCTAACGAATCATATATGATGATCTCTTCAAACGTATCACGTTTGGTGGCGGAGGAATTCGTTTCTTTTAGCTTGATACCCATGATACCGTTAGGGAAATCGAAAATGGGTTGGCGGGTATGACGATGTGGTATTCCAATAAATGAAGATATGATATGTAAAAAGATATGCGTAGCTTCTAGCCTCACATCCGGTAAATGATAGAAATCGGGCAGGCAACATGGCTAAGTCGGTCGCTCCGAAGTTGGGTGTATAATCACCTATCTAGAGAATATTCATTTGCTTCTTTAATTTATCAATGTTGTCCCGTATATATATGGGAAACGGTTGCTGATCCCAACCGTTGGTGATATACATTCGATAAAATCAAGCGAAATGAGTGGTCTGTCATGTATGGCTGAGTTGCAAGATGTTCTTGTTGAAATCCAGTGTATCGTTCCTAGAGTACACCGATCGGAAGGTGGTTTCATGCCTTGTCATAGTTGGAAATCCATTATCCAATAAGCACCCGCGGTTTATGATTTTATATTATATGTGTGGAACGTGAGATGTAAGCGTTCCGCTAGATTGTTATTTACTTGATCTAGACATTATTATAATATCAGACAAGTATTGATTTTAAAGTTGTTTGGATTCTCATAAGGGAAAAACCCGTTCCGTTTTCACGGCGTGGTCTTATGAGATATCCTTTATTTAACCAAGTGTTTGGAGTTTTATTCACACCAGTCCCATGACTGACCCGGAGTTTATTTGTTTGTTTTCCCTAAACTCCTGGGTGCCTAAATTTGTATGGGAGTTCAAGTAGTCGGGATTTTATAGATATACTTGGAGAGCTTGGAGTAGGAGGCTTTAGGATTATATAGCTATTGTTTATTTCCGCTGTGTTGTAAGTGTTGTACTATGCAATGTTATTGTATACATATACTGTTTGTATTTCAATAGTTATGTTATATTTTATTCGTTCCGCTGTGAGATTCGTGTTTACTCTGATGATGTATGTTCTTCTTCTTCTTCTATTCTAAGTTTCTACCTTATCTATCCCCACCCTCTAATTTCTTTCATTAACCTTCTGGTATTTTCGACTCTTGATGTTCGATATGTGTTGTATATCGGATAATCTAGGTCGCTAATTTTTGGGTCGTTACAGTTGGTATCATAACTTAAGGTTAAGTGAATTACCTTGGCTCTGTGGCGTGACTCAGTAGAGATGGGGTTAGTAATGCCCTAGATTGAGTTGAGTGTATAAATAGGAGTGAACGTATTTGTTATTCAATGTAAAATGATTTTATATTGTGGAGCTTTGTTGGTTGAGTTGTTTATGGGTTCTGGTCGATCAGTTTGATCCACTGTATCGGTAGGGATTTATAAACACTCGAATACGATGAACCGACACTGTATGTTATGAAAAGAGGGTAAATAAAATAATTTTATCCAGATTAGATTTTGAAATAATGGATTTATATTGAAATGATTATAATATATTGGATGTGTTGGTCACTATTATAATCAAATAAGATTATAAAATGTGAAATGGTTATGTAAATAACCGATTAGGATTCAGATACGTATAACGAATTGAATTAAATCTAAAATTAAAATCAGAATTGAAATTTAAACCTGAAAATTTGGAGATGTGTTTGTAAAAGAACATGGATTAAATATACGTAAATTTTAAGATCCTGGGAGATTTTAAATTGTTTACAAACATTGGAAAGGATATTTTGAACTGATTTCAAAATGGAAGTGGTTTAAGAAATGGTTTTGAAAGTGATATAGTATTGAACTCACTTCGATGTCTAGGAAATAAATTCTTATGATGACAACTGCATCATCAATGTTCATTTTCGAGTTGCTGAGTGATGGATTACTACCAAAGATTTTGTTTTTGAATCGTTTTGAGGAAACAAGATTGTTTTGAATCCTGAAAGGGAATATTTGCTTTTGAAAAGGTAAGCAATTTGAAAATTCTCAGGTAGAGATTATTTAAACTAAAAACAAGTTAAATAATACTTGTGAAAGCAAATTGGGATTAAAAGTAAAGCCAGTTAAGTGGTAACTAAAATGGAATTGAAATTGAATAGGATTGGATTTGTGAAATTTGAATTTGAAATGTGATTGGATAATCGAGTTAAGAGTTTGGAATCAAGAATTGATATTGAGTTGAAATGGGATTTGCCTTGGATATAAGCGAATAGCCGTGTTGAGGATAAATTGATCAGAATTTGATTGGGATAACATTGGTATATGTTGAGTTGATAGCATATGGAAGTGATTGAGTTGATATGCCCGACAAAAAGGTACAATTTATATTTCGTATGGTATGGGATTTATGAGCCGATCTGGCAAGCCGCTTGGCTGTTTAATTTTCTTTTGGGTAGGAGAAGGCCGAGAGAGGCGAGTTATGGTTTTACTGATAGGGCTGTACAAAGGAGGTGCTGGTGAAATTTTTCGAAAATTTCTAGTGTTAGAAAATTTTCAAGATTTTTGAAATTTTTCGTTAATAGGAATAAATTAATATTTAATTGAAATTAAACTAATTCAGTTGAAACTGAAGTTAAGAAGTGTACGAATAAGTTCTACCCAGTTAATAGGATTTGTTTTCTATCTTAGCAATTTCGAGGACGAAATTATTTTAAGTGGGGAAGAATGTAATGACCCGCATTTTTGCGATATAATAATTAATTAATTTAATTATATAAATAGTGATAGAGAATTAAAATGGTTGTTTAATTAAATTATAAGGAATATTTAATTAATATAATAATTAAATAATATATTTAATTTTGAAATAATCAGAATTAGCTGAAATGGCAATATGGTGTGAATTGGGCAATTTAAAATATATAATTCAGTTTAGAGTTGAATTTGAATAACGAATATATTATATAAACGATAGTTTGAATGTATAATCATATTATAATTATAATCGAGCTCGAAATGGCGCGCAGTTCGCTATTTCGCGATTTGAACTTCAATTGAATATACAGGGCCCGTTTTAAATTGGACTTCTGTGAAACAAGAAACGTTAGGAGCTGGTGAAGTATATTTTTCTGATGGTAGAGAAAAATCGGGATTTTGTCGTATAGATTTTGATTTATGTCCAAATCAAATTTTAGAAAAGTCGCTATGGAATTCCTTTATAAATTATAATGATTTATAAAAGGAATTTCACTATAAATCGAATATCGATTTAATCAGGATTTGAAATATCGAGTTAGACATTCATGTAGGAATATTCTTGAGCCGCATGATATTCTATGTGAAGACATACGATAATATTTATTTTTAAATATTAAATTTAACTGTTTTTAAATATATTTATATATTTAAAAGGGTTATTTAGGCCTTTAAAAATAGTCAGTTTTACAAACGACCTCCAAATTCGACGAAACCAATTTTGTTGGATTCGTAATATCAAATTATTGTGAGATTTCAATTTCCGTGATTCCTGAAGTCAATATGTAGCCGTGCACGATTTTAATGTGAAAAAACAGTCGATAATTGGACCTTTAATAATACGCTGTATGAGCAAACGAAGTCGAAATTCGACGAAACCAGTTTCGTTGGGACCGTAATGTCGTACTGTAGCTACATGCCAATTTTCATGATTTTTGGATATCGTATGTGGTAACAGGAATTTTAGAGGATGAATAAAAGTAGCGTTTGCTTAAAATTCAATAAAATATCAAATAAAATATATATTAAATCACCCTATAAATAATCACAAACCTCACTGAACCCTAAAAGTCATCTCCTCCGGTCAAACAAGAATGCGTCGTTCTCTCATTTCATCCTCACAGTGAAAATCGGCCTTCAAAAATAAAAATAAATCCTCACAAAAATCTATAAATCAATACGTATAGATATTCATGTTTCTGGGATGATTATCTTCATTTTGAAATGAGTCTTATGAGGCTCGAACATCCTTTGGGCTCGTTGGGTTTTTCTGCGGTAAGCTAGGTTTAGAGGATTCGGGTTTATGAAGCATTGATCTTGATTTTTGAGGTTACGGTTGAGTTTGTAGTGGAAATTTACTACTGGGTGGTGGTTTTTGTGATGATCGACAGTTGGGAGGATCGGGGGTTTTCACGCTACAGCAAAGGACTGTCGATGGGGTTTTTTTCTTGGATGGTGCGAGTTCAGCTCTTTGGGTTTGAGGTGATAAGGGAATTGGTGAGGAGTTGAATGATTATTTTTATTTGATTTTTAGTGAAATGAGGATGGAGAAGTTTATGGCGTGAAGGAGTTCGGTGGTGGGGTGTTGCACTAGAAGCTTGATGTAGAAATTGGGGAAGAAGGTGAAAGTGGGTACGGGTTGGATTGAAATGGGCTTAAGTAAGTATGAGGCCTATTTAAATATAGATGTATTTAGTTTAATTTTATTTCAATGTATACACAAACTTAATAATATCATACTGTGCTCATACGATATCAGAATCACGAACGGTCAGATCCGTTGGGACCGTAGGGACGAGGACTACACAATGGAACTAACTGGGTATGGAAGGGAGCTCGTTTGAATTTATGGCGAATTTAATTGTTTGATTCAAATCAAACAAACAGTTTATCATTCTTTAACGATGAACTACCAAAGTGAGTAAAACTCACCAACTCTGAACAGTTATATTTTGTAACATATTTTTAGAATTGTTAATCATCTGTTTGTCTATGTGTGTTAACTGTTTGGTTGAATTGCTTGTGTATTGGTTGAAATTATAGATAACGATATATAGAAATATATCGTTAATCAAATATTGATTCTGTCTAGCAGAATATTTCATATTGAAATGAAAACGATGTTAAATATATTGTTTAACATATGTGATGCAGGGAAACAGGTTGGAGGAATCCAACTGGATTCCTCAACATTTATTTTACTGTTTTTCATATATATTGTGATATATGATGTGATATAAAATCTGTGGTCGGTTATATGTGTTTGGACGATATAGGTCATCGAGATTTGATATGTTGAATACCATAACATACCGGAATGTGGAAAAAGGGAATTTTCAAAATGAATATTGAAAATAGGTTATTTATAAAATTGAAGGATTTTATAAAAGAGATAATATTTATAAAATCAAAGAATATTTTATAAAAGGAATTATTTATAAATGGAATATTTACAGATAGAAATTTATTTATAGATGGATTGTTTATAAATAGGAAATACTTAGAAATAAACACTAAAGGAAATATTTGCAAACCATTTGCAAATAGAATAAATAGAAAAGATAAGAGAATTATTTATTTGTTAAATAAATAGAATTAAAATGGAATATTTATTTTAGAAATAAATAGAAGTATAAAAGGGATTATTTATTTAGAAAATAAATAAAATGGATATAAAAAGGAAATATTTGTAAACAATTTACAAATAGAATTGGAAAGAGAATATTTGTAAAACATTTACAAATAGAATTAAAAAGGAAATATTTAGAAAATAAATAGAGTTATAAAAAGGAAATTTGTTTATAACGGAATAGGACGTTATAAATAGGAATTTTTTATAAAAGGAAAACGCTATTAAAAGGAAATCATTTGTAAAGTGAAGAACCGTTATCGAAAGTTAATCTTTTCAAATGAATAAACATTATAAAAAGGGAAATCATTATAAATCAATAAAGTAATCGAATATTAGTTATTCGAAGGGAGTCAGTCGAATATGGTATTCGAAAGTTAGTTAATCGAATATGGTATTCAAAAGTTAGTAAATCGAATATGTTATTCGAAAGGGGTCAGTCGAGTCGAGTTAATTGAATAGAGTTAATCGAATATTAGTTATTCGAATAAGAGTTAATCCGTTATAGTAAATCAGTTAGAGTTAATCGATCAGAGTTAAATCAAACTAGAGTTAATCAAATAAAGTTAGTTGAAGAAGAGTTAGTCAAACATAGTTATTCAGGATAAGTGGCCATCTCGTACGACTACTAGCGTAATTCGCAGGGCTGTAAATAGCCTAAGGCGGTCAGATGTTTCCTGAGGGAATCAGGCATAACCATTGTGATCACTGCGATCTAGAGTCAAGCGAATGGAGTTAAATCGAATATTAGCTACTCGAAATAAAGTGAAAACAGGCATAGTTATTCGAATATAAGTTAATCGAATATTAGTTATTCGATAGGAGTTAATCGAGTTGAGTTAAATAGGTCGAGTTAATTAAGTTAAGATGAATTAATCAAATCGAGTTAATCCAAATGAGTTAATCCCAAGCAGTTAGTCGAATATTAGTTATTCGAATAAAGTTAAAGGAGTGTTGAATATAGTTTATTCGAATAGGGTTAAAGGAAAGGAGTTATCGATTTGTTTAATCGAAAGGAGTTATCGATTTTAGTTAAATCGAAAGGAGTTAATCGAATTTAGTTATTCGAAAAGGAGTAATCGAATATTAGTTATTCGAAGAGAGATTATCGAATATTGTGTATTCGAAAGAAAGAGTTATCGAAGATAAGTAATTCGAGGTGAGTTAATCAAATAAGTTATTCGAAGAAAGATAATCGAATATAGGTTATTCGAAGAAGAGTTAATCAAATAGAGATTACTCGAAAGAGAGTTATACGTTGAATTCAATTATATCGAATTCGATGAAAATACTTATACTTTCGGATGTTTAAATCAAGCTTTATTTATTAGGTGTTTATTTATTTATTCACATTAAAGAATAAAAGTTATAATTGAAGTTAGATATTTCGAAAGTAGGGGTTATAACGTTATCGTTATAATCAATGTTTTCAATAAAGAAGTGGATACGTAAATAGAATCCAAGATTTACGTAAAGAGATTGTTAAAGGTTTAAAAGATAAACTTTGACTATTTCAAAGTTAAAACATTGTTCAGTTAAGGTCTGAGAGGTAATTATACCCCAATTTGATTGACTTCCTTCTTAACTAAGGAATGGTAAGGTTTGATAGTGAATGATGGTTAATTGAATTTAGTAAATGGTTTGAGTTGGCATGGAGATGATTGATTTAAACATCAGTTAAATCCAATGAAGGAGTTTTGGAAATGTTTTCCAAATAAGAAATTAGAAATGTTTTCTAAAAATAGAAAATAAGAATTTAGAATATATGAAAATAGGACATAAGTAAAGTAATGAACTAAGGAGATAAATGTTAAATGATGATTGATCTATATTATTTCCATATGGAAATAATATCATTGTTTGCACATGAGTTTTTCTTTGATAGTTAAATCACAGACTATCAAATGTTTTGACCATTTTACGTTGTTAATATGGAGTGACCGGTTGGATTATTATCCGAAGAACCACTCCGTATTGGCATAAGCGTTGCAAATCAAGTATGCTGAATATATTGAAGACGGAGTAAAGTGCAAGGACTGTTGTATAAATCTTAGGTAAAGATTGTCTAAGATTGATGTACTGAATAGTGCCTTCAGTTTTTCCAGTCCCAGGACAACTTGTATGGACGAATGTCTAACAGAGTATTCCTAACGAATCATATATGTTGATCTCTTCAAACGTATCACTTTTGGTGGCGGAGGAATTCGTTTCTTTTAGCTTCATACCCGTGATAACGTTAGGGAAATCAAAAATGATTTGGCGGGTATGATGATGTGGTATTCCAAGTAAATGAAGATATGATATGTAAAAGGATATGCGTAGCTCCTAGCCTCACATCTGGTAACTGACAGAAACCGAGCAGGCAACATGGCTTAGTCGGTCGCTCCGAAGTAGGGTGTATAATCACCTATCTAGAGAATATTCATTTGCTTCTTTAATCTATCAATGTTGTCCCATATATATACGGGAAACGGTTGCTGATCCCAACCGTTGGTGATATACATCGACACACTCAAGCGAAATGAGTGGTCGGTCATGTGTGGCTGAGTTGCAAGATGTTCTTGTTGAACTCCAGTGTATCGTTCCTAAAGTGCATTGATCGGAAGGTGGTTCCATACCTTGTCATAGTTGGAAATCCATTATCCAATAAGCGCCCGCGGTTTATGATTTTATATTATATATGTGGAACGTGAGATGCAAACGTTCCGCTAGATTGTTATTTACTTGATCTAGACATTATTATAATATCAAACAAGTACTGATTTTAAAGTTTTTTGGATTCTCATAAGGGAAAAACCCGTTCCGTTTTCACGGCGTGGTCTTATGAGATATTCTTTATTTAACCAAGTGTTTGGAGTTTTATTCACACCAGTCCCATGACTGACCCGGAGATTATTTGTTTGTTTTCCCTAAACTCTTGGATGCCTAAATTTGTACGGGCAGTCAAGTAGTCAGGATTTTACAGATACACTTGGATAGCTTGGAGTAGGAGGCTTTAGGATTATATAGCTATTGTTTATTTCCGCTGTGTTGTAAGTGTTGTACTATGCAATGTTATTGTATACATATACTATTTGTATTTCAAAAGTTATGTTATATTTTATTCGTTCCGCTGTAAGATTCGTGTTTACTCTGATGATGTATGTTCTTCTTCTTCTTCTATTCTAAGTTTCTACCTTATCTATCCTCACCCTCTAATTTCTTTCATTAACCATCCGGTATTTTCGACTCTTGATGTTCGATATGTGTTGTATATCGGATAATCAAGGTCGCTAATTTTCGGGTCATTACATCCCAACTTTCCCATTTTCTTAAATCTAACCACTCCCCTTAATGGAGATACCTTCAAATAAACTTGATCTCCAACCGAAAAACGCTAAGTCTCTTCTTCAAGAATCTGCATAACTTTTCTATCGGCTCTATGTTGCCTTCAGTTGCTTCTTAATAAAATCCACTTTATTTGCGGCTCCTTGGATCATATCTAGACTCAACACTAGCCGATTACCAAGCTCAATCCAACACGCAAAAGATCTACGTGGTCTACCATATAATGCTTCAAACGGTGACATTTTCAAACTAGCTCGGAAGCTGTTATTATATAAGAACTCAACCAAATGTATATGATCTTCCCAAGATCCTACGAAATCGAGAATGCAAGCTCGCAACAGCTCCTCTAAAATATGATTCACCCTTTCAGTCTAACCATCTGTTTGAAGATGATATGCAGTGCTAAAATTCCAATTTGTTCCCAACTCATACTGAAATGCTTCCCAGAATTTATTAGTAAAGATCGTATGGCGATCACTGACAATGCTGTTGGGTACTCCATACAGTCTAACAATCACTTTCACATGTATCTGAGCAAGACTTTGAGTTGTTCTATTCGATCTCACTGGAATAAAATGGGCGCTCTTAGTTAGATGATCTATTATAAAAAAATTCTATCATTTCCTTTCTTGGTTCTGGGCAGACCATCACTGAAATTCATAGGTATTTTATCCCACTTCCATTCCGGAATCTCTAATGGTTGCAGTAATCCTGCGACCTTCTGCTGATCACTCTTAACCTGTTGGCAAGTTGAAAACCTACGAACGTTAATAGAAATATCTCTTTTCATTGATTTCTACCAGAGTGTATGCTTTAAATTTCGATACATCTTACTCACCCCTGGATGATTAATAAGCTTAGACTTGTGACATTCATCCATTACCTCTCTTCTGAGCTCAGGAATATTCGGAACACAAATTCGTCCTTGTAGTCCCAAAATTCTTTTGATATCAACCTATAAATTTGAGAATTCGCCTTCCTGAATTCTTTTGTTGATCCTCTGAACAAATTCATCGTGTTTACGAAAACAAAAATCCTCTCTATCAGCAAGGGTGTGATAATAAGATTAGAAATAACTGCGTTCTTTCTACTAAGCACATCTGCCACATCATTGGGTTTTCCTTAGAGTACAGAAAATATCAAGATCATAAGATATAAGAAACTCTAACCATCGTTGTTGCCTCATATAAAGATCTTTCTTGGTGAACAGATATTTCAAAGACTTGTGATTTGTACATAACTCGAACTTTTCACCTAATAGGTAATGCTTCTAAATCCTTAAGGCGAATACCGCTGCAAACAACTCCAAATCATGAGTGGTATACCTATTCTCATGCAGCTTTAACTGACGACTTGCATAAGCAACAACTTTGCCTCTTTGTATTAACACTGCACCTACTCCTTCATGAGTAGCATCTAGTAAAATCTTGATTGCCATCTATAATCGTTAAAACTGGAGTAGTAGTTAATCTTTCTTTCAGCCCTTGGAAAACTACTTCACATTTTGTCATCCAATTAAATTGGCATGCTTTTTAGTAAGCTTTGTCAATGGACTAGATAATTTCAAAAAATCTTTAATGAATTTCCAATAGTAACTTGCCAATCCCATAAAACTCCTAACTTTAGTGGGAGTGCTCGGTTATCTTGAATAGCCGTAATCTTCCACTAATCTATTGATATCCCTTCCTTCGATACAATATGACCAAGGAATTTCACCTCTTCTTTCCAGAATATGCATTTAGAAAATTTGGCTTTTAATATATTCTATATCAGAATTCCCAATACCTGTTCAAATGTTTCGCATGCTAGCTAGCTGACTTCGAAAAGATTAAAATATCATCAATGAAAACTAGCACAAACTTACTTAGCACACCACGAAACACCTGATTCATAAAATCAACAAAATAAGCAGGGGCCTTGCATAACTCGAACTGCATTACTAGCCATTCATAAAATAAATCAGGAACTCTAAAAGCTGTCAAAGGAATACACTCTTCTATAATTCTTAATTGATGAATACCTGTAGCTAGGTCCATCTTTAAAATACTCACGCTCCATTCAAGCGATCTAATAAATTATCCATACGTGGAAGTGGAAATTTATTCTTGAGCATCTACTTGTTGAGGTCTTGGTAATCCACATATAATCTGAGAGTACCTTCTAACTTCGGAACAAACACCATGGCTGCTCCCTAACTTGAGAAACAAGGTCTGATCAGATCTTTCCATAACAATTTTCGAGTTTGATTACCTAACTTTCCTTCTAGTTCAATGTCATTCTCCAACTCGGATGCACAAATGGCCTCACATTCGGAATTAGATCAATTTTGAAATTGATTTTTCTGTATAGAGGTAGGCCATTAACTTCCTCACACACATCCGATAACAATTGGAATATTATCTATAGAAGTGGGAGAAATTTCGAGAGCAGACCAAAATTCATTCCTATCCGAATCCGAACATTCGCATGGTATAATGACAAAATTTCCAAATTTAATTTCTTCTTTAACGGTTCTCTTGGCGCATTTAACTACGACTTCGTACTTACTCAGTCAATCAAATCCCAAAATAATATCAAACTCGGTAAAATTCATCACGATCAGATTGAAAGAAAACTGATAATGGGCTTAAGAGACGGGCACTCTACAACACCAACAAAAATCGATAACCTCCTATCGGGTTATGAACACTAATTGATTCCTTTAGATACCTAAGTTTCAAATTTAATTTCTTAACCATGTTTCTCAAAATAAAACTTCGTGATGCTCATGCATCAAATAACACTTTAACATGAATATTTCTAACTGTAAGCGTACCTTCCAAGACATTTGGATTTTGCCTACCAATAGGGATTGTTGGAGTATCTGCCACATTATACACATGAGCCACTTCGAACTTTTTCTGCAATGGGCAACTTGACTTGATGTGCCCCTTCTTATGCAAATTATAGCATTCCCTATTATCACAAGGTCTCTGGCTAGACTCTGATTCATTTCTCACCGACCTCTTGGGAGATTTGCACTCATTAGCCTAATGTCCAAACTTGTCACAATTATAACATTTAACTTTTGCTCGTTTATCCTCTTTGGGCTTTGCTTCTTCAGTCTTGCTTGTCTCAAGCTTCTGGTTCAAAGGTTTTCTTTTATTGCCAGATAAGCTTTCTCCTTATCTTCCTGAGCATTCGTCTTGTCAATATTTTCATACCTGCAAGCCATCTCTACCACTTTAGCAAATGGGAACTCTATATGGGTTGTCACTCTGCTGCAGTACCTCCTCTGAAGATCCTCAATGAACCTCTGGTTCTACATAATTGGGTTCTGAATTAGCTTTGGACCAAAATGAGAGAGTTCATTGAATTTTTGACATATTTGTGAATGGTCTTATCCCCTTGCTTGAGATTAGCAAACTCATCATATAAGCACTCGACTTCTTCCTGAGGTACAAACCTTTCTTCAGAAATTTCTTTAAACCTTTCCCAAGTCATATCACCTCCCGGATTACCCCTGTTACGACTTCCCACCAAATGAGGGATTCGTCTTTTTAGTAACCAGGATGCCAGAAGCCTTTTCTGATTATTCGCCAGTTCTACGCCTTCGAAGATTCATTCGTAAGACCTCATCCATGCCTGTGCCTCAATTACAGATCCACTGCCAGTAAATTATTCTCAGCATAAATTCTTATACTTCTTCGCAATAGTGTCTAGATCAAACCGTTGTTGCAGCTGTTGCTATTGAGGCAATACGGGCTAATTATCATCTTTTGCGAGGTTGTTCATTTACAATTGGAATGTCATCCCTTTCTCTACCTCTACCTCTCATGCATCTGCCTCTTCCACTAATTTTCATCTATGTCAACGAATAGCAAGAAACTAGTCGGGCTAGCAGAGAAGATATCTTAAGGAATTGCAAGAGCTAGAGACATATGCATAAACAAAGATGTATTAACTGAGTTACATGCTATTCTATTATACTCATTGTAAAATAATCCTATCTCTATAAGTTTATCATCCAAGAATACTACTAATTCTATCTCTGATGAGTCGTTTAATACGTTATACTCTAGAACTAAGGCTAACCATTAGCTCTCATACAAAGCTGACACGACCCATACCCCCGATCTTCGGCGGTAAGGATTGTCTTTCGAATATAACACATTAATCACATTAGCATATATCATAACACAGCATAATACCAAATATCAGAGAATAATTTACATCATTTTACATTAATGGAAATAAACATCATCATCAGAGTTACATAGTATTACAGGATCATACTTAGTACTTAACAAGTTTCATCAAATAGATAATAAGTTTGCAACGTAATCATATATAATTATATATAAGAGAGTGTTTCGGAAGTTCAAAAGTATGATAAAAAGTCCATCTTCATCTTCAAGCCAAAATAGCACCCACCGCTCCGGTGCATATCCAAAAGAAAACAAATGACCTGATCGCTTAGCTGCCCGTGTAAAATTATAGGCACGCGAGTTTGCAAGGGGAAAACAAACTACGATTCAATCAGGAGACTGGTATGAGAAATCTTGTTATTACTTAACTTATCTAACAATAAGGCAAATCACGGCACCACACCGTATGACATGGAACGTGTTTACTCCAATAGATTGCTAGTGCATAAAATAAACAACGCTATGTTTTATAGAAATATGAAGCCAATATAAGACTCGGGTTCCATCACACAATGCAGCGCAAGACGGAGGATAGAGTTTACCTTATAATGGCTAAAAATGATTGGTACGAGGAAAATAAGAATCATTTGATATTATTATTAATGTCTAGGGGTTTCAAAAAGAATTTCAACATAAATGTATCAATCTTAGATGGCATAGTACCCCATCCTACTATATCGCCATAGGTATACAACTAAAATTGTATAGTTGCGTATTAGAAATCGGATTCCATCTATGAGTCGAGGCAAGGGATCTCTCCTCAATAATTTGTACCATCTCTAGCAAGATGTTTAGGACCCCTCGCATTGAGCCCTTGGGAGCAGCAGGATCGGTCATCCTATACGTCAATGATTAGTTATGCCTAAATCATACGTTTCACGGCCCTATCGGACCTAAAACGTGGTCAGTACGTCTATCATCTTGGCCTTGTGCGGCAATATCTGAGGCGCCTTGTTATCCAATATCCACTTAAATAAATATTCCTTGGCTCTATAGCATGGCACTATATCTATCTAGAAAGAAATGCATGTTCTCCCTACTGTCCCTCATCCCATTTGACTCACACCGGGGTGCGAAGCTCACGAATTAACCTACAACATGAAGCTAGGCCATATATCAGTCGTGCTTCGATCATCATCCACAAAGCTCTTCTTTTCAACAAAAGCTTCGATCCGTGCATCTTAGCATGCCACAAAGTTATTCCAAACCATACAATTGATATACCAATCTATAACATTTAAGCTCATACATCTCAGAGAATGGTGTTAAGCTAAGAGAATAAATTCTCTGCCATCAAACATATATATACCTATATATATTTAGTAGAAATCAATTAATACAGTTCAGAATACTGCATCAGACATACAATCCATTTACAAGTTCATTTTGGGTCTAAACGAAACCAGAGGCACCTTATTCCATATATCATATGTCAAATACAAGAGAGAGATCCTCACATATCCAGACAATCAACAAGTACGTCTAGACAACTACCACTATAACCCCTTCAAGAGAGCTACCCAAATCCCCGACATTTGTATTTATCTATTCGATTTGAGAATTTTAGGTCTTGCACCATCTTCAATATCTTTGACTTTTAATTGTCGTTCAATTATCCGAAATGGGATTTAACCCGGTGTTTTCAAATAATTCTTGCATAAAAAAAATCAATTCAAATTCTTATTTAATTACTACTTTACCAATTAAATCTCTTTTTAATTGGTACCTTTTCATAAGATATAAAATCTCATTCTCAAATCCAATTAAGTTATTTGGCTTTCATAATTCAATTCATATCCTCACTTAAAAAGGGTTACTTAAGAATTTTATTCAAATCAAAAATTAAAATTTTTATTTCCACTTTCTTTCTCAAATTAGTTATATCATCATTTGTACACAAATTGCCAAATGTCAACTTAACCATTTTTTCTTTACAAACCATATGAAATTGGTTTATACTTATCCCAAATCATTTATAATATTTTTAATTGATTTTTCACTATTTTTATATTTATAAAAATAGTCCATTTCCGTTGAAAGTCGTTTTAGGCCATTCAGCTGCACAGTCGCTGTTTTCGTTCATATTTGAATTAAACATTTCTAAAGTTCTAACCATTGGATCTTAAATATTTTTTTATCATTGGAAAGTTCTTTTAGAAATGAATCTATCAGTTCTAATTTCGGGAAAATCCGATGGTCGGATCTCCCAGTACACTTGTTTAAAATTACGAATCGAAACGCGAACTACCGCTGCGCGATACGTTTTATTTTATTTTATATTCGACGTGTGTGTATATATATATATTTCACGTCGAGCTACTTCCAAACCATTTTATTCATTAAATATTTGGCTAATGCCATATATTTCTGGAAAATTTCGCCATAATATCCTTTGTATGGAATGATCAAAAAGATCACAACTCGCCTCTCTAGGCCTATATATATATATATATATTCACCCAAAATGAATTGGGAGATATGTAAAAATATCTTCCCAACACCCATGTGGGGTTTACATCATGTGTACAAACAATTTTGACTTATATACACATTCGGGAGATCTGTAAAAATATCATCCCAATACCCGTGTGGGGTTTACATCAAAATCCATGTCGCTTATACAAACATAGGAGAGGCGTGTACATTTCTATCATCTCAATACTTGTATTGGATTTGTTATTAAATCCTGTGATTTATAGTTATATGTTTATTAAGTCCACATCATATAAGCATCAACAATTTCATGCCATATGGTTCTACTATCCAGTCCACATCGGGTAATCACCAGACAAATACCTGATATGCGGTTCTTCTTCTTCTTCTCCAGTTCTCGTCATATAAGCATCAAACAATTACATGCTTATATGGATATGCTATGTTATGTAGTGTGGTCCATAATTATTGTTCACTATCCAATGGTGTATGTTCAATTTCACACAAGAAACCGTCACATGCATCTAGTTCATACACAACCAATAATAGTGATTAAATTGCGCAACCAATGCCATTTAAGGCACAGTAAATTCTCAATAAACTTACTGTGTACTTTCGGTGTTGAACTCAAGGGATATGGCATATAACTGACAAAAATGATATCTTTGTCCAACAACTTAATGTTTAACAAAAAATAAACTTGTACGATCAGTAATAAACGTGACTAGATATTTTTAATCAACAACTAACATTCAATTAAAATTCATGTCCTCTCTGAGCAAATTTTAATTACGCATAAACGTGAGCAACTACGCGTATATCAATTAAAAATGATATTTTTATCTCGTTAGTGGTCAGTTAGCTCTTAATAACTTATTATTATTAACTAATGTTCATCACATAACGTCGTAGTAATTTTATTATTAGATACTATCAATCAACGGTTAATTTTATTTCAATCCCTTTTAAGCTACGGTTTCTCATCGTTAATACAGTTTTTACATTTATATATCCCATATCCAAACTGCTTCTCGTATATCAATTAAAATGACGTTTTTTACTTGCTAAACATCATATAGCATCACAAAAATTTTTATTTACTAAATATAATTATTATTTAACTCGATAATTAACTTGAAAATAGTTAAAAATTAACCTAACCCTTTTATATGTGAGTTTGGATTTCTCACCAGAGATTTCCACTCCATCAATATTTTTGCTGGAAGGAATATGGTCACTTGTCGGGTTTCCACTTAGCTTTTTGGTGAATTACGGAGCTCAAATAACTTGCTACCGACTCACTTACTCGCATACACTTATAGATCTGGGAGTTTAGAGCTAAACGAGGGAAGAAAAGAGGGTATTTGGGGATATTGGGTTTTGCAATCTTCGATGTCCGGGTTCGGCGCAACAAGAAGGAAGGGTTTTGGGGTGTGTAGGGGGTGTAGGAGGTTGCAAAGGAGGAGCTAGAGTGGTAGGAGGAGAAAAAGGTGAGAAATGATGGGTTTTTGAAAAAATGGAACAATGTGGTCCCACGATGGCGGGTCAGGCGGCAGGCTGGGGCATAGCGGCGCAGGGACGATGGTGGGTCAATGGGTGGGGAAGGTGGCAGCGAGCAAGGGGGAGGAGGAGGCCATTTTTATGAAAGAGGAAGGAGGAAAAGAGAACAAGAAGTGAAAGAAAGAAAAGAAGAGGGGTTTATTTGCAAAACTACCACCCTCACGCGGATCGCTGACGCTGAGGTGGCACGATCTGGTGCGTTGCAACAAAACAGCCTTCGGCCGTTGGATGACCTTCGTTTAATTTCAAGTTTTGTAATTCAACGTTTATAACAGTGTGCTAGTTAGCCTCCACCTCTTTTGATCGCACGATCACAAATTAATTCCGTTTGTCATGAAATTTTGGATTCAGACCATAAACTTAATTCTAAAGGCAATAGAACAGATATCTTCGAATTCCGATTTCTATTGACCTTCAATTTTATTTTTCGATCAAGTTTCGGTTTGATTTCTATGTGCGCTTTAGCATATGTTTTATTCTCACGCGCCCACACATTAACCCCAAAAATTACGAAACTTGATTTCTACCATTTTTGGATGATACAGATTCAATTAAAAAAGTTTCGTTGAATTCCAAGGTCAATTCAATAATGTTCCTTTGTAAACTGCTCAAATCATCTTTTTAATAATGGATTTTTGAAAGTGGAAATTTGTGGTAAGGGCTTACCATTGCTTCCCAATTTATTTGCAGGACATGGCTTTGTTGGAATTAGTTTTAAGGACAAAAATTGATGCTCTGCTGATTTCATTAATCCGACCGCCTCTTTCTCAAATTAAAAAGGTGATATGTATGAAATTATGAAAAACAACTCGTGTTTCAAACGAATGAGAGTAAAAGAGTTATTTTTCTTTGTATTTCATTATTCGATTATTCCTATTTGAAGTTGAGATTTTAAGTCTCATTATCGTTAGGCTAATTCATTTGTGCGCATATTAGATAATTTATTTGCACGATTATTATATTTCATTTTTTGATTGTTCACATTTAATTTGTCATGAAATTATTTTTTGAATGTACTTTGGTTAGATATTTTGGACATGAACGAGATTGTGTAAATTATTAATTCAGAAAATTTTGATTTCTTCAAAGGAGGGAGAATATTGTGATCTTAACTTGTATTTATTTTAACAAATGAGTAAGAATCATTAATTTCATCAAATAGATCAATAAAAGCATTAGAACGAAAAAGTTTTGGGGTCAGACTCCTTCGGAATAAGGATGATGGAATGATTAATTTCAATTTCATGAAAGATAATATATGTTTTCATAAAAGAAGAAGCCTTATAGATGGTATATAAATCAAATAGAAGCTAGTTATGTGAGAATTCATTGAAATGAAAATTAAAATTAACAAAACGAGACCAAATAAATTGCATTGGATGATTATTTATTGAAATGGCAGCTGATGTTGTTATTCGATGATTTTGTTAATGAAATTCAAATGGATAATGATGTTATTCAGATAATTCAGCATGAGTTTGTAATATGTTATATGGTTATACTGATTTAAAAGAAAGATAAATGATTTTATCTTTTAATGATAATATTTTTAGTTTACTTGAATTTAGTGATGATATTTTAATGGCTAATATTGAAAATTTTCTGATGAATTTGACAACGAATTTCTACTATCTGATGATGTTATTCACATAACTGAGCATGAGTTTGTAATCTGTAATATGTTTATATTGATTTTTGCAGAAAGATATATCATTTTATCTTTTATTGATATTATTTTTAAGGCCGTGACATACTATGTTATTAAAATTATATTGTATCTATATGAGGATATTGAATATACTATCACTTGTTATTATGTTTGTAAGACTCTATGGAAAAATATAAGTATATGTAGTAAGATTAAAAAATAATATGTTGTACTAACAAGTTTTCAACAAAATATAAATGCTTTTATCTTTCTTAGCTTGGCAGCAGAATAAAAATGAGTATTGAAAATTCGTGATCATTTATTAGAATTACATCTTCAAATTAACAAAAGTTATGTTACAGCTTGCTAGTTAACATTAGATATTACAAATTAACTGTTATTTGGAGGATGTTGTTGGTAATTATTAAAAAAAAAGATAAAATGATTTATCTTTTTTATTTTAAATGCAATACAGTTTGCATAAGTTAATAAGTAAAAGAAAATCGATTTTATCATTTTAGAAGTACATCATTTTTATATATCATAATACTTCATTGTAAAACCAATCCTAAGTATAGTTTCATATCAGCTGTAAAATCATAAAGATGAATCATTTTATATTTTTAGTAGTAAAAGATAAATTGATATCTCAAATAGTGATTTAGTTAAATAATGTTTATGCAGTTTGAACATACCGAAGCAGTGATGTTACAATGCAGTTCGAATATAGTGAAGCAGTGCTGATAAAACTGGAAGTTTTACAATAATTTTCATAACCCAATGCAATACAACATTAAAAACTCAACACTGCATGTCCAACACCAAAATTTCTTTGAAGTGTTCAACATGCTTAGTAGAATTTTAAAATACTTTATGATTTTACAATTGAAACATTTTCTTAGTCATGATAACTTGTAGATAGTCTAAATAATAAGCTTGACAAAAAATCACCCTGTTTGTAGCATCCCATCTTTTTTCCCGATTTTCTCCGGTAATTAAACCAACTTAAACCATTCATAAAGGCAGATTGCTATGGGTACTAACATATATTGAACAAAATAATAGAACTATTCATATCATAAGACAATATTACATCAGAGTTACATGGAATATCAGAGTTACATAATATAGCAACGAAAACATAAATATACTCTCAGTGGTAGAAGCAATATGATGCAGCGGAAACTCCAACTTTAGCTCAAAGCTCCAACTCAGACAGCGCTCTGAGTCTTGCTCTAAGGATCTATAACTATAAAACTAAATGACTAGATGCCCATGTGAAATTTTTTGGACATCCAGAGTTTAGGAAGGAACAATAAACTCCAGGTCAGTCATGAGACTGGTGTGAGAACATAAATTAGTTAATTTTGGGTTTATTTTAAAGTTGGGAAATTCACCGGACCACGCCACTAATGTGGAACGACTTTACTCTATTTGAATACCCGTGCATATAAATTTGCAACGACTTTGGAAAAATGAGGCCGACATAAGCTCATCCCACATCACATAATGCAAGCGCACACCAGATGGAAGAGTTTTGTCTTATGATAACAAACATGCTTTCATACATGAAATTCCACTTTTATACTACTTAATTGCAAGTGCAATTAACCTTTCCATAATATATAAAGTTAATAAAATAGAAATCATCCACAAATATCTAATAAGTAGAATATATTGACAATTAATGCACAATTGATTGCTAATCTATGCAATTAATTCTTAATAGCAAAAGCACTAAATATAGAATTTTAAGCATATATTTTCTTCTTACCAAATTGCAGGACCAAAAATAATTTCTTAATTATATTGCAAAATAAATTCTTTTTGGTAATAACTCTAGTTTTCTATAACGTTCACTTAAATATCGCTCAAAATAGACAAAATTCCAAAAATAAATATTTAGTTTGCGCTAAATCTTAATTTAATTTGTATTTTAAATGCCAAAATTTCTAGGTCGTCACAATCTCCCCCACTTAAAAATTTTCGTCCTCGGAAAAGAGAGCTGTAAAATTTTGCTTAAAATTAATATTACTTAGCTTCAAATTTATGGTTTACAAATACGCTCTCTCGACGAAATATTCCAGAATCCTATTCTAGGGCATTTCTAACCCTATCTCTAATGAGATACTATGACTTTAGTGAGATCTGCCTTTTTTTCAAATATGTCGCACCCTGTAGCTTTGTATAACCAAAGCTCCGATACCACAAATGCAACATCCCGTCTTTTTGCCCGGTTTTCTCTGGTAATTAAACCAACTTAAACCATTCATAAAGGCGGACTGTTATGGGTACTAACATATATTGAACCAAATAATAAAACTTTTCATATCATAAGACACTATTACATCAGAGTTACATGAAATATTAGAGTTACACACATATAGCAGCGGAAACATAAATATACTCTCAGCGGAAGAAGCGATATGATGCAGCGGAAACACCAACACTAGCTCGAAGCTCCAACTCAGATAGCGCTCTAAATCTTGCTCCAACGATCTATAACTGTAAAACTAAACGAATAGGTGTCCATATGAAAATTTTTGGGCACCCAGAGTTTAGGAAGGAACAATAAACTCTAGGTCAGTCATGGGACTGGTATGAGAACATAA
The DNA here is from genome assembly GCA_030737875.1 of Allium sativum. Taxonomy (NCBI): domain Eukaryota; kingdom Viridiplantae; phylum Streptophyta; class Magnoliopsida; order Asparagales; family Amaryllidaceae; genus Allium; species Allium sativum. Next base: position 654,108,812 of record CM060920.1, read on the forward strand.
AATAGTTATTTTTGGGTTTATTTTAAAGTTGGAAAATTCATCAGACCACGCCGCTAATGTGGATCGGGTTTACTCCATGTGAATACCCATGCATATAAATTCGCAAAGACTTTGGAAAAATGAGGCTATCATAAGCTCGTCCCACATCACACAATGCAAGCGTACACCAAATGGGCGAGTTTTGTCTTATGATTTTACCAAGCATGCTTTCATACATGAAAATCCTCTTTTATACTACTTAATTGCAAGTTCAGTTAACCTTTCCATAATATATAAAGTTAATAGAATAGAAATCATCCACAAATATCTAATAAGTAGAATATATTGACAAATAATGCATAATTGATTGCTAATCTGTGCAATTAATTCTTATTAGAAAAAGCATAAAGAATTTTAAGCATATATTTTCTTCTTACCAAATTGCAAGACCAAAAATAATTTCTTAATTAAATTGCAAAATAAATTCACACTGGTAATAACTCTAGTTTTCTATAACATTCACTTAAATATCGCTCAAAATAGACAAAATTCCAAATATAAAAAAAATTGCGCTAAATCTTAATTTAATTTATATTTTAAACGCCAAAATTTATAGGACGTTACACTGTTAATGAGCATTGTTAGATGATCAACAAAACATTTGAATAGAACACTGTAAATCAATTTTGGGCAACATTAAATTCAACAACCAACAAAATATTAAAAAACATTTGTCTTTGAAAAATCAACAAACACAGATAATCAACATACATTGACAATTATCATACACAAACAAATAAAAGTCATTAACGAAGTATCCAAAAAGAGTACGAACAAATAAATTCATCATATCTATAATGTTCTTGTCCATTGTTCACTATCCAGCATTATGAACTACAAACAAAGTGGTTATCTTCAAGAGATGGCTTATCCTTTGTCCAGCCGAAAGCTTGTTTATGCAATATTGCGGATGCAATACTAGCTCTTATGTAATTAATTTCTTCCTAAGGTATAGTTGAAAGAAGACATCTATCTTGAGACAGTTTTGTAATGTTCATAATCACATATATTCCGCACTTATATCTGTCTTAAGAAAGATAAATCCTTTATAAGTTGGTTAAATTTAAAATAACTTTACAATCCCTATTACAATATATATAAACATATAAGTTAGTGTATAAAAAAAGTTATTAAAAAGATAACTATATTTATCTTATTGCGTATTTTAATAAATATTTAATATATATTTGTTTTATAGTAGCAAAGATCAATATTATTATAATATAATTTAATATAGTATAAAACATTTAGTAAATAAGTTTTTGAAGCGACCCGAACTTCCCCGGTCTCCGAAGAGATGGGAAAGAACGAATTACTGTGAGGACAAGACAAAACTGAACACAGACGGAAGAACATTTCATTGTATATTACAACAATTCATCAGATACAAGAATATACAGAGTATGAATAAATTACATTCGATAAATATCAGAGATTACAATAAATTACATAGCAGCGGAAAATAATACAAAGCACAACTGAAGGTGATATACGGATACAGAGCTTTCCGGATATCATTCCAGCTGTAAACCAGGATCCTATGAATATAAATCTACAAAACCAAAACTACTAGCTGCCCGTGTCGAAAATAGGGGCACCCAAAGTTTAGGTTAAAACAATAAACTCTAGGTCAGTCATGTGACTGGTGTGAGAACTAAAACAGTTATTTAAACTTTACTTTAAAAGAGAGTAATTCAAGGGACCACGCCGTATAACACGGAACGGGTTTCCTCCCAAGAATACCAGTGCATAGAATAAACAACGCAATGCTTTTTCGAAAAATGAAGCTATTATAAGACCCAGGTCCCATCACACAATGCAACGCAAGCCGGAGGATAGAATTTTACCTTATAACAACCAAACAAGCTTGGTACGTTTAAAACAAATCATTTGATACTATAATAAGTGTATAGTGTCAAAACAATTTCAATCATAAATATAAATCATAGACGGCATAGCATCCCATGCTACTATGTCGCCATACTAGGCTCTACAAATAAAGCCGAAATATCTTGTATTGGAAATTGGATTTCCGTCATGAGTCGAGGCAAGGGGCAAGCTCCTCTCCGCTTTCGAGACACTCTAGCAAATGTCCCAGGACTACACACTCTGGGCAATCCTGAATCTTCAGGGCCGGTCCTCACTTACGTTAGAGGATTAGTATTCCTGAACACACGTTTCTCGGTCCTTACAGACCTAAAATCGAGGCGCCTCATCCAACAACCACATAGGTGAAAAGTATACAAATGTCAGGGCTGGTAAGTCACCGACACCACCAAAGCTAGAAAGAAACGTCGTGCTCCTCCTGTAGTCTGTATCCCGTTTTTGACTCATACCGAGGTGTGAGGCTCGCGGATTCACGCTATACACAAAGCTATGCCACAAAGGCCGTGCTTTGATCATCAACCACAAGACTTTGCTTTTCAACAGAAGCCTTGATCCATGCAACTCGGCATGCCTCACAGGAAATTCATGCCATGCGATTGATATCTATCGATATATAACCTCTAAGCTCGTACGTCTCAGAGAAGGGCGTTAAGCAAAAGAATAAATTCTCCGCCGCCAAACAGATGTATATTTAATAGAAATCAATCAACACAGAATAAAATCCAATGTCAGACACACAATCCATTTACAAGTTCGTTCTGGGTCTGAACGAAACCGAAGGCACTTTCCTCGCATATCCATCGATCTCCAGGTACGTCTGGACGACCACCAACTATTTCCATCCTCTTGGGTGTACAGCCCAATCAGGATCGTTAGTAATTACCCAAACGATGTGAAGACTTCCGATCTTCAACCACCGTCTTCATCTTCGACATATCGTCGAATCGGTTATTCAGATTGGGTATAAACCCAGACTTTCCGAACAACCCGCGTATATTAAAACAAATGTTACACAAACACAACATACGCCTCATTCCAATTCATTAGTCACTAACCCCAAATTAGCAAGAGAACGATTTCTCAAATATTAACCCCGAAGGCCGAAACCAACATCAGATCAATACCCAGGAAACCATTCTTCTTAACTAACCTTTAGTTAGTTTCTAAATTTCAATTCTTAGGGAAAGGTTCCCATTAATTTTATCCAAGATAAATTCTTTAAAATTTATTCTTTAATCTTCCTTTGGATGTCATTTCAAACCAAATCATGGTTTTCCAAACTAGTCGAGATTAGCGAACCACATCGAAGTAATTATTTATTTTATTTCCCAATCCCAACCTATTCATCCCATGAAGCAAAACTGGTAATACTCCATATCTAACACCACTGTGTTATCGGTAAAATTAATTACCATTTCACGTTCAAATCTAATTAAAGATTTAACTATCGCTTTGGAGCAAAACTGGTAATACTCCATTCTCGCTCATTTGCCAAATTTGATAATTTAAATTATCAATTCACATTTCAATCTAATTGCGGATTCATTTAAAACTCCTTTTACGGGGTTAAAGAACTAATGTCATTTAAAACATAGTTCACAACAACCCAAATCACATTCTATTTATTATCGGATTAAAGAACTAGTGTTATTTAAAACATTGTTCACGATAAACCCACAAATCAATTCTATTTAAAACCCATTTCAAATCCAATTTATTTATTTAAAAAAAATAAATAGATTTTAATTTTAGTTCAAAACTAGTTTATTTCAATAAAAATCTATTTTTATCTTTTCAAATATGGAGTTTTACATCCCAATTTTTCTGAAATCATTTCTTATGATTTTACACAAATTATTGGTATTTTTAATAATTTTATCAAGGCCCGTACAGTCGATTTCCATCAACGGCCATCGAACTGCACTTACAACGAACTTTTCCAAATTTATTTGGACGTATCTCCAAATCCAACCGTTGGATTTCAAATTTCTAATAATCGTTAGAAAGCTCTTTTCGATACGAACCCAACGGTTCTGGTTTTAGGAGAATCCGACGGTCGGATCTCCCGTAATGTTCGTTTGAAATAAATGGTCGAAATTCACGAACTGCCGCGGCGCGGCGCGTTCTATTCAGGCCATTATATTATATATATAATATATATTTCGTCGATTTCTATTTAAAACGAATTTTATAAATCGTTTTAAATTCGTTTCAAAAACAATTTCAACTTCCATTTCAATTCAAATCAAAATTAAATTCTTCCTTATTAATTCGTTTAAAATTCATTTCTATTCAATTCAAATTTCAATTCAATTTGAATTTATTTCAATTCGTTTTCAATTCAATTCGAATTTGTTTTCCATTCGATTCAAATTCAAATTTCATTTCAAAATATTCGATTTCGAAATCACTTTTCAATATTCAGTTTAAAATGAATAAAATCGATATAAATATCGTTCACGTCAAAATGGCGTCAATCTAATCAACACGGCTTCATATAATTCTATTTTCAAATATTCTATTTCAAATATTTCTATTTCAAAATATTTCCTATTCAAATATTTCTATTTCAAATATTTCTATTTCAAAATATTTCGTTCAACACATGACTAATCTCAACGGATGAGTACTGTCAACACATGAACCTTTATTTTATATTGATAAAGAAGTAAATTTTATTCTTAAAATATTTCGTTCAACACATGACTAATCTCAGCGGATGAGTACGGTCAACACATGAACCTTTATTTTATAATATTCCTTATTTTCTAAATTGGAATGAGGCCCAATCAATCACCATATAATATTAATTATATGGATTTTCGAACATCACACGTATATAATAGCACTGGAAAAAAAACAACCATCAACTAAAGTGCACTACACTGTATAAGCATCAAATATAGATATCTAACGCTTATAACAGGCTGTCAATTAATCGATCGACATATTTAATCAATCAGGATGAGTGAACTTCAAATTTCATCCCAACACCCGTATGGGGTTTCAAACAATCAAACACAGATTTTATTTGTGAAGTTGGGCGATGTGTAAAATTTATCGACCCAATCAATATCAGTCAAATCAGTGTATATAAACAAATCGGCCGATTTGTTTATAAATATTTATTTATTCACTTTCACGTTAAAAATTATATTTTTAATGACAAAACATTTTATTCAACCTATGAAAATATTCTATTCAGTTCATTCTTTAAATAAAATGATATTTTTATTTTTCTAACTTATTTTAGAAAATTTCGGCGGCATAACGGCACGATACTAGAAACGGGACGAGGCCTAGCCTTATCCCCGGTCTAATGAAGGCCCACGCCATTCACATATCAATCAAATCAATTTCATTTCACCAAACAATTCAATTCAACCCAAATAATCTAACCAATTACACAGTCAAACAAACAAGTCTATGGTTTGTGGACGATTGTGTCGGGTGCTACTAAACACCATCTGCATCCTAGTATATATATATATATATATATATATATATATATATATATATATATATGTGTGTGTATGTATATAACTAGAAAAGAGAAATTTAGAGTGAGAAGTTCTCACCAATAGCTATCCAATACCACGACTCTTCATTTATAGAAATCTTCATCGTTTTCGTCTTTTTGTCACTTTCGCTGCCCGTAGTCATTACATATATAAAAATCAATTTTTACTTTGCTATTCAATATATAAAAATCGAATTTTTACTTCGCTATTCAATATATAAAAATCGAATTTTTACTTCGCTATTCAATATATAAAAATTGAATTTTTACTTCGCTATTCAATATATAAAAATCGAATTTTTACAATTTCCTCATATGGATAAAAATTCTATATTTACATCGTTATTCTCTATATTCAGATCTCGCCCTTTCAACTATAAAGATTTCTCCTTTTCAAATATAAAGATTTCTCCTTTTCAAATTTAAAGATTTCGCCTTTTCAAATTTAAAGATTTCGCCTTTTCAAATTTATCATTATAAAAATCACATTTTTATTTTTCTACACATATAAAGATGATATTTCTAATATTCCTATCATGTAAAAATTATATTTTTAATTCTGTACATAAACAAAAATCATATTTTTACATCTTCTATATAGTAAAGATTATATTTTTAATACTTTAAAAATATAAAAATCATATTTTTATTACTTTAAAAATATAAAAATCATATTTTTCTAAGCTAAATGAAATAAAAAAATTAGCACTTTAAAACAATTTTTAAGTTAACTGAACAAAGAATAACAAACAAAAGCAAAAACCAAAAACAAAAACGTACCACGGTCGGAGAGGGAATCTGAGGTGCGGAGGGCGGAGCAGTGGCGCGGTAGGGGTTGCGGGGTTGGGCAGGGAGTCGGAGGGGTAGGCGATGGAGGGGGGGCTGTCTAAGCGGCGACGTGATTCAATGGGGGGAGGGGGGGCTCTCGCGCGGTGGCGCGATCCATCGGGGGGGGTGGGGGGGCTCTCGATCTGACGGGGGGTGGGGGTCTTCGCACTGCGGTCGGCGCCGCTGGGGGGGGTGGCGGTTGCGCGGCTGCGCCCCTTTTTTTTATTTATTCTGATTTCGAAATGAAAAAAAACGGTGGGGGGGGGCAAAGGGAAGAAAAGGGTTTTTTTTTCATTAATTATTTAAATTTTCAAAAGGTTGACTTTTACATACGACCTCTAAACGAGGCCCACCGCCTGTCGTCCATAGCGTTTCACCCCCATTCCGAACACAATGGGATATGTATCGTAGGCTGATTCGATCGTTTCGAACAGTTTTCGTCAAAATCAACATATAACTCTATATATTGAATTTGAACGCGCATTTCAATTTACTGGGGTCGCATACTAACTCGAAAAATTACAGAAAAATATTTTCTAGCTTCGTATTGACGATATGGTCCTAACAAAACTAGTTTCGTCGAATTCTGAGGCCGTTGGAAAAATGGCCATTTTCCAGTCGATTAAAATCAACTGAAACTGGTCAAACGCGTTTTCCTTTGCCACGCTCACATATTGATTCGAAAAATTATGAAATTTGAAACCTAGCAATAACTTTACATCACGGATCCAACAAAAGTGGTTTCGCCGAAATCCGAGGTCGTTTGCAAAATTTCCATTTTTAAGGGCCTGAATTCCATAGCGACTATTCAGAATTTTCAACTGGACATATCTTTTGATTCCCACTATGAAATTTTAATTTTCCGGGTTCGTTGGAAAGATATCATCAAATAGGTTCCATTATTTTTGGTTTCGCTAAAATCCGGTTTGTTTTGCACCTGGTACATTCAATTGAATTTTGAAGTCGAATTATCGAACTACCGCGTCATTTTCAATTCCTTTTATAATTATATATATAATTATTTATATTCTAATGACGACGTATATAATTTATACGTTCTAAATATATTCAAAATAAATTTCTCGTCGATATTATTTAAAATAATCTATTTTAAATATTCAAAATTCGCTAAAATTGCCAAAATAAAAATTTTAAACTGGCTCAGAATTTCCAGGTTATTACAATCTCCCCCACTTAAAACTTTTCGTCCCCGAAAAGGAACAAAGTCAAAAGTGGTTTGACTAACCAGCTCTACGTTCGATCTGGCTTCCATTCTCCAACTTTTCAGTTTCTGAGAATTTTCAAATTCTTCAAAAATTTGGCTAACACCCTAAATTTTCGAAAAATTTCGCCATAACCTCCCCTGCACCGGGAGCCACGGGAAAATCCCAAAATTGCCATACAGGCCTTCTGATCTCAAAAAGAAAAAGAAAAAGCCAAGCGGCTAGCCAATAGGCTCATAAAATCATCATCACCCAAACAAAGCAGTAAATTATAGTAAATATGTACCTATTTGTCGGGCAAACAAATTTTATTCTCTGCTCTAGCCTCCATGCTATGACCTGTTCAATGTAAGTATATGTATATGTAAGCAAATGCGACCAATTTTCAATACAATTCAATATTTGATACAATTAGGCATAATGGTTCAAAATTATCAAACAAATAAACAAACAACACAAACATCAATCAATTAGTGAATTAGAGTTTCAAATTCATAATTTGATATATATACTGAAAATCATGTTTTTGATGCCAATTCACAACAATGTGTTCTAGCTATATAAGTTTTGGTTCTCACACCAGTCTAATGGAAATATATAGATATCACACCTTCGTCACTCGAATATAAATTCTAACGACGAGTACTCAACCATCAGAATCATCTTCGGGCCACTAGAGTATGATTCTATATCTATCCAGTATATTAAAACTTCGAATATACGTTCATGACGCGTATATGCAAAATCTTTATATAGTGGACTGTCCATATTCGAAATAAATAAATATTCAGATACGTATAAAACGATTTAAATTTTCAAAATAAAATTGTTTTCATTTGAAAAATATACTCTTCACACTCGTTCTAGGATACTACTGATCCCATCTCTAACGAGTCATTCTAATTGGATATTACTAATCCAATATCTGATGAATTCTTTCGTATGGTCTAATGTGTCTTGTTCTCGAGCTCTGCAAACCAAAGCTCTGATACCAAATGAAGCGACCCGAACTTCCCCAGTCTCCGAAGAGATGGGAAAGAACGAATTACTGTGAGGACAAGACAAATCTGAATGCAGACGGAAGAACATTTCATTGTATATTACAACAATTCATCGGATACAAGAATATACTGAGTATGAATAAATTACATTCGATAAATATCAGAGATTACAATAAATTACATAGCAGCGGAAAATAATACAAAGCACAGCTGAAGGTGATATACGGATACAAAGCTTTCCGGATATCATTCCAACTGTAAACCAGGATCCTGTGAATATAAATCTGCAAAACCAAAACTACTAGCTGCCCGTGTCGAAAATAGGGGCACCCAGAGTTTAGGTTAAAACAATAAACTCCAGGTCAGTCATGTGACTGGTGTGAGAACTAAAACAGTTATTTAAACTTTACTTTAAAAGAGAGTAATTCAAAGGACCACGCCGTATAACACGGAACGGGTTTCCTCCCAAGAATACTAGTCCATAGAATAAACAGCGCAATGCTCTTTCGAAAAATGAAGCTATTATAAGACCCAGGTCCCATCACACAATGCAACGCAAGCCGGAGGATAGGGTTTTACCTTATAACAGCCAAACATGCTTGGTACGTTTAAAACAAATCATTTGATACTATAATAAGTGTATAGTGTCAAAACAATTTCAATCATAAATATAAATCATAGACGGCATAGCATCCCATGCTACTATGTCGCCATACTAGGCTCTACAAATAAAGCCGAAATATCTCGTATTGGAAATTGGATTTCCGTCATGAGTCGAGGCAAGGGGCAAGCTCCTCTCCACTTTCAAGACACGCTAGCAAATGTCCCAGGACTACACACTCTGGGCAATCCTGGATCTTCAGGGCCGGTCCTCACTTACGTTAGAGGATTAGTATTCCTGAACATACGTTTCCCGGTCCTTACAGACCTAAAATCGAGGCGCCTCATCCAACAACCACATAGGTGAAAAGTATACAAATGTCAGGGCTGGTAAGTCAATGACACCACCAAAGCTAGAAAGAAACGTCGTGCTCCTCCTGTAGTCTGTATCCCGTTTTGACTCATACCGAGGTGTGAGGCTCGCGGATTCACGCTATACACAAAGCTATGCCACAAAGGCCGTGCTTTGATCATCAACCACAAGACTTTGCTTTTCAACAGAAGCCTTGATCCATGCAACTCGGCATGCCTCACAGGAAATTCATGCCATGCGATTGATATCTATCGATATATAACCTCTAAGCTCGTACGTCTCAGAGAAGGGCGTTAAGCAAAAGAATAAATTCTCCGCCGCCAAACAGATGTATATTTAATAGAAATCAATCAACACAGAATAAAATCCAATGTCAGACACACAATCCATTTACAAGTTCGTTCTGGGTCTGAACGAAACCGAAGGCACTTTCCTCGCATATCCATCGATCTCCAGGTACGTCTGGACGACCACCAACTATTTCCATCCTCTTGGGTGTACAGCCCAATCAGGATCGTTAGTAATTACCCAAACGATGTGAAAACTTCCGATCTTCAACCACCGTCTTCATCTTCGACATATCGTCGAATCGGTTATTCAGAATGGGTATAAACCCGGACTTTCCGAACAACCCGCGTATATTAAAACAAATGTTACACAAACACAACATACGCCTCATTCCAATTCATTAGTCACTAACCGCAAATTAGCAAGAGAACGATTTCTCAAATATTAACCCCGAAGGCCGAAACCAACATCAGATCAATACCCAGGAAACCATTCTTCTTAACTAACCTTCAGTTAGTTTCTAAATTTCAATTCTTAGGGAAAGGTTCCCATTAATTTTATCCAAGATAAATTCTTTAAAATTTATTCTTTAATCTTCCTTTGGAGGTCATTTCAAACCAAATCATGGTTTTCCAAACTAGTCGAGATTAGCGAACCACATCGAAGTAATTATTTATTTTATTTCCCAATCCTAACCTATTCATCCCATGAAGCAAAACTGGTAATACTCCATATCTAACACCACTGTGTTATCGGTAAAATTAATTACCATTTCACGTTCAAATCTAATTAAAGATTTAACTATCGCTTTGGAGCAAAACTGGTAGAACTCCATTCTCGCTCATTTGCCAAATTTGATAATTTAAATTATCAATTCACATTTCAATCTAATTGCGGATTCATTTAAAACTCCTTTTACGGGGTTAAAGAACTAATGTCATTTAAAACATAGTTCACGACAACACAAATCACATTCTATTTATTATCGGGTTAAAGAACTAGTGTTATTTAAAACACTGTTCATGATAAACCCACAAATCAATTCTATTTAAAACATATTTCAAATCCAATTTATTTATTTAAAAAAAATAAATGGATTTTAATTTTAGTTCAAAACTAGTTTATTTCAATAAAAATCTATTTTTATCTTTTCAAATATGGAGTTTTACATCCCAATTTTTTCCAAATCATTTCTTATTTTTTTACACAAATTATTGGTATTTTTAATAATTTTATCAAGGCCCATACAGTCGATTTCCATCAACGGCCATCGAACTGCACTTACAGCGACCTTTTCCAAATTTGATTTGGACGTATCTCCAAATCCAACCGTTGGATTTCAAATTTCTAATATTCGTTAGAAAGCTCTTTTCGATACGAACCCAACGGTTCCGGTTTTAGGAGAATCCGACGGTCGGATCTCCCGTAATGTTCGTTTGAAATAAATGGTCGAAATTCACGAACTGCCGCGGCGCGTTCTATTCAGGCCATTATATTATATACATAATATATATTTCGTCGATTTCTATTTAAAACGAATTTTATAAATCGTTTTAAATTCGTTTCAAAAACAATTTCAACTTCCATTTCAATTCAAATCAAAATTGAATTCTTCCTTATAAATTCGTTTAAAATTCATTTCTATTCAATTCAAATTTCAATTCAATTTGAATTTATTTCAATTCTTTTTCAATTCAATTCGAATTCGTTTTCCATTCGATTCAAATTCAAATTTCATTTCAAAATATTCGATTTCGAAATCACTTTTCAATATTCATTTTAAAATGAATAAAATCGATATAAATATCGTTCACGTCAAAATGTTGTCAATCTAATCAACACGGCTTCATATAATTCTATTTTCAAATATTCTATTTCAAATATTTCTATTTCAAAATATTTCCTATTCAAATATTTCTATTTCAAATATTTCTATTTCAAAATATTTCGTTCAACACATGACTAATCTCAACGGATGAGTACTGTCAACACATGAACCTTTATTTTATATTGATAAAGAAGTAAATTTTATTATTAAAATATTTCGTTCAACACATGACTAATCTCAACGGATGAGTACGGTCAACACATGAACCTTTATTTTATAATATTCCTTATTTTCTAAATTGGAATGAGGCCCAATCAATCACCATATAATATTAATTATATGGATTTTCATACATCACACGTATATAATAGCATTGGGGAAAAAAAAACCATCAACCAAAGTGCACTACACTGTATAAGCATCAAATATAGATAACTAACGCTTATAATAGCTTGTCAATCAATCGATCGACATATTTAATCAATCAGGATGAGTGAACTTCAAATTTCATCCCAACACCCGTGTGGGTTTTCAAACAATCAAACACAGATTTTATTTGTGCATTTGGGCGATGTGTAAAATTTATCGACCCAATCAATATCAATCAAATCAGTGTATATAAACAAATCGGCCGATTTGTTTATAAATATTTATTTATTCACTTTCACGTTAAAAATTATATTTTTAATGATAAAACATTTTATTCAACCTATGAAAATATTCTATTCAGTTCATTCTTTAAATAAAATGATATTTTTATTTTTCTAACTTATTTTAGAAAATTTCGGCGGCATAACGGCACGATACTAGAAACGGGACGAGGCCTAGCCTTATCCCCGGTCTAGTGAAGGCCCACGCCATTCACACATCAATCAAATCAATTTCATTTCACCAAACAATTCAATTCAACCCAAATAATCTAACCAACTACACAGTCAAACAAACAAGTCCATGGTCTGTGGACGATTGTGTCGGGTGCTACTAAACACCGTATGCATCCTAGTACATATATATATATAACTAGAAAAGAGAAATTTAGAGTGAGAAGTTCTCACCAATAGCTATCCAATACCACGACACTTCATTTATAGAAATCTTCATCGTTCTCGCCTTTTTGTCACTTTCGTTGCCCGTAGTCACTACATATATAAAAATCAATTTTTACTTTGCTATTCAATATATAAAAATCGAATTTTTACTTCGCTATTCAATATATAAAAATCGAATTTTTACTTCGCTATTCAATATATAAAAATCGAATTTTTACTTCACTATTTAATATATAAAAATCGAATTTTTACAATTTCCTCATATGGATAAAAATTCTATTTTTACATCGTTATTCTCTATATTTAGATCTCGCCCTTTCAACTATAAAGACTTCTCCTTTTCAAATATAAAGATTTCTCCTTTTCAAATTTAAAGATTTCGCCTTTTCAAATTTAAAGATTTCGCCTTTTCAAATTTATCATTATAAAAATCACATTTTTATTTTTCTACACATATAAAGATGATATTTCTAATATTCCTATCATGTAAAAATTATATTTTTAATTCTCTACATAAACAAAAAATCATATTTTTACATCTTCTATATAGTAAAGATTATATTTTTAATACTTTAAAAATATAAAAATCATATTTTAATTACTTTAAAAATATAAAAATCATATTTTTCTAAGCTAAATGAAATAAACAAATCAGCACTTTAAAACAAATTTTAAGTTAATTGAACAAAGCAAAACAAACAAAAGCAAAAACCAAAAACAAAAACGTACCACGGTCAGAGAGGGAATCTGAGGTGCGGAGGGCGGAGCAGTGGCACGGTTGGGGGTTGCGGGGTTGGGCAGGGAGGCGGAGGGGTAGGCGATGGAGGGGGGCTGTCTGAGCGGCGGCGCGATTCATCGGGTCGGGGGGCTCTCGCGCGGCGGCGCGATCCATCGGGGGGGGGGGGGGGGCTCTCGATCTGACGAGGGGGGGTCTTCGCACGACGATCGGCGCCGCTGGGGTGGGGGGTGGCGGTTGCGCGGCTGCGCCCCTTTTGTTTTTATTTATTCTGATTTCGAAATGAAAAAAAGGGGGGCCAGAGGGAGGATAAGGGGTTTTTTTTTTCTTTAATTATTTAAAATTTCAAAAGGTTGACTTTTACATACGACCTCTAAATGAGGCCCACCGCCTGTCGTCCATAGCATTTCACCCCCATTCCGAACACAATGGGATATGTATCGTAGGCTGATTCGATCGTTTCGAACAGTTTTCGTCAAAATCAACATATAACTCTATATATTGAATTTGAACGCGCATTTCAATTTACTGGGGTCACATACTAACTCGAAAAATTACAGAAAAATATTTTCTAGCTTCGTATTGACGATATGGTCCTAACAAAACTAGTTTCGTCGAATTCTGAGGCCATTGGAAAAATGTCCATTTTCCAGTCAATTAAAATCAACTGAAACTGGTCAAACGTGTTTTCCTTTGCCACGCTCACATATTGATTCAAAAAATTATGAAATTTGAAACCTACCAATAACTTTACATCACGGATCCAACAAAAGTGGTTTCGTCGAAATTCGAGGTCGTTTGCAAAATTTCCATTTTTAAGGGCCTGAATTCCATAGCGACTACTCAGAATTTTCAACTGGACATATCTTTTGATTCCCGCTATGAAATTTTGATTTTCCGGGTTCGTTGGAAAGATATCATCAAATAGGTTCCATTATTTTTGGTTTCTCTAAAATCCGGTTTGTTTTGCACCTGGTACATTCAATTGAAGTTTGAAGTCAAATTATCGAACTACCACGTCATTTTCAATTCCTTTTATAATTATATATATAATTATTTATATTCTAACGACGACGTATATAATATATACGTTCTAAATGTATTCAAAATAAATTTCTCGTTGATATTATTTAAAATAATCTATTTTAAATATTCAAAATTCGCTAAAATTGCCAAAATAAAAATTTTAAACTGGCTCAGAATTTCCGGGTTATTACAGTTTTTCTCTTTAAAAGAATGTAGTTTTATGTATTTATATATAAGATAAACAGTAGATTTTGAAAAAGATAAAAATATTTATCTTTTGGTATTGTTGATTATATATGGGAAAATAATTAAATTATTTGAAACGATAACTAAATTTATTATTTTTTAAACTTCATCTATAATATAAGTTTTTAAAATAATATACATTTATTGTAAACTAATAAATATACAGATTTTTTTTAAGGTTGAAATTATGTATTTGTATGCATATTTTTTACAAAAACTATACTAAATTAAACAATATAGCAATTATATAGTATTACCCATTAAGCTGTTGAGGACATTCTCCAGTTGTAAGGACAGATGATTTTTTTGTATTCTCCTTAGTTTGTTCCTTCTCAAGTTTCTTGTTTATGTCATTGACTAATTTTTGCTGTATAGTAATAAGAATATTTATTAATTTAGTTAACGTAGAAAAATTAAACATTCAAAATGGCTTACGATTTTTAAGGCGCTTTTTTGGGCATACTGGTAAATCTTCCATTTTTACATCTGTTTGACAAAGAATCATACAGTGTCCATTCTGAAAATTCTGGTTAAAATGTTAAGAGTATCTAATGTGAATTTTCATGGACAGGAAATAAGAATTTATCACATCGTGAATCTTGTAGTGCTGCTATCAATGCTAGAATAAACGAACGAATTTTGACATTTTGTATGTCAATTGTAACACTTTTCTGTAAAAACAAAGTAATATTGTAGTTATACAAAATAGATTTATTAATGAATCATTACATATATGTCAAGAATAATGATCTTACTGTCATTATGGTATTAAAGTAAGCTACATTTGAATTGACATTCCACAGTTTTGCTACTTTAAACCATTACCAATCTATTATCTTCATAGGCAATATATTAGAGTAGTTGCAATAATAAATCTATACAATGAAGCAATTTTATATTGTTTTGATATGTTAGCAATGTTTAATTATGTGTGATAGAAACCAAAGTTTAATGACACAAAGATAGTAAAACACTTGTGAATTGTCATAATATATGTGCATTTTTTCTTGTAAGTTTTAATTTTAAAATAATAAATGTATTTATATTTTTATAATGATAAAAATATTTAAAAAAACATACGATCAATTGAACTTACTTGTTTGAACATATGATAAATTCTATTACTCAAAATCATATGAAAACATCTCATATGATATAAAATTATTATTTATAATATCTGTATGAAAACATTTTTTTAAAAAAAGATATATGTTTTATCTTTTAAAGTGCTAAACATAACAAAATTATGTGATTAGTCGAGCTTCTATGTTTCAGTAGTTAAAATAACTATCATATGTGTACAAATCTATCAGTGTCATAAGTCGAATAATATGATATACTTACCTGGCCAGAAACAAATTCATCGAAAATCAGTTCTTCAATCATATCCTTACTTATGACAATATTGTTTTCTTTGTTTGAATTGGAAATCTCTACATGTAAAGTAAACAAAGTTATAATTTAAGAAATTTGTTTTTATTAATTTATAAAGTATATAATTTAAAAAGTATATAAGCTTACTTAATGTCATCAACTTTGTTGAAGTAATCTATTATGAACTTCTTTTCGTCATCAGGAAATTCCTTAAAAATCTCAGAATTTTCTATTTTCCTTTAGCTTTTTCTCATTTTAGTACATTTTTCTGTGTTGAGAGTATCGACATCTATAGGTTCTTGGCTTTCACACTTTCGCTTTTTCTTTTTTCTTTTCTCTTTTTCTATATTTTCTTTTTCTTCAATTTCTTCAGGGTCATTATGTTCTACGTCTTCTTCTTTATCTTCCTTTTCTTCACCATCCATTTTTTTCACATTCTTTTTCCTCAATTTCTTCGTTTTCATTATGTTCTAGTTCTTCTTCTGTATCTTCCTTTTCTTCACCATCAATTTTTTTCACATTATTTTTCTTCAATTTTATCGGTTTCATTATGTTCCAGTTATTCTTCTTTATCTTCGTTTTCTTCATCATACTTTTTCTCACATTCTTTTTCTGGGATTCCAGTCAAATTGTGGTCATAATTTAACAAACTTTCTAATTCCTTTCTCCTCTTTTTTCGGCTTGTAATTGTTTTTCTCTGGGCTGAAGCTTTTTTCTAACTGCTCAACTTTTCTTTTTAACTTCACAATTTCTTTAACTTTGCCTTCGACTTATGTTAGAAGACAACTTTCTTCGTTATCATTGTTTTTCCCCCTTCCAAAGTCTTGGTCACTTTCAGTAGAAGTTTTTTTTTCATCTTTCATTATTTTGTTGAAACTCTTTGCAAACTGAAAAATAAAATTTGGAAAAGCATGTTGTTACTTCATATTGCTGATTAATTTGTTATGTGAAAACTTAGTTGACTTCTAGGTGAAAATACACAATATTGATAAATATGCATAAGATTAATCAATGGTACAGATATTAACAATAGGAAATAATTAAAAAGATAAAAGTTTTTATCTATTTCAGCATATGTTAAAATTTATGTTTTTTTACTTCAAAAATAACAGTAAAATGACATAAACAGCAAGGAAGTTCAGAAAAAAAAGTACCCTTTCTAGCTTAGTAGATATAATTGATATGTTTTTCAACAATGATAAATCCCATTTTACTATTCTTGGCCTTTCATTTCCACATCTCTGTTTATGTAACGATACAGATTTCACCCGGGCCTAATCGATCGCTAAACCGACCAAGACTGTTCAAAACCTGCATACTCTAACTCTGGGCATACAGCACATCAGAAAAGATAACAGAAGAATTTTATAAACGTCATAATAATGTCACATCAGAGTACAGAAATATCAGAGTATGAATAAATATAATAATATAGTGGAATATAATTTTACAATAAATGTATTACAATGCACAACGGAAATATAAACTACACAGCGCAAGACTAGCAATGCTTTGGACACAACTTTAAGCTTCGATCCAGAATCCTGCTTATATATCTGCAAAATAAACTACTCGCCTTCCCGTGTGGAAAATAGGGGCACCCGAGTTTGCAAGGGAAAAACAAACTACAAGTCAGTCATGGGACTGACGAGAGAAACTCTAAACAGTTATAAACATATGATAAGGCAAATCATAGGACCACGCCGCTAATGCGGAACGGGTTTACCCCCATGAATGCCAGTGTATAAACAACAATCAATATAGATGTATGGATCTACTATGCATCAATCAACATGCAATATCCCAATCTACCCGTTTAGATTAATCACCACACTTAGATTTGCCAAATCCAATTCAATTTACAGAAATTATTCCTTTGGACTTTATTTCCCGATTTCCATTTCAAATCATTTGAAATACATATCTAACTTTCTATAACAACGTAGATTTCACTTCGGGATCTCAAATCAAATCGTTTGGAAATGTGAATTCCAAAACATAACAATGCATTAAAACAAGTATGCAACCAAATATCGAGCTCCCCCAAGACAAGGCAAAGGGCACGCACCTAAGCAACTCGATATATATATGTGCACCTCCCACTATGGAGCAGGCTAAACCGACGATGCACCTCCCACGCATGGAAGCATACACCGCCCATCTCACCCATACTTTTAGTCATTTGGGTTACTCGAATCTCTAGCCACATACCAAATCATTTCATATCCCGAACTAGGGAAAATCATTTCACAACATAATAATCACAAGTACTTTCAAAATATAGTACTTCACATCAGCAATGCACATATATGATTAGTCACTATTAATCACATAACCTTTGGGTTCGTA
The DNA here is from genome assembly GCA_030737875.1 of Allium sativum. Taxonomy (NCBI): domain Eukaryota; kingdom Viridiplantae; phylum Streptophyta; class Magnoliopsida; order Asparagales; family Amaryllidaceae; genus Allium; species Allium sativum. The sequence goes on from CM060920.1 coordinate 654,127,179, forward strand.
CGTCTCAAAGAAGGGTGTTAAGCAAGAGAATAAATTCTCCGCCACCAAACAGATACATCATTAATAGCAACTAATCGAATATGTCATGAACTACAACGTAAAACCATAATACATTTCCAAATCATTTCGAAATCATCGAGTTTTAGCCCTCGAAATCCTTTTTGTTTCATAATTTTTTTTATAAAACATTCCCTATCCAAAATCGGGAATACATTCTTTTCACTTAAGAAATGTATCATTTCACAATCATTCATTAAATTTGAAATGAACATAACAACATCTCTACACATCTCATAGTCAAATCGTGAAGTGTTTCACAAGATGTTAGCCTACCAGTATTCCTAGCTAAACCAATGCTAAATGTAAAAGCATATCTTGCTCATAAACTGGTCGAGCACAATCCAAAAAATCAATCAATTCAATTTGACATTAAATATAAGGTTTTGAATAGAGATAGTATTGACTTATGTTCAACATCAAATCCTACAACCAACATATATCATATTGGGAATAACGATACCGATATCTTCCAAATTCCCATCATAATATCCGTATAATCACGGAATCCAATATCGAAATATTCCGAAGATTATTTCCATTCCAAACAGTTCCAATTTATTCGTTGGAAAATTCTGGTTATTTAAAACCATTTCTCAATCCAATTTATTTATTTAAAAATATTCGGATTATAATTCTAGTTCATAACTAGTTCATTTCGATAAAAATATATTTTTATCTTTTCAAATATGGAATTTTTCATGCCAATTCTTTCCAAATCATTTCTTTTGGTTTTACGCAAATTATTAATAATTTTAATAATTTTATCAAGTCCCGTACAATTGATTTCCATAAACAGTCATCAAACTGCACTTACAACGACCTTTTCCAAATTTGATTTGGACATAATTCCAAATCCAACTGTTAGATTTCTAATTTCTTGTATTCGTTAGAAGGTTATTTCGATAAGACCCAACAGTTATGGTTTTAGGAGAATCCGACGTTCGGATCTCCAGTAATGCCCGTTCGAAGTAGATGGTCGAAATTTGCGAACTGCCACAGCGTGGCGCGTTCTATTCAAGCCATTATATTATATATATAATATATATTTCGTCGATTTCCATTTATAACATATTTTATAAATCCTTTGAAAACGATTTCAATTTATATTCTGGCTCAAGATCTTCAACTTTTCAGTTTCTAAGAACTTTCTAATTTTTCAAAAATTTGGCTAACACCCTAAATTTTCGAAAAATTTCACCATTGCCTCCCCTGCACGGGAGCACCGGGAATATCCCGAAATTGCCATACAGGCCCCTCCAATCCAAAATTAAAAAGAGCTAAGAGGCTAGCCAATCGTCTCATAAAATCATCATACCCAAACAAAACAGTAAATATGTACCTATTTGTCATATATACAATTTTATTCCTCTTCTGTAACGACCCGGAAAATCTGAACCAATTTAAAAAATTTTAATTGGCTACAATAGTGGATTTTAAATATTTAAAATAAATATTTTAAATAATAATGATGAAAAGTAAGTTTGAATCGACATTGAAAATAAATATAATTACTTTGAATTAGAAACAAGGCCTGAAATGGCGTGGTGGTTTCAAAATTTGAATTCAAACTTTGACTGACTGTACCGGGTGCAAAACAAAACGGATTTGAGTGAAACCAAAAACATTTAAATCTGTTAGTGAATACCTTTATAACGAATCTGAAAAATCGAAGTTTCATAGCGGGAAGCAAAAGTTATGGCCAAATGAATTTTCAGAAAGGTCGCTATAAAAATTATATAGCCCGTGATGACGTCCATTATGCAACCGACCTCTGAATTCGACGAAACAACATTTGTTGGATCCGAGATGTCAAATTATTGCTAGATTTGAAATTTCATAATTTTTGAAGCTAGTATGTGAGCGTGGCAAAGGAAAATGTGTTTTGGTCAATTACAGTTAAATTGGATCGACCAGAAATGGGCCATTTTTCAAACGGTCTCAGAATTCGACGAAACTAGTTTTGTTGGGACTGTATCGTCAAAACATAGCTAGATTTACTTTTCGGGAATTTTTAGAATCAATTTGTGGCCCTGGCAAATTGAAATGTACGTTCAAATTAAATATTGAATGTTTTATATTTAAATTTGAAGGAAACTGACTGAAATAGTCGAATGGGCCTATGAAACATATCCCATTGTGTTCGGAATAGGGGTAAAACGCTAGGGATGACAGTCGTTGGGTTTGGATTGGAGGTTGTGTTGGAAAACACCCTTTTAAAAGCTTCCGGCCAATCAGAATTTATATAAAAAAAATCCTCAGAACCCCCCCCCCCTCCGATTTCGACGGCGGCCACTGCTTTCTTCTTTCTCTCCTCTCTAACTCCCTCCACACGCACCGATAGCCACTGCCGCAGTTAAGGTTTTTGAAGTGCTCAGCACCCTCTTCAAATCCATAGCAATTAGGGAATTTGTCGTTGAGTAAATCGAGAGCTCTGGCCCCCCAAAGTGTCGATGTTCGAGCCGCCAGAAATCCCTCCTGCCGCCGACGAGTTGACCACCAGTGGTGGCACTATGGAGCCCTCTCCACCCTCGACAACGTCAAGCCAGCTGGTCGAAACAAAAAGCAACGGATTTGAAGATAATTCGAAACCTAGTTTCGAATTAAAAGGGCAAAGGTACGGGTGTATATATTAAACTGTTTTAATAGCACTTCTAAGCGCTGTCATTTATGATTTTACTGTAAAAATCATATCTTTTTCATTTCATGACGTAATTAGTGAAACAAGAGACAGGGGACTCGTGTGGACGTCTTCTACATTCTAGAAGAGACCACATATTTTTCTGAGCCTTCTGCTATTTTTGGTGGAGTGGAACCCAATGTGAGATTTCTAATTTATAAACGATATGGAAAACGACGATGTATAAATTATATAGTTGATGTATGAGTTATATAAGCATTGTACACCTCTTGTATAAGCATTGTATAACTTGTACGTTCGAAGTATAAGTTATACATGCGTTTAAAAATTATATATGTGTTGAAATAGAAGTGAAATGCTTATATATAAATATATAAATATACACCCCTTGTCCACAAACCATAGACGATATTTATTGGTTGTGACTGGTGTGAAAATAAGTTGATTATGAATGGTTGATTAGAATTGTTTGTGGTTGAAATTGATTGATTGTGGTTGAAAAATACCCGTTTGTGGTTGAGAAATATTTGGTTGAAACCACATAGGATTAGTTTGTGGAAATGAAAAAAGTATACATGCTGCCTGCGTGCGAACTAGATGCATGATTCCCTATTGTCAAAAGCTGCGAGGCTTTAAGGTAGAGCGCGGAGCCGTACTAGGGACGGTCCCGGTTTTAACTACCCTGCCGTTATGCTGCCGAAATATTGAATAATATTCATGTGTTAGAATTATTTTCCTGTGTTGAAACTATATTCGTGTGTTGAATAGAAAACCTTCATGTGTTGAATCGAAATTCAGTCGTTGAATAGAAATTCATGTGTTGAATGGTATTCGTGTTTTAAATAAATTGTTTTAACAATAACTATCACATTTTTACTCTATATAGACAAACTACAGAAAACATTCATGTGTTGAATCGAAATTCATTCGTTGAATAGAAATTCATGTGTTGAATGGTATTCGTGTTTTAAATAAATTGTTTTAACAATAAAAATCACATTTTTACTCTATATATATAAACTATAGAAAACATTCATGTGTTGAATCGAAATTCATTTTTTGAATAGAAATTCATGTGTTGAATGGTATTCGTGTTTTAAATAAATTGTTTTAACAATAAAAATCACATTTTTACTCTATATATACAAACTATAGAAAACATTCATGTGTTGAATCGAAATTCATTCGTTGAATAGAAATTCATGTGTTGAATGGTATTCGTGTTTTAAATAAATTGTTTTAACAATAAAAATCACATTTTTACTCTATATAGACAAACTATAGAAAACATTCATGTGTTGAATCGAAATTCATTCGTTGAATAGAAATTCATGTGTTGAATGGTATTCGTGTTTTAAATAAACTGTTTTAATAATATAAAAAATCACCTTTTATTGCATATATACGAATTTTGATTAACATTCATGTGTTGAATATAGATTCATTCATTGGATAGAAATTCATGTGTTGAATGGTATTCGAGTTCGAAAGAAATTGTTTTATAATAAAAATCATATTTTTATCATCTATATGAACTATATAAAATAATCGTGTTTCGAAATAAATTGTTTTACAATAAAAATCACATTTTTATTATATAAATGGATTTTTAAAAATAGTGAAGTGTTGAAACAATAGTCGGTTGGATAAAAATATCATTTTTATCAAATGTATGAAAAGAATATAGTTTTGAAATCGAAGAATCGATATATATATATATATATATAAAATTGAAATATATCAAATAGCGAAGCTGCAGTTCTGTAACAACCCGAAAATCTGGGCCAGTTTAAAATTTTTATTTTGGCAATTTTAGCGAATTGTGATTATTTAAAATGAATTATTTTAAATAATATCGACGAGAAATTTATTTTGAATATAATTCGAACGTATATATTATATACGTCGTCGTTAGAATATAAATATTTATATATAATTATAAATAGAATTGAAAATGGCGCGGTAGTTCGATAATTCGATTTCAAACTTCAATTGAATGTACCGGGTGCAAAACAATCCGGATTTTAGTGAAACCAAAAACATTAGGATCTAATTGTGAATATCTTTCCAACGAATTCGAAAAATCGAAATTTGATAGCGGGAATCAAAAGATATGTCGAGTTGAAATTTCTGAATAGTCGCTATGGAATTCAGGCCCTTAAAAATGGACATTTTGCAAACGACCTCGGATTTTGACGAAACCAATTTTGTTGGATCCGCAGTGTCAGATTATTGCTAGGTTTCAAATTTCATAATTTTTCGAATCAGTATGTGAGCGTGGCAAAGGAAAACGCGTTTGATCAGTTTCAGTTGATTTTAATCGACTGGAAAATGGCCATTTTTCCAACGGTCTCAGAATTCGATGAAACTAGTTTTGTTAGGACCGTATAGTCAATACGAAGCTAGAAAATATTTTTCGAGAATATTTATAGTTAGTATGTGACCCCGGTAATTTGAAATGTATGTTTAAAATTCAATATAGTGATTTGAATGTAAATTTAACGGAAACTGATTGTAACAGCCGAATCAGCTTGCGTGGCATATCCCATTGTGTACGGAATGGGGGTAAAACGCTATGGACGACAGGCGGTGGGCCTCGTTTCGAGGTCGTATGTAAAAGTCCACTTTTTACAAATAAAATAATTAAATAAATAAAAAAAAATCTCTTTCCCCCTTTTTAATTCTGCCCCCCTTGTTCCTCATAAATCAGAAGATCAAAAAAAAAAAAAAAGGATTCGACGAAGATGGAAGCCGCCTCCCCCTGATGACCGACGATGGCCACGCCCCACCTCAAGCGCCGCCTCCCTCTCTTCAACCGATGCGAGCTACAGCCCCCCCCCCCCCCAGTTTCGAACTTGTCGCCGCCAACGAGGAGTGCCACCACCCGCGAACGCCGCCATCAACCCCTCCTTCCCCCTCTTCGATTCGATCTCCTCCTTTCCCTCCCTCCTCTGAAAACTCGCACGCCCAAAACCCAACCCGACCGCCGCCTCTCTGGAGCACCAGCAACCCCTCCGACGCACCATCCCCCTCCTCTTTCTACAACACTGTAAGTTTTAATTATTTAATTTTATTTTCAATAATCAGTTTTTTTATATATAAATATTTTAAAGAATCGGTTTTTATTGTTTATAAAGAAATGATCCTGATTGTTTAGAAAGAATTGATTTTTATTGTACAATGTGAAATGATTTTTATCATGAAGGAAAATATAATCATTTTTTTTATGAAATTGTTTTAGGAGAAAATTGCGATTTTGAATTTATAAAAATATGATTTTTATAAAATAGAGACAATAAAAATATGATCTTTATATTTTTAGAGTATTAAAAATATGATTTTTATATTTTTAAAAGTATTAAAAATATAATCTTTACTATATAGAAGATGTAAAAATATGATTTTGTTTATGTAGAGAATTAAAAATATAATTTTTACATGATAGAAATGTTAAAAATACCATTTTTATTTGTGTAGAAGAATAAAAATGTGATCTTTATAATGATGTATTCGAAAAGGAGAAATCTTTATAGTTGAAAAGGCGAGATCTTTATATATAGAATAACGATGTAAAAACAGAATTTTTATCTATATAGTAGCGGTGAAAAAAATAACATTTGATCCATATAGCGTGAAAATAAAAGTATGATTTTTATATATTGAACTTCGAAATAAAAATATGATTTTTATATATTGAACTTCGAAATAAAAATATGATTTTTATATGTAGTGGCTACGGGCAACGAAGATGACGAAGATGCGATAGCGATGAAGATTTCTATCAATGAAGTGTCGTGGAGCTAGGATAGCTATATGTGAGAACTTCTCACTCTTCAATTTCTATTATAGTTATATATATATATATATATTAGGATGCAGACGGTGCTTAGTAGCACCCGACACAATCGTCCACAGACCATGGACTTGTTTGTTTGGTTGCATAGACTAGTTGGAATATTTGATCGAAATTGAATTGTTTGGTGAAATGAATTGATATGATTGATGTGTGAATGGCGTGGGCCTTCACTAGACCGGGGATAAGGCTAGGCCTTGTCCCGTTTCTAGTATCGTGCCGTTATGCCGCCGAAATTCTCTAAAAAAAAGTTAGAAAATAAAAATATCATTTTATTTAAAGAATGAACTGAATAGAAATTCATATATTGGAATAAAATGTTTTATCGTTAAAAATATAATTTTTAACGTGAATGTGATTAAATAAATATTCATTTACAAACCCGACGGTTTGTTTATGTACACCTATTTGAAGGACATTGATTGGGTCGATAAATTTTACACATCGCCCAACTGCACAAATAAAATCTGTGTTTGATTGTTTGAAACCCCACACGGGTGTTGGGATGAAATTTGAAGTTCACTCATCCTGATTGATTAAATATGTCGATCGATTGATTGACAGGCTGTTATAAGCGTTAGATACCTATATTTGATGCTTATACAGTGTAGTGCACTTTGGTTGATGGTTGATTATTTTGCAATGCTATTATATGTGTGTAATGTATGAAAATCCATATAATTAACATTATATGGTGATTGATTGGGCCTCATTCCAATTTAGAAAATAAAGAATATTATAAAATAAAAGTTCATGTGTTGACAGTACTCATCCATTGAGATTGGTCATGTGTTGAACCAAATATTTTAGTAATAAAATTTACATCTTTATCAATATAAAATAAAGGTTCATGTGTTGACAGTACTCATCCATTGAGATTGGTCATGTGTTGAACGAAATATTTTGATAATGACAACTATTTTGAAAAAGACATATTTGAAATAGAATATTCGAAAATAGAAATTTATGAAGTCGTGTTGATTAGATTGACGCCATTTTGACGTGAACGATATTTATATCGATTTTAAACGATTTCGAAATGAAATGAATTGAAAACGATTTCGAAATGAAATGAATTGAAAACGATTTCGAAATGAAATGAATTGAAAACGATTTCAAAATGAATTGAATTGAAAACGATTTCGAAATGAAATGAATTGAAAACGATTTCGAAATGAATTGAATTGAAAACGATTTCGAAATGAATTGAATTGAAAACGAATTCAAAATGAATTTTAAAACGAATTTATAAAGAAGAATTCAATTTTGATTTGAAAAGGAAGTTGAAATTGCTTTTGAAACGAATTTAAAACTATTCATATAATTCGTTTTAAATAGAAATCGACGAAATATATACTATATATATTATATATATAATATAATGGCCTGAATAGAACGCGCCGCGCCGCGGCAGTTCGTGAATTTCGACCATTTATTTCAAACTGACATTGCGGGAGATCCGACCGTCGGATTCTCCTAAAACCGAAACTGTTGGGTTCGTATTGAAAAGAGCTTTCTAATGAATATTAGAAATTTGAAATCTAACGGTTGGATTTGGAGATACGTCCAAATCAAATTCGAAAAAGGTCGCTGTAAGTGCAGTTCGATGGCCGTTGATGGAAATCGACTGTACGGGCCTTGATAAAATTATTAAAAATAGTAATAATTTATGTAAAATCATAAGAAATGATTTAGAAAGAATTAGGATGAAAAACTCCATATTTGAAAAGATAAAAATAGATTTTTATCGAAATGAACTAGTTTTTGAACTAGAATTATAATTCTATTTATTTTTAAATAAATAAATTGAATTTAAAATGGTTTTGAAAATAACCAAAATTTCCAATGATTGCATTGGAGTGGATTTGAATCGAAATTGTCTTCGGAATATTTCGATGTTCGATTTCGTGATTATACAAATATTGTTATGGAAATTTGAAAGATATATCTATATCGTTATCTCCAATACGACATTTGTTAATCGTAGAATTTGATATTGAATATAAGCCGATATATTTTCTATTCAGAGCCTTTTATTGAATATCAAATGTGATTTGGGTTTGTCGTGAATGGTGTCTTCACTAACACTGTTCTTGAACCCAGTTGAGAAAAGATTAAATCTTTTTATTTAGATTTAATGAAGTGTACCAATTAAATAATATTTAATTGGAATTGAATTGATATTGATCTTTGGGTTTATCGTGGACGGTGTTTTAAATAACACTCGTTCTTTAACCCAATAATTAATGGAACGTGATTTTGGGTTTATCGTGAACTGTGTTTTAAATGACACTGATTCTTTAACCCAGTTAAAGATTTAAAACTAAGTGGAGTTTTAATGAATCTTTAATTAGATTGAAATAATCGAAATGGAGTATCACCAGTTTTGCTCCAGGCGATAGTTAAATCTTTAATTAGATTTGAACGTGAAATGGTAATTGAATTTACCGATAAGTATAACCAGTTTTACTTCATGGGATGAATAGGTTGGGATTGGGGAAATTAAAACAAATGATTACTTCGGTAAGTTTCGTTAATCCCGACTAGTTTGAATTGATATTCAAAAATAGATTAAAGAATAAATTCAAGAAATTTATCTTGGATAGAATTAATGGGAACCTTTCCCTATGAATGTGAAATCAGAAACTAACTGTCGGTTAGCTAAGCAGAATGGTTTTCTGGATATTGATCTGATGTTGGTTTCGGCCTTCGGGGTTAATATTTGGGGAATTATTCTCTTGATTAATTTACGGTTAGTGACTGATGAATTGGAATGAGGCGTATGTTGTGTTTGTGTAACACTTACTTAAAATATACGCGAGTTATTTGGAAAGACCGGGTTCATCCCATTCTGAATAACTGATCCGACGATAAGTCGAAGATGAAGACGATGGTCGAAGATCGGAACTCTTCACGTCGTTTGGGTGATTACTGATGATCTTGATTGGGCTGTACACCCAAGAAGATGGAAACAGTTGGTGATCGTCCAGACGTACTTGGAGATCGATGGATATGCGGGGTACTCGGTGCCTCCGGTTTCGTTCAGACCCAGAACGGACTTGTAAATGGACTGTGTGTCTGACATTGGATTTTAGTCTGTGTGATTGATTTCTATTAAGTATATATCTGTTTGGCGGCGGAGAATTTATTCTCTTGCTTAACGCCCTTCTCTGAGACGTACGAGCTCAGGGGTTATATACTGATGGATATCAAACGCATAGAGTGAATTGCCTATGTGGCATGCCTAAGTGGCAAATGATCAATGCTTCTGTTGAAAAGCAAAGTCTTGTGGTTGATGATTGAAGCACGGCCTTTGTGGTGTAGCTTTGTGTAACGTTTACTTCGCGAGTTTCACACCCGGTATGAACCAAAAACGGGAGACGGACCTCAGGGAGGGCATGCGTTTCCTTCTAGCTAAAAAGTGGCGTCAGTGGTTTTACACGCCCTGACGAGTTTGACTTATGTGGTTGTTGCTGTTGCGAGGCGCCTCGGTTTGATCGGACGATCCGGGTCCGATGGAGTCATTCAATGGCTCATTTACGCCCCAAAGGGCGGGGAAACGTAGTGTTCTGGCATTTTAATCCACATCGGTGGACCGGCCCTGACGATCCAAGGGTCACTCGAGCTCTGATCCTGAGACTCGGGCTAGACAGTCTCGAATCGGTTGAGGACTATCTTTTGCCTCGGTTCATAGATGGAAACCCAATTTCCAAATACGTGACTTTGCGATTTCGATTATAAATCTATATATGGCGACATAGTGGCATGGGACGCTCATGTCGCCTATGATTGATACTTATGATTTGAAGTTGTTTTATACACTATGCACTTATAATAGTATCAAATGATTTGTTTTAAACGTATCAAGCATTCTTTGGCTGTTATAAGGGAAAACCCTATCCCCCGGCTTGCGTTGCATTGTGTGATAGGACCAGGGTCTTATAACAGCTTCATTTTTCTTTATTTAGCATTGCTTTGTTGTCTCATGCACTGGTATTCTTGGGAGGAAACCCGTTCCGTGTTATACGGCGTGGTCCCTTGATTTACCTAACTTTCAAATAAAGATTAATGACTGTTTTAGTTCTCATACCAGTCACATGACTGACCTGGAGTTTATTGTTTTGACCTAAACTCTGGGTGCCCTTATTTTGACACGGGCAGCTAGTAGTTTTGGTTTTGCAGATTTATATTCATAGGATTCTGGTTTACAGCTGGAACGATATCCGGAAAGCTTTGTATCCGTATATCTCTTCTAGTTGTGTATTGTATTATTTTCCGCTGCTATGTATTTAAATGTAATTTAAATCTCTGATGTTTCTGTGTAATATTCATTTATACTCTGTATATTCTTGTAATCTGATGCATTGTTGTAATATACAATGAAATGTTCTTTTGTATGCGTTCTATTTTGCCGTGTTCTCAAACGATAGGGCGTTTCGAACGGTCTGGATCGGTTTAGCGACTGGTTCGGACCGAGCGAAATTCCTTCTCGTCACAAGTTCGTGTTTTGAAACTGTGATTTGAAACGATTAGTGTGGGAGATCCGACCATCGGATTTTCCCGAAATCAAAACCGTTGGGTTCGCTTTGGAAATATCTTTCCAACGACACCAACTCTGTAAAGATCCAGCGGTTGGATTGTCTGGAATGTTTAATTCAAATCTGAAGAAAAACAGCGCCAGAGTCGATCATATATATATATATATATAATTGAATTAAATCGAATAACAACGCTGCAGTTCGTATTTTGAAATCAAAACTTCAAACGATTATACTGGGAGATCCGACCGTTGGATTTTCCCGAAACTGGAACCATTAAATTCATTTTGAAAAGATCTTTCTAATGATATAAATTTTGTGAAGATCCAGCAGTTAGATTTTCAGATATGTGTAAATTAAATCTGAAGAAAAACAGCGCCACGGCCGCGTTATAGCCCGTAGCGTCATTTGAATAAATTGGTTATTTTAAAATAAATAAAAATAGCGATAAATCATTATAAAATATTATAAACGATATGGATGTGAAATTTAGAAATTAACTGAATGTTGGCTAAGTCGAATGGTTTCCTGGATTTTGATCTGATGTTGGTTTTGGCCTTCGGGGTTAATATTTCGGAAATCGTTCTCTTACTGATTGACGGTTAGTGACTAATGAATTGAAATGATGCGTATGTAGTGTTTGTGTAGCACTTGTTTATTATATATGTGAGTTGCTCAGAAAGACCGGGTTTATCCCATTCTGAATAACTGAATCGACGATAAGAAATCGAAGATGAAGACGGTGGTCGAAGACCGGAGTTCTTCACCTCGTTTGGATGGTAACTGATGTCCTTATTGGGAGGCATCCCGAAATATGGATAATGAGTGGTGATCGTCCAGACGTACGTGGAGATCGATGGGTTTGCGAGCTATATAGTGCCTCCAGTTTCGTTCAGACCCAGAACGGACTTGCAAATGGAATGTGTGTCTAACATTGGAATTCATTCTGTGTGATTGATAGTCATCAGTTGCACGGTGTGAATTGCCTGCGTGGCATGCTAAGATGCAATGATCAGGACTTCTGTTGAAAAGCAAAGTCTTGTGGTGATGATCAAAGCACCTCCTATGTGGCGTAGCTTTGTGTATAACGTGAATTCGCGGGCCTCACACCCCGGTATGAACCGGAAACGGGAGAGGACCTCAGGGAGGACATTTTTGAAAAGTTAAAAACAAATTGCTTGTTGTTTGCATTGTGTGATAGTAAATTGGATAAATTAAATTATTGAAATGATAGTTAATTTAATTAATAAGAGAATGAATGGTAGGAATTATTCAATTAACTCACACATTGAACTGATTTAAAAATAGCTAGAATTATATACATGTGCATTATATATGTTTTAACAGGTAAATGGATAGCTGTTGAGTAAAGAAATTATTTGCGTGCCCGACAAATAGGTAAACCTTAATAAGTTGGATGCGAAATATTATTATATCAACTCCTGTGAATGCAATTGGATGCAGAGTGCTGGTTGTTCTGTGTGTAATCATAAACATCGCCATAGGATAGTAATAATTAATTTTGAACTACATTACATGGCATACTTCTGGAAGATAGGCATACTTCATCATATACCACATAAGCATTTGGAGCTTGTGTGACAAGGTGGAAGATTTACCATACAAGCGAGAGGCTTTTATGGCGATGACTATATTTTACAGGTTGAACTGATGACTGTTATGACCATATAAAATTTGTAACGATAAATTGCCAGATTAATAAAAACCCCACACGGGTCTGGAGTTGACAATAATCACGTCTCTCTAGTTATTAGATATAGCACATGGAATATTTATTTCCCACATGGGACGAGTTGACGAGGATTTATCCTCTGGAGCAATTAAAATACACACTCCCTCAGGCTTTGACAGGGTGACGAGAATTTATTCTTTGGAGTTATTATCTATACACGCTCCCCTGTAAACACCAGATTATATCACTATAAATACGTGTATGCTTTATAGGATTTATTGGGTACATAATACGACCCAATAAATTTCCAAACCTCTTCGAAAATTCTGGGTGTTAACCAAATTTTTGAAGAATTTGAAAATTCTAAGAAACTTAAAAGTTGGAGAATGGAAGCCAGATTGAACGTAGAGTTGATTAATCAAACCACTTTCGACTTTGTTCCTTTTCAGGGACAAAAAGTTTTAAGTGGGGGAGATTGTAATGACCCGGAAAATCTGAACCAATTTAAAAATTTTAAATTGGCTAAAATAGTGGATTTTAAATATTTAAAATAAATATTTTAAATAATAACGATGAAAAGTAAGTTTGAATCGACATTGAAAATAAATATAATTACTTTGAATTAGAAACATGGCCTGAAATGGCGCGGTGGTTTCAAAATTTGAATTCAAACATTGACTAAATGTACCGGGTGCAAAACAAAACGGATTTGAGTGAAACCAAAAATACTTAAATCTATTAGTGAATAGCTTTCTAACGAATCTGAAAAATCGAAGTTTCATAGCGGGAAGCAAAAGTTATGGCCAAATGAATTTTCAGAAAGGTCGCTATATAAATTATATAGCCCGTGAAGATGTCCATTTTGCAAATGACCTCGGAATTCGACGAAACCACTTTTGTTGGATCCAAGATGTCAAATTATTACTAGGTTTCAAATTTCATAATTTTTGAAGCTAGTATGTGAGCGTGGCAAAGGAAAATGTGTTTTGGTCAATTACAGTTAAATTGGATCGACCAGAAATGGGCCATTTTTCAAACGGTCTCAGAATTCGATGAAGCTAGTTTTGTTGGGACCGTATCGTCAAAACATAGCTAGATTTATTTTTTGGGAATTTTTAGAATCAATTTGTGGCCCTGGCAAATTGAAATGTACGTTCAAATTAAATATTAAATGTTTTATATTTTAATTTGAAGGAAAACTGATTGAAACAGTCGAATGGGCCTACGAAACATATCCCATTGTGTTCGGAATGTGGGTAAAATGCTAGGGGCGACAGTCATTGGGTTTGGATTGGAGGTCGTGTTCGAAAACCCCCTTTTAAAAGCTTCCGGCCAATCAGAATTTATAAAAAAAAAGGAAAATCCTCAGAATCCCCCCCCCCCCCGATCTCGACGGCGGCCGCTACTTTCTTCCTTCTCTCCTCTCTAACTCCCTCCACACGCACGAATAGCCACTGCCGCAGTTAATGTTTTTGAAGTGCTCAGCACCCTCTTCAAATCCATAGCAGTTATGGATTTTTTCGTTGAGTAAATCGAGAGCTCTGGCCCCCCAAAGTGTCGACGTTCGAGCCGCCAGAAATCCCTCCTGCCGCCTACGAGTTGACCACCAGTGGTGGCGCCGTGGAGCCCTCTCCACCCTCGACAACGTCAAGCCAGCTGATCGAAACAATAAGCAACGGATTTGAAAATAATTCGAAACATAGTTTTGAATTAAAAGGGCAGAGGTACGGGTGTATATATTAAACTGTTTTAAAAGCACTTCTAAGCGCTATCGTTTATGATTTTACTGTAAAAGTCATATCTTTTTCATTTCTTGACGAAATTCAGTGAAACAAGAGACAGGGGACTCGTGTGGACGTCTTCTACATTCTAGAAGAGACCGCATATTTTTCTGAGCCTTCTGCTATTTTTGGTGGAGTGGAACCCAATGTGAGATTTCTAATTTATAAACGATATGGAAAACGACGATGTATAAATTATATATTTGATGTATGAGTTATATAAGCATTGTACACCTCTTGTATAAGCGTTGTATAAGTTGTACGTTCGATGTATAAGTTATATATGTGTTGAAATAGAAGTGAAATGCTTATATATATACGCCCCTCGTCCACATACCATGGACGATATTTATTGGTTGTGATTGGTGTGAAAATTGTTTGATTACGAATGGTTGATTAGAATTGTTTGTGGTTGAAAAATACCCGTTTGTGGTTGAGAAATATTTGGTTGAAACCACATAGGATTAGTTTGTGGAAATGAAAAAAATATACATGCCGCCTGCATGCGAACTAGATGCATGATTCCCCATTGTCAAAAGCTGCGAGGCTTTAAGGTAGAGCGAGGAGCCGTACTAGGGACGGTCCCGGTTTTAACTACCCTGTCGTTATGCTGCCGAAATTTGGAATAATATTCATGTGTTAGAATTATTTTCCTGTGTTGAAACTATATTCGTGTGTTGAATAGAAAACCTTCATGTGTTGAATCGAAATTCATTCGTTGAATAGAAATTCATGTGTTGAATGGTATTCGTGTTTTAAATAAATTGTTTTAACAATAACTATCACATTTTTACTCTATATAGACAAACTACAGAAAACATTCATGTGTTGAATCAAAATTCATTCGTTGAATAGAAATTCATGTGTTGAATGGTATTCATGTTTTAAATAAATTGTTTTAACAATAAAAATCACATTTTTACTCTATATAGACAAACTATAGAAAACATTCATGTGTTGAATCGAAATTCATTCACTGAATAGAAATTCATGTGTTGAATGGTATTCATGTTTTAAATAAATTGTTTTAACAATAAAAATCACATTTTTACTCTACAAACTATAGAAAACATTCATGTGTTGAATCGAAATTCATTTGTTGAATAGAAATTCATGTGTTGAATGGCATTCGTGTTTTAAATAAATTGTTTTAACAATAAAAATCACATTTTTACTCTATATATACAAACTATAGAAAACATTCATGTGTAGAATCGAAATTCATTCGTTGAATAGAAATTCATGTGTTGAATGGTATTCGTGTTTTAAATAAATTGTTTAAAAAATAAAAATCACATTTTTACTCTATATAGACAAACTATAGAAAACATTCATGTGTTGAATCGAAATTCATTCGTTGAATAGAAATTCATATGTTGAATGTTATTCGTGTTTTAAATAAACTGTTTTAATAATACAAAAATCACCTTTTATTGTATATATACGAATTTTGATTAACATTCATGTGTTGAATAGAAATTCATTTGTTGAACAGAAATTCATGTGTTGAATGGTATTCGGGTTTGAAAGAAATTGTTTTATAATAAAAATCGTATTTTTATCATCTATATGAACTATATACAATAATCGTGTTTCGAAATAAATTGTTTTACAATAAAAATCAAATTTTTATTATATACATGGATTGTTAAAATTTGTGAAGTGTTGAAATAATAGTCGGTTGGATAAAAGTATCATTTTTATCAACTGTATGAAAAGAACATAGTTTTGAAATCGAAGAATCGATATATATATATATATATATATATATATATAAAATTGAAATATATCGAATAGCGAAGCTACAGTTCGTGTTTTGAAACCGTGATTTCAAACGATTAGTGTGGGAGATCCGACCATCGGATTTTCCCAAAACCGAAACCGTTGGGTTCGCTTTGGAAATATCTTTCCAACGACACCAACTTTGTAAAGATCCAACGGTTGGATTGTTTAATTCAAATCTGAAGAAAAACAGCACTAGGATCGATTATATATATAATTGAATTAAATCGAATAACGACGCTGCAGTTCGTATTTTGAAATCGAAACCTCAAACGATTATACCGGGAGATCCGACCGTCGGATTTTCCCGAAACTGGAACTGTTGGATTCGTTTTGAAAAGATCTTTCTAATAATATAAATTTTGTGAAGATCCAACAGTTAGATTTTCAGATATGTGTAAATTAAATCTGAAGAAAAACAGCGCCACAGCCGCGTTATGGCCCGAAGCGTCGTTTGAATAAATTGGCTATGTTAAAATAAATAAAAATAGCGATAAATCATTATAAAATATTATAAACGATATGGATGTGAAATTTAGAAATTAACTGAAGGTTAGCTAAGTCGAATGGTTTCTTGGATTTTGATCTGATGTTGGTTTCGGCCTTCGGGGTTAATATTTGGGAAATCATTCTCTTACTGATTGACGGTTAGTGACTAATGAATTGAAATGATGTGTATGTAGTGTTTGTGTAGCACTTGTTTATTATATACGCGAGTTGCTCAGAAAGACCGGGTTTATCCCATTCTGAATAACTGAATCGACGATAAGAAATCGAAGATGAAAATGGTAGTCGAAGACCAGAGATCTTCACCTCGTTTGGATGGTAACTGATGTCCTGATTGGGAGGCATCCCGAAATATGGATAATGAGTGGTGATCGTCCAGACATACGTGGAGATCGATGTGTTTGCAAGGTATATAGTGCCTCCGGTTTCGTTCAGACCCAGAACGGACTTGCAAATGGAATGTGTGTCTGACATTGGAATTCATTCTGTGTGATTGATAGCCATCAGTTGTACGGCATGAATTGCCTGTGTGGCATGCTAAGATGCAATGATTAGGACTTCTGTTGAAAAGCAAAGTCTTGTGGTGATGATCAAAGCACCGCCTGTGTGGCGTAGCTTTGTGTATAACATGAATTCGCGAGCCTCACACCCCGGTATGAACAAGAAATGGGAGAGGACCTCAAGGAGGACATGCGTTTCTTTCTAGCTAGAAGTGGCGTCAGTGGTTTTACACGCCCTGACGAGTTTGACCTAGGTGGTTATTACTGTTGCGAGGCACCTAGGAAATATCGGTCGATCCGGGACCGATGGAGTCATTCGTTGGCTCATTTACGCCCCATAGGGCGGGGAAACGCAGTGTTCTAGAATTTTAATCCACATCGGTGGACCGGCCCTGACGATCTAAGGGTCGATGTGCTCTGACCCTGAGGCTCGGGCTAGACAGTCTCGAAGTCGGTAAGGACTATCTTTTGCCTTGGTTCATGACGGAAGTCTAATTTCCAAATACGTGACTGTGCGGTTTTGATTGTATACCTATATATGGCGACATGATATATGGTACCAATGCCGTCTATGATTGATAGTTATGATTGAAATTGTTTTCGAAACTTATAAACACTAGTAATAATATCAAATGCTTTTGTTTTATTTGTATCAAGCATATTTTGGCCATTATAAGGTAAAACTCTATCCTCCGGTTTGCGTTGCATTGTGTGATGGGAACTGAGTCTTATAATGGCTTCATTTTTATAAAAATCATTGCGATGTTTAAAAGAATTATTTGTTTTAAAGCACTGGCAATCCGATGGAGTAAACCCGTTCCACCAAAGTGTCATGGTCCTGTGATTAGCCATATTATAAATGTGTTAAGTAGATTTCTCATACCAGTCCCATGACTGACTCGTAGTTTGTTTCACCTTTCAAACTCGGGTGCCCCTTTTTCTACACGTGTAGCCTTTTATTCACGTTTAGCAGGTTCTTTCTGGATAGCTGGAGCTGAAGATGGATTCTATCATCTATCTCTTTTTATGTTGTTCAACTCCTGTTGTACATATTATGTTTGTTTCCGCTGTAGACATTTATGTATAGCTGAACTGTATTTGTACTAAGTAAGATCCTGTATACTGTGTAACTCTGATGATTATGTTTATCCAGTGTACTATTTGTTCATTATATGGTGTATTTAATTGTTTCTGTTCTTCTATTATCTGTTTCTGTGTTATATTCCAAAGATTACCCTTGCCACCGTCAGTACGGGGTTCGGGGTCGTCTCATCTTCTCTAGCCTCCTTGCTATGACCTGTTCAATATATATGCATGTACATGTATGTAATTCTAATCAAATTTCAATTCAGTTCAACATTTGATTCGGTTTGGTTCGCTTTACCATTCATTCTCTTATTGGTTTGATTATTCCAATTCTTATTTAACTTCTTAGCTTTGCCAATTCTAGTTTGGCATTCAAGTCTATCTACGCTTACATGACGATCAACAATGAGGTTATTATATCGCTAATCACTTACTTGAATAATAATAAACGTTTATTATTATTATTCCACAACACTATAATATTTTCTTACAACATATATATATATATATATATATATAAATGTTCATACAACGTATATGTATATTTTCATACTACGTATACATTCTCATATAACGTTTACATATTTTCACACAATGCATATATAGTTTATACAACGCATATTATGGCCTACATATGTTAAAAATCATATTTTTAACGAACTAATAATTTTTCCTTAGCATGACTATTTTATTCACTTCATTATCATGTTAAAAATAATATTTTTAACTAACAAATATTTATTCCAACACTTGGTTATTTTTAACACTTCATACATATGATAAGAATGATATTTTCGGCAAACAAAAATATATTTCGACAACTATCTATTTTATTTACTTCATATATACGATAAAAATGTGAATTTTATCGTTTAAACAATTTATTCAACATATGAATATTTTATTTACTTCATATATACTTTTATCGTTTAAATAATTTATTCAACATATAAATATTTTATTTATTTCATATATAATTTTATCGTTTAAACAATTTATTCAACAAAAGAATATTTTATTTACTTCATATATACGAAAAAATGTGAATTTTATCGTTCATACAATTTATTCAACATATGAATATTTTATTTACTTCATATACAACAACAACAACAAATCCATATATCCCAAACAAGTTTGGGTTGGCTAGATATGGAACCCAAAATTAAAATAAAATAAAATTAATAATGATGATAATATATATATATAAAAAGAGTTTAAAATAACCAATCAAATAAAAAGTCGTCCGATAAAGGTTTTTTTTAAATAATAATAATAATAAGTAAAAATGTTCAATAAAAGTGAAATAAAATCTAAAATAGTAATAAAAAGTAAAAAGGTTCAGTAAACGTGAAATAAAGTCTTAAAAAAACCTATGGTTCTGGTACATGGATTGCCAATATCCATGCACTCCTATCAACTACCATCTCTTCCGATAAACTCCAGTTACTTAAATCTCTCTTTATTATCTCCTCCCATGTCATTTTAGGTTGACCTCTACCTCTCTTTGGGCCTTCGGCGCGGCCTAGAATTCCAGCACATACAGGTGCATCGTATGGTCTACGTTGGATATGTCCAAACCATCTCAAGCGGTATTGGACTAACTTCTCTTCAATAGGTGCAACTCCAAGTTTTTCCCGAATATCCTCATTTCTAATCCGATCTCGTCTGGTATGCCCACAGCTCCAATGTAGCATTCACATCTCTGCTATACTTATCTTCTGGACGTGTTGCCTCTTAGTAGGCCAACATTCTGCACCATAAAACATTGCAGGCCTGATTGCTGTCCTATAGAACTTTCCTTTAAGCTTCTGAGGAATCTTCTGATCACAAAGAATACCAGATTCTAGTCTCCATTTCACCCTTCGTGCTTGAATTCTAAAACTAACATCCTTATCAATCTCTCCATCAAACTGCAACATAGATCCTAAGTATCGAAACGATTCCTTCTTGGGTACTACTCTATGGCCAGGGTAATATCTCTGCCATCTGACCTGACACTACTAAACTCACACTTCATATACTCTGTTTTAGTTCTGCTAAGCCTGAAACCCTTTGATTCCAAGGTCTCCCTGCACAACTCCAGTTGTCTATTAACCCCTATTCTACTTTCATCAATCAGCACAACATCATCGGCAAAGAGCATACACAAGGGAATCTCCCTTTGTATATCTTTTTTGATTTCATCCATCACTAATGCAAAAATATAGGGGCTCAAAGCCAAACCTTGATGTAACCCTATGTTAATTGGAAAGTCTCTGGTCTCACCATCGCATGCCCTAACACTAGTCACAACTCCCTCGTACATATCCTTAATAAGGGTAATATACTTTGATGGCACTCTCTTCCTTTCTAGCGCCCACCACATAACACTCCTTGGCACTCTGTCATAAGCTTTCTCCAGGTCAATAAAAACCATGTGGAGATCTTTCTTCTGCTCCCTGTATCTCTCCATAAGTTGCCTAACCAAGAAAATCGCCTCAGTGGTTGACCTTCCAGGCATAAAACGAAATTGACTCTAGAGACACTTGTCAACCTCCTCAAACGCTGCTCGCAAACTCTCTCCCAAAGCTTCATTGTATGACTCATAAGCTTAATTACTCTATAGTTTGTGCAACTTTGAATTATCTCCTTTACTCTTGAAGACTGGAACTAAAATGCTTCTCCTCCACTCATCTGGCATTTTGTTTGATTTGAAAATATTGTTGAACAACTTAGTTAGCCATTTTATCCCTGCATCTCCAAAGCATCTCCACACCTCAATAGGAATATCATCAGGCCCTACTGACTTGCCTGGTTTCGTACGTTTCAACGCCCCCTTTACCTCAGCTTCTTGAATTCTCCGCACAAAATGTCTATTGGTGCTATCGGCTAAGTCTTCCAACTCGATCAAAGAGCTATCACTTTCTTCGTTGAAAATCTTATCAAAGTATTCTCTCCACCTATTCTTTATCTCATCTTCCTTCACCAAAAGTCTATCATTCTCATCCTTAATGCATTTAACCTGATTGAAGTCCCTTGTCCTCCTCTCGCGTAGCCTAGCTATTCTGTAAACGTCTTTTTCACCCTCCTTTGTACTTAGCCTTTGATACAAATCTTCGTATGCTCGTCCCCTTGCTTCACTCACTTCTCTCTTTGCAGTCTTCTTTGCCACTTTGTACCTGTGCATGTTCTCTTCGCTTCTATGACGGTACATGCATTTGTAGCATTCCTTCTTCTCTTTGATAGCATTTTGCACCTCGTCATTCCACCACCACGAATCCTTGGGTTCTCGCTTGCTTCCTCTTGTTATCCCAAATACCTCAGTGGCGACTCTTCGAATGCAAGTTGCCATTGCATTCCACATGACATTTTCTTCTCCTTCCACATTCCAAGTTCCTTCTCCTATCACTCTATCTTTAAACACCCCTGAAGCATCTCCTTGAGTTTCCACCATTTCGTCCTGCTAATTTTCGCTCTCTTATCCTTCACCACCCGAAGACGAAACACGCATACCAACAGCTGGTGTTGTGAGACGACACATTCTCCTGGTATGACCTTGCAATCAACACAATCTCGTTTACTCTCTCTTCTAGTTAGGACAAAGTCAATCTGGCTAGCCTGTTGGCCACTATTAAAGGTGATCAGATGTGATTGCCTCTTCCTAAAGAAGGTACTAGCAATCATGAGATCAAAGGAGAGAGAGAAATTCAAAATATCTTCACCCTCTTGGTTCCTACTGCCAAATACAAAACCACCATGCACTCGCTCAAAACCCCTGCTAGATGAGCCAACATGGCCATTGAAGTCTCCTCCTATAAAAAGTTTCTCGCTACTATGCACATTCCTAACCATGACATCCAAGTCTTCCCAGAACTTCCTTTTGGCTTCTTCACTTAGACCTACCTGTGGGGCATATGCGCTAATGACATTCAAAACTGCCTCGCCAACTACTAACTTTACTAGGATGATCCTATTCCCTCGTCTTCTGACATCAATCACATTGTTCTGAAGGTTCTTGTCAATCAATATGCCTACCCCATTCTTGTTACGTACTTCTCCCATGTACCACAATTTGAAGCCAGTGTTCTCCACCTCCTTCGCCTTTTGACCCACCCATTTAGTCTCTTGAATGCACAAGATGTTAACCCGTCTCCTAATCATAATATCCACTATCTCTCTTAATTTTCCTGTTAAGGACCCTACATTCCAACTACCTAACCGAACCCTACTATCGTCGACTAGCTTCCTTGCCCCTCGCATCCGCCGAGAAAAATGCGAAGACCCTTGCTCACTTATCACTACACCGAGGCGTCGGTGTAGCGCGCCACTAATAAAATGGCGGCCCGACCCTTGCATATTTAACACCATATCCGAGCCTCGATATAGCGCATCGCTAAGAGGGTTACGCCCCAACGCTATATCATAAGGTTCCATATCCATAAGAGACGCTAAATTTTTACGTTGACTCGCCAAGCCTATCACAACCCTCCTCCTTTTCCCTGGCTTGGGACAGGCTGCATAGAAAACTACACAGGCGAAGTTTTTTTATACACAATAAAAATGTTATTTTATTTACTTCATATACACAATAAAAATGTTATTTCTATTGTTCAAACAATTTATTCACATATGAATATTTTTATATACCTCATTTCACATCGCCAACCAAATTCACACAAACAAATCAATCCAAACCCACAACCAAATAAACAAGTCGTCCGTGGTCTGTGGACGACGGGGAGCAGTTTATATATGCAGTTATAAAATAAATAACTGAATAAAAAAATTTAGTGAGGATTTCTCACCTTGATTGGTTTCTGAAATCAATAAAATGACGGTTCTAATTAAATTAAACTGATCGTTTAATTTAATCAAAAATTTCCCGCTAACCCTGTTTCGCTTTTGGTCAGTTTCATTGCGTAGAGCTCTTTGATGCGAATCCAATGCACTTTGATTTTCTCGATTCCGTGACCGCATGCAAAACATATGGCAATTCAAACTTTAATTACACAATATAATTAGCTAATGGTAATTAATTAAATTAATTAACTAGTTAATTTCTAAACTTTTCTCCCTTAACCACTTTTTAGCCGATGTCTTCTTCAGGCATCACGAAACCCACAGCCGCCAAACAACTCTCACCACACACGTCGTCCCACTCAGTCGCACCCCGATCCATTTACTCCACTTCGAAGTTCTGACCGACCTCCATCACCTCCGGCCACCACGCCGAGCTCGCAGGTCCCATCCGCCCAGGATCCTCCTTCAAACGCGCGGGTTTTGCGCTAAAGAATGGAGCACGATTCTTCACGATAGATGCTGATACTTAGATCACTTTAAAGCTTGTAAGATTCTCTTCGATTTTAGTTTTGGATCAGTGTTCTAATTCATAGCATGGAGGGAGAAAAGGAGGATCGAAAATGGAATGAATTCATCCCTCCAATTGAGAACGACGGCGGCTGATTGTGTTTAGGGCTTGGAGGGTATTTTGGGGTATTTATAATATAAATATATTATTATTTAATTTGCAAAATACCTCTTTATTGATACGAACTCCAAATCCAACCCATCGACTGCCGCCCCTAGCTAATTAACCCTATTCCGAACACAATGGGATATTTTTCCTAAGCCAATTCGACTGTTTCGATCAGTTTCCGTCAAAATCAAAATATAAATCTATATCTTGAATTTGAACGCGCATTTTAATTTACCAGGGCCACATATGGACTTTTAAAATTCCGGAAAAATACTTTCTAGCTTCGTATTGGCGATACGGTTCTATCAAAACTAATACCATCAAATTCTGAGACTGTTTGAAAAATGATCATTTTCTGGTCGATCGAAATTGACTGAAACTGCTAAAACACGTTTTACTTTGTCACGCTCACATATTGCTTTCAAAAATTATGAATTTTGGAATTTGGCAATAACTTGACATCCCGGATCTAACAAAAGTGGTTTCGTCGAAAACCGAGGTCATTTGCAAAATTTCAATTTTTAAGGGCCAAAATTCCATAGCGACTATTCTGAATTTTCAATTGGACGTATCTTTTGATTCCCGCTATGAAATTTCAATTTTTCGGATTCGTTGGAAAGATATTTTCAAATAGATTCAAATATTTTTGGTTTCGCTAAAATTCGGTTTATTTTGAATCCTGTACCTTCATTTGAATTTTGAAATCGAATTTTCGAACTACCGCGCTATTTTCAATTCCTTTTATAATTAAAAATAAATATTTATATTCTAACGTCGATTCAAATAAATATATACATTCTAATTTTATTCAAAATAAATTTCCTGTCTTTATTATTTAAAATAATTCGTTTTAAATATTCAAAATTCATCAAAATTGCCAAAATAAAATTTTTAAATTGTTTCGGATTTTCGGGTTATTACAATCTCCCCCACTTAAAATCTTTTCGTCCTCGAAAAGGAACAGAGCTGAAAGTTGTTTAATTAACCAACTCAACTTTCATTCTGGCTTTCACTCTTGGGCATTTCTAACCCCATCTCTAATGAGTCACTCATTCTAGAATGCTACTGATTCTATCTCTAATGAGGATTCTTCTATAGGATATCACTAATCCTTCCTCCGATGAGTCTTTTATTCCGTTCTGACGAGTTGTACCCCAAAGATTTGAATTAACCAAAGCTCTGATACCAGCTGTAACGATATAGATTTCGCTCGGGCCTAATCGATCGCTAAACCGACCAAGTCCAAAACCCGCATACGCTAAATCTGGGCATACAGCACATCAGAACAAATAACAGAAGACTTTTATAAACATCGTAATAATGTTACATCAGAGTACAGAAATATCAGAGTACGAATAAATATAATAATATAGTGGAATATAATTTTACAATAAATGTAATACAATGCACAACAGAAATATAAAATACACAGCGGAAGACTAACAATGCTTTGGACACAACTTTAAGCTTTGATCTAGAATCCTGCTTATATATCTGCAAAATAAACTACTCGACTGCCCATGTGAAAAACAGGGGCACCCGAGTTTGCAAGGGAAAAACAAACTACAGGTCAGTCACAGGACTGGTGTGAGAAACTCTAAACAGTTATAAACTTATGATAAGGCAAATCATAGGACCACACCGCTAATGCGGAACAGTTTTACCCCCGTGAATGCCAGTGTACAAACAACAATCAATATAGATATATGGATCTACTATGCATCAATCAACATGCAATATCCCAATCTACATGTTTAGATTGACCATCGCACTTAGATTTGCCAAATCCAATTCAATTTACAGAAATTATTCCTTTGGACTTTATTTCCCGATTTCCATTTCAAATCATTTGAAATACATATCTAACTTTCTATAACAACGTAGATTTCACATCGGGATCTCAAATCAAATCATTTGGAAATGTGAATTCCAAAACATAACAATGCATACAAACAAGTATGCAACCAAATATCGGGCTCCCCCTAGACAAGGTAACGGGCACGCACCTAAGCAACTCGATATATATATGTGCACCTCCCACTATGGAGCAGGCTACACCGATGATGCACCTCCCACGCAAGGAAGCATACACCGCACATCT
The DNA here is from genome assembly GCA_030737875.1 of Allium sativum. NCBI lineage: Eukaryota > Viridiplantae > Streptophyta > Magnoliopsida > Asparagales > Amaryllidaceae > Allium > Allium sativum. Next base: position 654,153,176 of record CM060920.1, read on the forward strand.
CACCCATGCTTTTAGTCGTCCGGGTTACTCGAATCTGTAGCCACATACCAGATCATTTCATATCCCGAAGTAGGGAAAATCATTTCACAACATAATAATCACAAGTACTTTCAAAATATATTACTTCAAATCAGCAATTCACACATATGTTTAGTCACTATTAATCACATAACCTTTGAGCTCGTATGTCTCAAAGAAGGGTGTTAAGCAAGCGAATAAATTCTCTGCCACCAAACAGATACATCATTAATAGCAACTAATCGAATATGTGATGAACTACAATGTAAAACCATAATACATTTCCAAATCATTTCGAAATCATCGGGTTTTAGCCCTCGAAATCCTTTCTGTTTTATAAAACATTTTCGTAAAACATTCCCTGTCCAAAATCGGGAATACATTCTTTTCACTTAAGAAAAATATCATTTCAATATCATTCGTTAAATTTGAAATGAACTTAACAACATCGCTACACATCTCATAGTCAAATTGTGAAGTGTTTCACAAGATGTTAGCCTACCAGTATTTCTACCCAACCCAATGCTAAATGTAAAAGCATATCTTGCTAATAAAATGGTCGAGCACAATCAAAACAATCAATCAATTCAAATTGACATTAAATATAAGGTTTTGAATAGAGATAATATCGACTAATATTCAACATCAAATCCTGAAACCAACAGATATCATATCGGGAATAACGACATCGATATCTTCCAAATTCCCATCATAATATCCGTATAATCACAGAATCCAATGTCGAGATATTCCGAAGATTATTTCCATTCAAAACAGTTCAAATTTATTCGTTGGAAATTTTTGGTTATTTAAAACCATTTCTCAATCCAATTTATTTATTTAAAAATATTCGGATTATAATTCTAGTTCAAAACTAGTTCATTTCGATAAAAATATATTTTTATCTTTTCAAATATGGAATTTTTCATCCCAATTCTTTCCAAATCATTTCTTTTGATTTTACACAAATTATTAATATTTTTAGTAATTTTATCAAGGCCCGTACAGTTGATTTCCATAAACGGTCATCAAACTACACTTACAACGACCTTTTCCAAATTTGATTTGGACATAATTCCAAATCCAACCATTAGATTTCTAATTTATTGTATTCATTAGAAAGTCTTTTCGATACGAACCCAACAGTTACCGTTTTATGAGAATCCGACGGTCGGATCTCCCGTAATGTCCGTTCGAAGTCGATGGTCGAAATTCGCGAACTCCCACAGTGCGGCGCGTTCTATTCAAGCCATTATATTACATATATCTAATATATATTTCGTCGATTTCCATTTATAACTTATTTTATAAATCGTTTGAAAATGATTTCAATTTCTATTCTGGCTCAAGTTCTTCAACTTTTCAGTTTCTAAGAACTTTCTAATTTTTCAAAAATTTGGCTAACACCTTAAATTTTCGAAAAATTTCACCATATCCTCCCCTGCACGGGAGCACCAGAAAAATCCCAAAATTTCCATATAGGCCTCTCCAATCCAAAAAGAAAAAGAAAAATCCTAGTGGCTAGCCAATCGGCTCATAAATCATCATACCCAAACAAAACAGTAAATACGTACCTATTTGTTGGACATACAATTTTATTCCTCTTCTCTAGCCTCCTTACTATGACCTGTTCAGTATATATGCATGTACATGTATGTAATTCTGATCAAATTTCAATTCAGTTCAATATTTGATTCGATTTGGTTCGCTTTACCATTCATTCTCTTATTGGTTTGATTATTCCAATTCTTATTTAACTTCTTAGCTTTGCCAATTCTAGTTTGGCATTCAAGTCTATCTACGCTTACATGACGATCAACAATGAGGTTATTATATCGCTAATCACTTACTTGAATAATAATAAACGTTTATTATTATTATTCCACAACACTATAATATTTTCTTACAACATATATATATATATATACATGTTCATACAACGTATATGTATATTTTCATACTACGTATACATTCTCATATAACGTTTACATATTTTCACACAATGCATATATAGTTTATACAACGCGTATTATGGACTACATACATTAAAAATCATATTTTTAATGAACTCGTAATTTTTCCTTAGCATGACTATTTTATTCACTTCTTTATCATGTTAAAAATAATATTTTTAACAAATATTTTTTCCAACACTTTGTTATTTTTAACACTTCATACATATGATAAGAATGATATTTTTGGCGAACAAAAATATATTTCGACAACTGTCTATTTCATTTACTTCATATATACGATAAAAATGTGAATTTTATCGTTCAAACAATTTATTCAACATATGAATATATTATTTACTTCATATATACTTTTATCGTTTAAACAATTTATTCAACATATAAATATTTTATTTACTTCATATATACTTTTATCGTTTAAACAATTTATTCAACATATGAATATTTTATTTACTTCATATATACAAAAAAATGTGAATTTTATCGTTTACACAATTTATTCAACATATGAATATTTTATTTACTTCATATACAGAATAAAAATGTTATTTCTATTGTTCAATCAATGTATTCACGTATAAATATTTTTATATACCTCATTTCACATCACCAACCAAATTCACATAAACAAATCAATCCAAACCCACAACCAAACAAACAAGTCGTCCATGGTCTATGGACGATGGGGAGCAGTTTATATATACAGTTATAAAATAAATAACTGAATAGAAAATTTTAGTGAGGAATTCTCACCTTGATTGGTTTCTGAAATCGATAAAATGATGGTTCTAGTTAAATTAAACCGATCATTTAATTCAATCAAAAATTTCTCACTAGCTCTGTTTTGCTTCTGGTCAGTTTCATTGCGTAGAGCTCTTTGATGCGAATCCAACGCACTTTGATTTTCTCGATTCCATGACCGCATGCAAAACATATGGCAATTTAAACTTTAATTACACAATATAATTAGCTAATGGTAATTAATTAAATTAATTAACTAGTTAATTTCTTAACTTTTCTCCCTTAACCACTTTTTAGCTGATGTCTTCTTCAGGCATCACGAAACCCACTACCGCCAAACAACTCTCACCACGCACGGCGTCCCACTCAGTCGCACCCCCATCCATTTACTCCACTTTGAAGTTCTGACTGACCTCCATCACCTCCGGCCACCACGCCGAGCTCGCAGGTCCCATCCGCCCGGGATCCTCCTTCAAACGCGCCAGTTTTGCGCCAAAGAATGGAGCACGATTCTTAACGATAGATGCTGATACTTAGATCACTTTAAAGCTTGTAAGATTTTCTTCGATTTTAGTTGTGGATCGGTGTTCTAATTTATAGCGTGGAGGGAGAAAAGGAGTATCGAAAATGGAATGAATTCAGCCCTCCAATTTAGAACGACGGCGGCTGATTGTGTTTAGGGTTTGGAGGGTACTTTGGGGTATTTATAATATAAATATATTATTATTTAATTCGCAAAATACCTCTTTATTGATATGAACTCCAAATCCAACCCAACGACTGTCGCCCCTAGCTAATTATCCCCATTCCGAACACAATGGGATATGTTTCGTAAGCCGATTCGACTGTTTCGATCTGTTTCCGTCAAAATCAAAATATAAATCTATATATTGAATTTGAACGCGCATTTCAAATTACCGGGGCCACATAAAGACTCTAAAAATTCCCAAAAAATACTTTATAGCTTCGTATTGACGATACGGTTCTAACAAAACTAATTCCTTCAAATTCTGAGACCGTTTGAAAAATGGTCATTTTCTGGTCGATCGAAATTGACTGAAACTGTTAAAACATGTTTTACTTCGCCACGCTCACATATTGCTTTCAAAAATTACGACTTTTGGAATTTAGCAATAACTTGGCATCCCAGATCTAACAAAAGTGGTTTCATCGAAAACCGAGGTCGTTTGCAAAATTTTAATTTTTAAGGGCCAAAATTCCATAGCAACTATTCTGAATTTTCAGCTGGACGTATCTTTTGATTCCTGCTATGAAATTTCAATTTTTCGGATTCGTTGGGAATATATTTTCAAATAGATTCTAATATTTTTGGTTTCGCTAAAATTTGGTTTATTTTGAATCATGTAACTTCATTTGAATTTGGAATCGAATTTTCGAACTACCACGCCATTTTCAATTCCTTTTATAATTAAAAATAAATATTTATATTTTAACGTCGATTCAAATAAATATATACGTTCTAATTCTATTCAAAATAAATTTCCCATCTTTATTATTTAAAATATTTCATTTTAAATATTAAAAATTCATCAAAATTTCCAAAATAAATTTTTTAAATTGGTTCGGATTTCCGGGTTATTACAATCTCCCCCACTTAAAATCTTTTCGTCCTCAAAAAGGAACGGAGCTGAAAGTTGTTTAGCTAACCAACTCAACTTTCATTCTGGATTTCATTCTTGGGCATTTCTAACCCCATCTCCAATGAGTCACTCATTCTAAAATGCTACTGATTATGTCTCTAATGAGGATTCTTCTATAGGATATTACTAATCCTACCTCTGATGAGTCTTTTATTCCGTTCTGACGAGTTGTACCCCAAAGATTTGAATTAACCAAAGCTCTGATCCACTTGTAACGATATAGATTTTGCCCGGGCCTAATCGATCTTAAACTGACCAAGACCGTTAAAAACCTGCATATGTTAAATCTGGGCATACAACACATCAGAACAAATAACATAAGACTTTTATAAACATCGTAATAATGTTACATCAGAGTATAGAAATATCAGAGTACGAATAAATATAATAATACAGCGGAATATAATTTTACAATAAATGTAATACAATGCGCAACGGAAATACGAAATACACAGCGGAAGACTAACAATGCTTTAGACACAGCTTTAAGCTTTGATCTAGAATCCTGCTTATATATCTGCAAAATAAACTACTGGACTTCCCGTGTGGAAAATAGAGGCACTCGAGTTTGCAAGGGAAAAAAAACTACAGGTCAGTCATGGGACTGGTGTGAGAAACTCTAAACAGCTATAAATTTTTGATAAGGCAAATCATAGGACCACACCGCTAATGCGGAACCGGTTTACCCCGATGAATGCCAGTGTATAAACAACAATCAATATAGATATATGGATCGACTATGCATCAATCAACATGCAATATCCCAATCCACCCGTTTAGATTAATCACCACACTTAGATTTGCCAAATCCAATTCAATTTACAGAAATTATTCCTTTGGACTTTATTTCCCGATTTCCATTTCAAATCATTTGAAATACATATCTAACTTTCTATAACAACGTAGATTTCACTTCGGGATCTCAAATCAAATCGTTTGGAAATGTGAATTCAAAAACATAACAATGCATACAAACAAGTATGCAACCAAATATCGGGCTCCCCCTAGACAAGGCAAAGTGCACGCACCTAAGCAACTCGATATATATATATATATGTGCACCTCCCACTATGGGGCAGGCTACACCGACGATGCACCTCCCACGCATGGAAGCATACACCGCCCATCTCACCCATACCTTTAGTCGTCCGGGTTACTGAACCTCTAGCCACATACCAAATCATTTCATATCCCGAAATAGGGAAAATCATTTCACAACGTAATAATAACAAATACTTTCAAAATATATTACTTCACATCAGCAATTCACACATATGATTAGTCACTATTAATCACATAACCTTTGGGCTCGTACGTCTCAAAGAAGGGTGTTAAGCAAGAGAATAAATTCTCTGCCACCAAACAGATACATCATTAATAGCAACTAATCGAATATGTCATGAACTACAATGTAAAACCATAATACATTTCCAAATCATTTCGAAGTCATCAAGTTTTAGCCCTCGAAATCCTTTTTGTTTCATATTTTTTTATAAACATTCCCTATCCAAAATCGGGAATATATTCTTTTCACTTAAGAAATGTATCATTTCACAATCATTCATTAAATTTGAAATGAACATAACAACATCTCTACACATCTCATAGTCAAATCGTGAAGTGTTTCACAAGATGTTAGCCTACCAATATTCCTAGCCAACCCAAAGCTAAATGTAAAAGCATATCTTGCTCATAAACTGGTCGAGCACAATCTATAAAATCAATCAATTCAATTTGACATTAAATATAAGGTTTTGAATAGATTATCGACTTATATTTAACATCAAATCCTGAAACCAACAGATATCATATCGGGAATAACGATATCGATATCTTCCAAATTCCCATCACAATATCCATATAATTACGGAATCCAGTATCGAAATATTCCAAAGATTATTTCCATTCCAAACAGTTCCAATTTATTCGTTGGAAAATTCCGGTTATTTAAAACTATTTCTCAATCCAATTTATTTCTTTAAAAATATTCGGATTATAGTTTTAGTTCATAAGTAGTTCACTTCAATAAAAATATATTTATATCTTTTCAAATATGGAATTTTTCATCCTAATTCTTTCTAAATCATTTCTTTCGATTTTACACAAATTATTAATATTTTTAATAATTTTATCAAGGCCCGTACAATTAATTTCCATAAACGGTCATCAAATTGCACTTACAGCGACCTTTTCCAAATTTGATTTGGACATAATTCCAAATCCAACCGTTAGATTTCTAATTTCTTGTATTCGTTAGAAAGTCTTTTCGATAAGAACCCAACAGTTCCGATTTTAGGAGAATCCGACGGTCGGATCTCCCGTAATGTTCGTTCAAAGTCGATGGTCGAAATTCGCGAACTACCGCAGCGCGGCGCGTTCTATTCAGGCCATTATATTATATATATAATACATATTTCATTGATTTCCATTTAAAACACATTTTATGAATCGTTGGAAAACGATTTCAATTTTTATTCTGGCTCAAGTTCTTCAACTTTTCAATTTCTAAGAAATTTCTAATTTTTCAAAATTCATAGCGTGGAGGGAGAAAAGGAGGATCGAAAATGGAATGTATTCAGCCCTCCAATTGAGAACGACGGTGGCTGATTGTATTTAAGGTTTGGAGGGTACTTTGGGGTATTTATAATATAAATATATTATTATTTAATTCGCAAAATGCCTCTTTATTGATATGAACTCCAAATCCAACCCAACGACTATCGCCCCTAGCTAATTACCCCCATTCCAAACACAATGGGATATGTTTCGTAAGCCAATTCGACTGTTTCGATCAGTTTCCATCAAAATTAAAATATAAATCTATATATTGATTTTGAATGCGCATTTCAATTTACCAGGGCCACATACGGACTCTAAAAATTCCCGAAAAATATTTTCTAGCTTCGTATTGACGATACGGTTCTAACAAAACTAATTCCGTCAAATTCTGAGACCGTTTAAAAAATGGTCATTTTTTGGTTGATTGAAATTGACTGAAACTGTTAAAACACGTTTTACTTCGCCACGCTCACATATTGCTTTCAAAAATTACGAATTTTAAAATTTAGCAATAACTTGACATCCCGGATCTAACAAAAGTGGTTTCATCAAAAACCGAGGTCGTTTGCAAAATTTCCATTTTTAAGGGACAACATTCCATATCGACTATTCTGAATTTTCAACTGGACGTATCTTTTGATTCCCGCTATGAAATTTCAATTTTTTGGATTCATTGGAAAGATATTTTCAAATAGATTCAAATATTTTTGGTTTTGCTAAAATTTGGTTTATTTTGGATCCTGTGCCTTCATTTGAATTTTGAAATCGAATTTTCAAACTACCACGCCAGTTTTAATTCATTTTATAATTAAAAATAAATATTTATATTTTAACGTCGATTCAAATAGATATATACATTCTAATTCTATTCAAAATAAATTTCCTGTCTTTATTATTAAAATAATTCATTTTAAATATTCAAAATTCATCAAAATTGCCAAAATTAAAATGTTAAATTGGTTCGGATTTTCGGGTTATTACGGTTTAACAATTATGATTTGTGTCCTTTCACAAAGCCAATACTGCCAAAAAATTAAAAGATGTTAATTTTTGATATTAAATAAATTTAGTGTATATTATTAAATATAAAATAAATTCCAATAATATCTTGGAGCATCCAGGCATTATTTCTTGGGTCTTCAGCTAAGTTTTCAACATTTTTGGACACATGAGTGTGAGTAGATTTTGCCAAAGAAATGAAATTTATGTTCTTTAAATTCAACAATTTGGGAATAAATCCCCATTGTAAGTAGATTTGGTTGTTGGGGAAGAAGAATGTGATATATACTAACAAAAGAAGCAATTTCACTAAATCTTCATCTCCATTCCTTTTTTCAATCATTATGTTGATTGTCTTACTCAAAATTTTCTTATTTGTCCTCTCATTCCCCTAAAAATGTTGATTTAGAAAAATTAAGTACTCCCCATCCAAGTTATTCGTACTAATAACTCCAACTGGGAATACATTCTTTCTAGGCAATGGAATTCCAAGTATTAAACTACTATCCTCTTCAGTCAACTTAAGACTAGCATCTCCGATTTTAAATGCTTTCTCTTCCCTATCATATGATGTAATGACTTCATCTAAACTTTGTGCACTTTTTCTAAAATCCTTTCTTCATATTTTACCTTCCAAAAATATATGAAAGAAATTCTTTAAAGGTGTTCTATCTATATATGACATTGCAGCAGAAGAGAATACATTTTTTTCCTTTATTTTAGTCATCACCTTGAAGAATGCATCTAAATTACACCTATAAGTTGCCGTATATTTTTTCTCACCCCTTTTTTCCACTTTATATTGATCATCATCATCTTCATTGTCGGGGTCTGAGTTGTCATCTAAATTTGCATATAAGCATCCTTCTGGAGGAGAGTAGTTAGATTCTTGAAGATCTAGCTATGACTCAAGTATTATTTTTTTGCTTCAGGGAAATTGGTTGTATGAACCTGTTATACCAAATTAATAAAGGGAAATAATGTAAATTTATAAACAGAAGAATATTTCTATTTAGCTTTTGATTAAGCATGCAGGAAAACAATTAAACTAAGTTTAGAAGACCACATGAATATAATATATATATTTTTAAAAGCATAAACATATTTATCTTTTTACACAATTTATATGTTTTCTCACAATATAATATACATATTTTATCTTTATCATTTGTTATATAGATTTTCTGGTAATCAAATTATTTTAGAGGAATATAATGATAATATAGTCTAACTACTGCACTTAATAGTACAAAAAAAATTTACTTACTATAGGAATACGTGGAGGTGTTGGTGTATTTTGCATCGTCTGGCTGTGTATATCACAAAAAGAATCTGACAGATTCTTATATTTAAACACTGCTGTCCATCAATGTCAATAAAGATACATGGTTGTGTATCTTCAAATGCTTTGTTTTGATTAGCGTACATTGAACTACTTTTACGCATTTTACCTACATTGAAATATCAATTTTGTTATTGGACAAATTGTTTACTATAAATATATATGCATAGTAAAATTAAAGATCAACCACAAATAATTAGGTTGACTATACTAGTTATCAGCAATAAAAGTATTTAAAATTCACTTTTTATTTAAAAAGATAAATACATTTATATTTTTTCCTAATTTATATTATTAAAAAAACATAGCTATACAAATGATAATCATTTTTTAAAAAGAAGTATTATTTAACAATCTAATAAAATTTATATTATGAAGTTATTGTTTATTTAATTTTTTAAAAGACAATCTATATAAAAATATAAACTTGTTTATCTTTTTAAACCAAATACATTTGTAGCTTCAAAATTTTTAATAAAGATTTTTTTATTAATTTTTTCCTTAGTAATTTAACAAAACTTCTTTAATAGCTTGTATATCTGATTGTTTAAGGACAATAATAATTTAAAATATAATATCTGTATAGAAAGATAAACTTGTTTATCTTTCTAAACCAAACACATTTCTAGCTTCAAAAATATTAATAAAGATAGTTTTTATTAAATATTTCTTCCTCGGTAATTTAACAAAACTTCTTTTACAACTTGTATATCTGATTGTTTGAAGTCAATAATAATTTAAAATATAATATCTGTATAGAAAGATAAACAAGTTTATCCTTTTAAGTCAAATATATTTCTAACTTCAATTTTTTTAATAAAGATAGTTTTTATTAAATTTTACTTCCTTTGTAATTTAAGTAAATCACTATTTGAGATATCAATTTATCTTTTAGTACTAAAAATATAAAAGGATTTATCTTTATGATTTTACTACTGATACAATATTTATGATTACTTTATACCGAGATAGCAATACTCTGCTGTTCGAACATACTAAAGCAGTGTTGTTAAAACTGGAAGTTTTATGATAATTTTCCTAATCTAAGTTCTCTATTTTGGTATAAAGTAAGACCAGAATACACTAAATACTTAGGTATAGTTTAGTTAAACTTAAAAATTACACAAAATTACTTTAAAGACAAATGTATTTATCTTTTAAGTAATCAAACGGTCAAAAACCATGAGTAATAATAAAAGAACAAAAAAGGAGTTACTATCACAATAAAATAGAATAATAGTTGAAAAGTAGGGATTTGTAATGCTTAGATGCTCGGTTAATGTTGAATGATAAAAGACGAAAAAATAGATTCTGACCTGTAGAGTACTAGCAATTTTACGGTTTTACCTTTTTTTCTCAATGTCGACTTGTATGAGAAGATCAATTCATTTGAAAAGATCGAATTTGGGATTTAGGGTTTTACGGAATCACATTTTCATATAAAATTATATTAAAAATAATTTTAAGCTTGATTCTGAAATTTCGGGTTATTACAATGGATACCTATTTTAATTCTTTCTATTAATTTCTCCCGATAATGATAAGTAAGTCACCGATTTAATTTTCTTCTATTTCCAATCAAATAAGGAGTTTAAATCCTTTCCATTTTTCAACCCTGTGGTCCTTATAACCATTATGTGCTTACAAGTTTCTAAATTGATAAGGAAGTTGCAAAATCACTATATGGTTTTAAGAGTATTCCTAGAAAGTAAGGTCAGCCCTCTACTTGATTCTAATAACCCAGAATTTATGAACCAATTTAAAAAAATTATTTTAGCAATTTTAATGGATTTTGAATATTTAAAATGATTTATTTCAAATAATAAGGATTAAAATTTTACTTAAATCAAAATTAGAATGTATAAATTTATTTTAATAGTAAAACGAGCCTAAAATGGCATTGTAGTTTGAAAGTTCAATTTTAAACTTCAAATGAATATACAGAATTCAATATAAGCCAGAATTAGATAAAACAAAAAATATGAGAATCTAATTAATTACATCTTTCTAACAAATGTAAGAAACTAAGATTTCATTTTATTAATTGTAAATTATGTCTAGTTTAAAATTTAGAATAGTCGCTATAGAATTTATATTTTATATATAATATATAGCCCTTAAAAATAGTCATTTTGCAAACGACCTCCATTTTTGACGAAACCACTTTTGTTGGATCCGGAATGCTAAATTATAGTCAGGTTTAAAATTTCATAATTTTTGGAATTAATATGTGAGTGTGGTGAATTTAAATGCGTTTGTCAATTCAGTTTGAATTTAATCGACCAACTAAAAAGGCCATTTTTCAAATAATCTCCAAATTTGAGGAAATTTGTTTTATTAAGACCGTGTCGTCATAACATAGCTAGATTTATTTTTCTGTAATTTTTGGAGTCAGTATGTGGCCCCGGTAAATTAAAATGTGCGTTTAAATTTAATATATATCGATTTATATTTTAATTTAAAGAAAAACCGATTGAAACAGTTGAATTGGCTTATGAAACATTTCCCATTATGTCCGAAATGGGGGTATTTAGCTAGGGACGGCAGTCGTTGGGTTCGATTTGGAGTTGGTATCAAAGAATAAGTATTTTTCGAATTAAAAAAATTAAATATAACAAAATAATTTAATATAAATAACTATTTTCTCTAAACCCTAAGGCCATTCTAATAGCCGCCTCTGTTTCAAAATCAGCGATCCAAATCACTCCATATTTCGCCCCTCTAATTCCCTCAGTCCGTTTAATGATTTCAAACATTTACAAAGGCAAATTCGAAGATTTAGGAGAGGTTTACACATTCAATAGCTATGATCAGTTATCGTATGGTAAATCGCGAGATTTAAGGCCACAAAGCGCACCGTTTCACGCAGTTTTAGGGTTGAAATGGAGTTCGAACTAGCTATTGTCGCTGGGGATGGTGGCTCTCGTGAAGGGCTTTCAGGTGGCGATCATGGATCTCCGTCTGGTTGCATGTATGACGGCGCGCAAGGGGGAATAACAATGGAGCGATGTTTTTTTTTTTTGGCGTGGTCTAGATAGAAGAAGGCAAAGGTAAAAACGAAAATGAATTTGTTTAATTAATAAATAAATTATTGTTTAATAAGGTAATTAATCTATCTAATATCGTATCTTCTCCTTACAAGATCCAAATCAGACGATTTCAATTGCGTTGAGATCGTGTCAAAGTTCTCTACAACATGGAATCGACTAGAAGCGATTTGGAGCAAATTAGAATTTGAGGCAATTTTAAATCAAAATAGAACAATTAAGAAATAAAGACTGACGGAGTGGAACCCAATATGAGAATTCTCTCACTAAAATTTTGTACAGTTATTTAATTTATTTTATAACTGTAAATGTATAGAAATAGCCAGTATAGATTTTTATTTGTTGTATAGAGTTCAACACTCGAATTCGCACAAATCACATAAATTGGAAGCGATGTATGGATATTGCCGACACTCGGATTTCATACTCCGCGAATGGCCACTTATGGCGCCATAAATGACATTAGGTTGTTGAGTATTTATTTATTTGTATGATTTGTGTATTGTGATGATGATTTTGTAATACTGAACATGTTAGAAATGTTAATATTAAACGGATAGATGAAAATGGACAAAATAATCATTTATATATTGAACAGTGAAAATTGGTTAATTAGAAAAATAATTCAAACCAAATTATAATTGGTTAAATTTATTAACCAATGATTTCTTTAAATAGATTGTCGTTGTTTGAGAAACCCACATGGGTATTGAGATGATATTTGACATACGCCAATCCCAATATTTAGTTGTATGTCAATCGATGGGTTGACAGGCTGTGACGAGTGTTATCTATTTATTTTAAACGTTTATACAGTTGTAAAATGCACTCTGGATGATGTTCGATTGTTATATGATTATTTATCATTATTGTGAATACATGTGATGTACGAAATCCATATAACTGGAATTATATGGTAGTTGATGGAGTCGCATTTCGATTATGAAATAACGAATTTTTTAAAATAATATTTAGTAAAGAATTAAAATATGATTTTGATGTCCGATTTTGGATGAACACGAAAATATTGGAATATATGAAGCTAAGTATATATTCGCCATTTTAACCCGAATGGGTTTATCGAACGATTTTATTCATTTTATAATGAATATCGAAAAGAATTGATTTCAAAATCTAATATTTTGAAATTATTATCATTTTTATATTACAATGATATGGAATATTCAATTTTGATTTAAATTGAAATAGAAGTTGGAATCGTTTTTAAAACAAAATTATAAAATACGATTTGAATAGAAATCGACGATATATATATATATATATATATATATATATATATATATATATATATATATATATAATCCTTAGAATAGAACGCGCCGCGCAGCGACCGTTCGCGAATTTCAATTGACTTCAGATTGATGTAACGACGGATCCGACCGTAGGATTCTCCTAATCCCGGAACCATTGGGTTTTTATCCAAAAGAACTTTCCAATTAATATAAGAGATATGAATTTGAATGGTTGGATTTCAAAATTTATCCAAATCAATTTCAAAATAGGTCGCTATGGATGCAGTTCGGTGGTCGATATTGGAAACCGACTGTACGGGCCTTAATAAAATTATTAAAAATACGGAAAAATTGTGTAAAATCATAATGAATGATTTAGAAAGATTCTTGGATGAAAAATTCCATATTTGAAAAGATACAAGATATTTTTATCAAAATGGATAGTTATTAACTAGAATAATAATCCAATGTTTTTAAATAAATAAATTAGACTTTAAAAAAATGGGTTTTGGAATAACCAAAATTTTGCAATGAATAAGTTAGAATGGATTAGAACGGAAATAATATTCGCGGATTCGGTGATTATACAGATATTGTTGAGTAATTTAGAACATATAGATATCGTTATTCCCAATACGATATCCGTTGGTTTCAGAATTTGATGTTGAATATAAGCAGATATAATTTCAATTCAGAGCCTTGTGTTTAATATCAAATTGGATTTTAGGTTTGTCGTGAATGGCGTTTTAAATAACATTGTTCTTAACCTATTTGAGAAAAGAATAAATCTTTTAATTAAGATTTAGAGAAGTTTTCCAGATTAATTAGTATTTAGTTGGAATTGAATCAAGATTGGATTTTTGGATTTATCGTGAATGATGTTTTAAATAAAACAATATTCTGGATTTTTGGATTTATAGGAATAATTCCCTATGTAAAGGGTTTTGAATAAAACAGTATTCTGGATTGGAATGAGGCGTATGATGTGTTTTATTTCACATGATTATAAGATAAGCGAGTTATTCTGAAGGACTGGGTTTACCCATTCTGAACAACTGATACGACGATTAAAAGTCGAAGATATTGATGACGGTGGTTGAAGACCGGCGATTTTCACATCGAATGGATTACTACTGATGCCCTGGATTGATTAGCTCCCAGGAGGGGTTACAGTGGTAGAGGTCTGGACGTACATATTGATTGTCTGGATATGCGAGGGCCTCTCTCCTGTATTGAACATATGGGACAAGGAATAAGGTGCCTCCGGTTTCGTTCATATCCAGAATGGACTTGTAAATGGATTGTATGTCTGACATTGTATTCCTTTATACTGCATTCGTTGATCTCTACTAAATATATATCTGTTTAGTGGTGGAGAATTTATTCTCTTGCTTAGCACCCTTCTCTGAGACATACGAGCTTAGAAGATATATATTGGTCAAGGTCAGTGATATGGTATGGACTGGCAGTGTGACATGCTGAGTTGCAGTGATCCAAGCTTTTTTTGAAAAGAAGAGCTTGGTGGATGATGATCAGAGCTTAGCTTTAATTAGCATCGTGAACCTCACACACTGGTATGATGGTGAAGTGATTGTTTGATCAGTATGCTTTAGAGTTGAGGATAGACACCTTTAGGGTTGTCACATGTTCGGTCGGCCGAGATGAGCTGAGTATAACCGTCGCAAACAATTTCAGCAACGCTTATTTGTGTTGCTATGAGGGCGTGATAATTTAGTTCCAACGCATATAAGAGTTGGTAGATTTTCTCTCCTAGCGCTTATAAGCGTTGGTATATTTTCATTCCCAACGCTTATTAGCGTTGGTAGATTTTCTTTCACAACGCTTATAAGCATTGGTAGATCTTCTTTGCCAACGCTTATAAGCGTTGTAAGATTTTGGTTTGCAACGCTTATACATGTTGCAATATTTTTGTTTGCAACAGTTATACATGTTACAAAATTTTAATTCACAACAAATATAAATTTTAATAGTAACAGAAATATGTATTAGCGACTCACATATTCTAACATTAATAGTCAATTAATAAACAACTTGAATCAAAAACTAATATTATTCTCAATTTAAACTCAATGCATACCGATAGACAACATTCATAATTACATAACGACATAGAATATCAGTTAACAACAGACAAATATGATACATAATTAAATGTCAAATTCAATACATAATTAGTTGCTAAATTCAATACATAAATGAAATTCTACACATACCGAATACGAAACTAAGACCATATAACGAAGCCTCCATCTGCAAATTCTACAAATCCAACTTTCTTTTTTCTTCCGCTGCAACTAGAACTACCTGCATTCATTGAATATCACATCAAATTGAAATTTTCAGTTCCATGTTAAAACAGAAAAACACGAGTACGCATCATGCACAAAAGGATACTAAATTGTAGGCTCCGAGTGATTCAGTAATACTGAGCCTAGGCTCTGTATTACTGAGCTGAACGACTCAGTTTAGGCTTAGTATTACTGAGCCTAAGGCTCAGTATTACTGTGCCGAACGATTCAGTAATTGGCTCGGTAATACTAAGCCGAACAGCTCAGTATTATCTGGATCAAACTGGCTGCATTTTTTAAATTAATATATGATCTATAGCAAGGGAATAAATATTAAATTAACATCTATCCATAGCAAGGGATTCAGATATTGAAACTGTTGTTATACCTGCATTTTTTAACATATGAATATGATTTTGCAAGGGGCTAAAACTGGCTGCATACAGCTTTGGTTACACAAATGAGAACACTATTAAATACCCTACGACGTTAAGATCGTACCCATTTAAGTCATCAACCATTATCTAACTCTTTATGTGATTTGTTATATATTCACAACCTAATCAATACAAGGGTTAAATGTTGTAATACACATTTTATCTAACCAATATAAAATCAATTCGCAACTGTTTTCCTCAAGTCTTGTTTCATTTTTCTATAAAAGTCCTCATTTTTATTTCTAAATTATCCTTTTCTGCTGCTATCAATCCAATCCTAGTCACTAGTGGGGAAATTTCTTCCTACCTTATTCTTTGTATCCAGAACCACAAACACTATTGAACTTCCTAGAAGTCGCATGCAAGTACAATTAAGTATTCTATATTTTAAGATCAGGTTAATATATATCTAGCTGTGTAGAATTATAATAACTGAGAAGTAAATGGTGTTTTTCTATTGACCACAACTGATTTCTTATGTAAGGCTCACTAGCGCATGTTGAATGATCTTGTGGATATGTTTCGCACTTCAAAATAATCTGAATTTGTGTCATAATATCTGTATCGGTTTGTCTGTAATGCTAAAATAAGAAAATCACGATCAAAGAATTAAGCAAAATTATCCTTTATAAATTTCAATTTTGCTGTTTATATGCAGAGAATTTATTAGTTATCGATCTAACGCGTTGAGCTAAACCTGTACAACAATTGCATGAATACTGCTTGGAATCATCCAACTGATATTTATGGTGTGGAAATTTTGTAATGCTAAAAAAAGTACACTGAGGTTCTCTATATTAGTACATGGATCTTGGTCTTTGTTGACAGTTACACCAGTGACAAATAAAAGATAAAGAATAATTATTGAATTTGAAATAGCTGTGACATGTACATCAGCCAAATTTAGTGATATATAAAACAAGTTTCAATGCAACTGTCAGAACAAAGATAAAACAAGTTTCAATGCAACAAGCTTAGAAGATATATTACCAGAGTATTGATTCTCTTGCAAGAATGTTCCCACAAAATTTGTCCATTATCAATTGTAACCTGTAGTACCATAATAATAATAATAATTTTAAAAAGAACACTAAGAAAAGCATTCGGAAAAAAATAAATGAAAAAGAGCACATACATGTGTGTCATGCACATCTAGCTTCACAGCAGATGACTTTATATCAAAGAATTCGGATGCGGAAGCATTACTTGAAGTAGTCCTATGAATTACTCAAGGAACAAAAACATTAATTTATGCATGCATTCAAGAATTGCTGCAGATGACTAGGTGAATACTTTAGAATACACAACTCGCGTCATGTACATGACCTATTAGTCCTGAGCTCTTACTCGTATACAAAAGCATACAAATAAAAAGAACATATAGTCTTACATGTGTATATGAATGACATATGGCGAGCATCATCTATACTTGAAGGGTTATGTAATTGATATATTGCCAGAAGTTTACTGAGTATCATATATATACACACACTTTCATTTTACATGGACAAAGGATGCTGAAAATTAGAATGAAAATATCTGGAAGAAAAATAATGAGTATAAATTGTAATTAATTCCCTGTAGTAGGTATTTCTATCAGTAAACAGTTTTTTTTTTTTTTTTTTTTTTGTGTCTAAATTTAGATTATATACAAATATACGTGTTCTGTAACAAATAGATAATTATGATGATCAATAACATATCAGTGATCATGATTGTTTATACTTTAAGAAGTTTTATAAATAAGCAGTATATAACTTAAAGGTTGCATATGCACATATATATTTGCATATTCAGAATAAACTCTGAGCTTTCTGCGCACCTTGATTCTCATTTATAATAACTTCGTCCAACTTCTTTTGTTTGTTATCGTCACGATCAAGACCAAGTCCAAAACGAATATGCTGAAAATGTGCCCAATTTTTAGCTGCAGCACTGAATGCTTCTCTATAGCTGATTTCAGGATTTTTCACCTTAATTCTTTGAATCTCTTCCTTGATAAACGTGTTATAAGATTAAGGCACACGTTGCCTCTTCTCAGGAGGTTCAATTGGTAAGATTTGTTTATGATCATGCTGATTGTAACAACCCGAAAATCTAGGCCAGTTTAAAATTTTTTATTTTGACAATTTTAGCGAATTTTGATTATTTAAAATAGATTATTTTAAATAATATCAACGAGAAATTTATTTTGAATATAAATCGAACGTATATATTATATAGTTCGTCGTTAGAATATAAATAATTATTTATAATTATAAAAGGAATTGAAAATGGCGCGGTAGTTCGATAATTCGATTTCAAACTTCAAATGAATGTACCGGGTGCAAAACAATCCGGATTTTAGTGAAACCAAAATTAATTGAATCTAATAGTGAATATCTTTCCAACGAATCTGAAAAATCAGAATTTCATAGCGGGGATCAAAAGATATGTCCAGTTGAAAATTCTGAATAGTCGCTATGAAATTCAGGCCCTTAAAAATGGAAATTTTGCAAACGACCTCGGATTTCTACGAAACCACTTTTGTTGGGTCCGTGATGTCAAATTATTACTAGGTTTCAAATTTCATAATTTTTCGAATCAATATGTGAGTGTGGCAAAGTTAAACGCGTTTGGCCAGTTTTAGTTGATTTTAATCGACTGGGAAATGGCCATTTTTCAAACGGTCTCAGAATTTGACGAAACTAGTTTTGTTAGGACCGTATCGTCGATACGAAGCTAGAAAATATTTTTCTGGAAATTTTCGAGTTAGTATGTGACCCCAGTAAATTGAAATGCGCGTTCAAATTCAATATATAGAGTTATATGTTGATTCTGAGGAAAACTGATCGAAATGATCGAATCAGCTTACGATACATTTTCAATTGTGTTCGAAATGGGGGTAAAATGCTAGGAGCGATAATCGTTGGGCCTCGATTGGAGTTCTAATGAGGAGATAACTTTTCGGGTGGATAAATTAAATAAATTAATTAAAATAGAAAAGTCAACACCCCCCCATACATTTATCTCCGATCCCCCTTTTTGAAAAATCGATTTACAGAAGGAAAAAAAACGGGAGGGAGGGGGGAAATCGAATCGCGTCGCCCACCTCCTAGCCAGCCACCGCGCCGCTCCGCCACCGGCGATCTCGAGCTTTGCTCCCCCTCCTCTCGCTTCCCTCTCTCCTCCTCGTTGAACCCCCAAAATCCGACCGAGTCCACCCCAAAACCGCCATCGACCCCCGCCGCCTTCAAGAGCCCCTCCGCCTGCACCGCCCTCCCCCATGAAGACCGCCGCCTCCTCCTCCACCCGCTCGAAAATCCGCACCTCCTCCTCCTCAACTACAGACGCAGCACCCCCCCCTTTTTTTCGACGATTCCATCTCCTCCCTCTTCCTTGGTGAGTTTCCCTTTTTTTTGTTAATTCAGTTTTTATATATTTTACTGTTTTAAAAATTGTTTTTTTTATATAAAATATATATAGATCGATATTAAAAATGTAATTTTTCATATAAATTAGCGTTGTGAAAAAAAAGGGAATAGAATTTTTAGTAAAGTAAAAATAGAATTTTTAGCAAAGTAAAAATAGAATTTTAACAAAGTAAAAATAGAAAGACGATATTTTTAATTATAGGAAGACGATTTTTATTGGTTTAAAGAAGTGATAAAAATGTGATTTTTGTCCATGTAAAAGAATAGAATTTTGTATGGAAAAAGAGTAGATTTTTTTTTTATACATACAAAAAGATTAGATTGTTAAAATAGAAAAGGTGCGATTTTTAGCGGTGTAAAAATAGAACTTTTATCTATATAGTAGTAGTATAAAAATGTGATTTTTATACACATGACAACGAAGTAAAAATTCGATTTTTATATATTGAATAGCATAGTAAAAAATCGATTTTTTATATTGAATAGCATAGTAAAAATTCGATTTTTATATATTGAATAGCAAAGTAAAAATTCGATTTTTATATATTGAATAGCAAAGTAAAAATTCGATTTTTATATATTGAATAGCATAGTAAAAATTCGATTTTTATATATTGAATAGCATAGTAAAAATTCGATTTTTATATATTGAATAGCATAGTAAAAATTCGATTTTTATATATTGAATAGCATAGTAAAAATTCGATTTTTATATATTGAATAGCATAGTAAAAATTCGAGTTTTATATATTGAATAGCGAAGTAAAAATGTGATTTTTATATATATAGAGAATACGGGCAAAGAATGTGACAAAAGCCGAAAATAGCGAAAAATTCTACAAAAGAAGTGTCGTGAAGTTGGGATAGCTATCGGTGAGAACTTCTCACTCTTCAATTTAATTTTTCTAGTTATATATATACTAGGATGCAGACGGTGCTTAGCAGCACTCGACACCCGTCATCCACAGACCATGGATGGCTTGTTTGTTTAATTGTTTGGTTGTGTAGTTGTTTAGATTATTTGGTTTGAATTGAATTGTTTGGTGAAATGAAATTGATTTGATTGATGTGTGAATGGCGTGGGCCCTCACTAGACCGGGGATAAGGCTAGGCCTTGTCCCGTTTCTAGTATCGTGCCGTTATGCCGCCGAAATTTTCTAAAAATAAGTTAGAAAAATAAAGATAACATTTTATTTAATAAATGAACCGAATAGAAAATTCATAGGTTGAATAAAATAGTTTGATCGTTAAAAATATAATTTTTAACGTGAATGCGAATAAAAAAATATTCATTTACAAACCGGACGGTTTGTTTATATACACCTATTTGAAGGACATTGATTGGGACGATAAATTTTACACATCGCCCAACTGCACAAATAAAATCTGTGTTTGATTGTTTGAAATCCCACATGGGTATTGGGATGATATTTGACGTACACTAATCCCGATTGTTTAGTTGTATGTCGATCGATTGATTGACAGACTGTTATAAGCGTTGAATATTTATATTTGATGCTTATACAGTGTAGAATGCACTTTGGATGATGGTTGATTATTCATCGTTGTTGATATATACATGTGTTGTAGAAAAATCCATATAATTAACATTATATGGTAATTGATTGGGCCCCATTCCAGTTTTAAAATAGAAATATTTGAAAAAGAAATATTTGAAATAGAATATTTGAAAATAGGAATATATGAAGCCGTATTGATAAGATTGACGCCATTTTGACGTGAACGATATTTATATCGATTTTATTCATTTTTATAATGAATATCGAAAGTGATTTCAAAATATGATATTTTGAAAAGAATTGAATATAAATAAATTCGAATTGAAATTGAATATAAATAAATTCGAATTGAAATTGAATATAAATGAATTCGAATTGAAATTGAATATAAATGAATTCGAATTGAAATTGAATATAAATGAATTCGAATTGAAATGGAATAGAAATGAATTCGAATTGAAATTGAATTGAATTGAAATTGAATTAGAAATCAATTTGAATTGAAATCAATTTGAAATGAATTTAAAATGAATTTGAATTGGAATATTCAATTTTGATTTGAAATTGAATATGAAGTTGAAACCGTTTTGAAAATGAATTTAAAAACGATTTATAAAGCACGTTTTGAATTGAAATCGACGAAGTATATATTATATATATAATATAATGGCCTGAATAGAAAGCGCCGCGCCGCGGCAGTTCGCGAATTTCGACCATTGACTTCGAACGGATATTACGGGAGATCCGACCGTCGGATTCTCCTAAAACCGGAACCGTTGGGTTCGTATCGAAAAGAGCTTTCTAACGAATATTAGAAATTAGAAATCTAATGGTTTGGAATTATGTCCAAATCAAATTTGGAAAAGGTCGCTGTAAGTGCAGTTCGATGGCCATTGATGGAAATCGACTGTACGGGCCTTGATAAAATTATTAAAAATAGTAATAATTTGTGTAAAATCATAAGAAATGATTTAGAAAGAATTGGGATGATAAACTCCATATCTGAAAAGATAAAAATAGGTTTTTTTATCGAAATGAACTAGTTCTGAACTAATATTATAAATTTATTTATTTTTAAGTAAATAAATTGGATTTGAGATGGCTTTGAAAATAACCAGAATTTCCAATGATTGCATTGGAATGGATTTGAATCGAAATTGTCTTCAGAATATTTCGATGTTGGATTTCGTGATTATACAGATGTTGTTATGGAAATTTGAAAGATATAGATATATATATCGTTATTTCCAATACGATATCTGTTGGTCGTAGAATTTGATATTGAATATAAGCCGATATATTTTCTATTCAGAGCCTTATATTTAATATCAAATGTGATTTGGGTTTGTCGTGAATAATGTCTTGACTAACACCGTTCTTGAACCCAGTTGAGAAAAGATTAAATCTTTTTATTTAGATTTAATGAAGTGTACCAATTAAATAATATTTAATTGGAATTGAATTGATATTGATTTTTGGGTTTATCGTGGACAGTGTTTTAAATAACACTTGTTCTTTAACCCGATAATTAATGAATGTGACTTAGGGGTTTATCGTGAACAGTGTTTTTAAATAACACTGATTCTTTAACCCCGTTAAAGATTAAAACTAAGTGGAGTTTTAATGAATCTTTAATTAGATTAAAATGATCGAGGATGGAATATCACCAGTTTTCTCCAGGCGATAGTCAAATCTTTAATTAGATTTGAATGTGAAATGGTAATTGAATTTACCGATAACACCGTGGTGTTAGATATGAAGTATAACCAGTTTTACTTCATGGGATGAATAGGTTGTGATTGGGAAATTAAAACAAATGATTACTTCGGTAAGGTTCGTTAATCCCGACTAGTTGAATCGAAATTCAAAAGGAGATTGGAGAATAAATTCAAGGAATTTATCTTGGATATAATTAATGGGAACCTTTCCCTATGAATGTGAAATTTAGAAACTGACTGTCGGTTAGCCAAGCAAAATGGTTTTCTGGATATTGATCTGATGTTGGTTTCGGCCTTCGGGGTTAATATTTGGGAAATTATTCTCTTGATTAATTTACGGTTAGTGACTAATGAATTGGAATGAGGCGTATGTTGAGTTTGTGTAACACTTATTTAAAATATACGCGAGTTATTCGGAATGACCGGGTTTATCCCATTCTGAATAACTGACACGACGATAAGTCGAAGATGAAGACGGTGGTTGAAGACCGGAAGTCTTCACATCGCTTGGGTGATCACTGATGATCTTGATTGGGCTGTACACCCAAGATGAGGGAATCAATCGGTGGTCGTCCAGATGTGCTTGGAGATCGATGGATATGCAAGGAAAGTGCCTCCGGTTTCGTTCAGACCCAGAACGGACTTGTAAATGGACTGTGTGTCTGACATTGGATTTCATTCTGTGTGACTGATATCAGTTGCATAGGGTGAATTGCCTGTGTGGCGTGCTAAGATGCAAATGATCAAGGCTTCTGTTGAAAAGCAAAGTCTTGGGGAGATGACCAAAGCACAGCCTGTGTGGCACAGCTTTGTGTAACATGAATTCGCGAGCCTCACACCCCGGTTGTGAACCAAAAACGGGAGACGGACCTCAGGGAGGGCATGCGTTTCCTTCTAGCTAGGGTGGTGTCAGTGACCTACCAGCCCTGACATTTATATACTTTTCACCTGTGTGGTTGTTGCTGTTGCGAGGCGCCTCGGTTAGATCGGACGATCCGGGTCCGATGGAGCCATTCGTTGGCTCATTTACGCCCCAAAGGGCGGGGAAACGCAGTGTTCAGGCATTTTAATCCACATCGGTGGACCGACCCTGACGATCCAAGGGTCACTCGAGCTCTGATCCTGAGACTCGGGCTAGACAGTCTCGAATCGGTTGAGGACTATCTTTTGCCTCGGTTCATAGATGGAAACCCAATTTCCAAATAAGTGACTTTGCGATTTTGATTGTATAACCTATATATGGCGACATAGTGGTATGGGGCATTCATGCCGCCTATGATTGATACTTATGATTTGAAGTTGGTTTATACACTATACACTTATGATAGTATCAAATGATTTCTTTTAAACGTATCAAGCATTCTTGGCTATTATAAGGTAAAAACCCTATCCCCCGGCTTGCGTTACATTGTGTGATAGGACTTGGATCTTATAATAGCTTTATTTTTCTCTATTTAGCATTGCGTTGTTGTTTTATGCACTGATATTCTTGGGAGAAAACCCGTTCCGTGTTATACGGCGTGGTCCCTTGATTTACCTAACGATTTAAAATAAAGATAAATAACTGTTTTAGTTCTCACACCAGTCCCATGACTGACCTGGAGTTTATTGTTTTAACCTGAAATCTGGGTGCCCTTATTTTCGACACGGGCAGCTAGTAGTTTTGGTTTTGCAGATTTATATTCACAGGATCCTGGTTTACAGCTGGAATGATATCCGGAAAGCTTTATATCCGTATATCTCTTCTAGTTGTGTATTGTATTATTTTCCGCTGCTATGTATTTAAATGTAATTTAAATCTCTGATATTTCTATGTAATATTTATTCATTTATACTTTGTATATTCTTGTAATCTGATGCATTGTTGTAATTAGCAATGAAATGTTCTTCCGTCTGCGCTCTATTTTGTGGCTTTTTTCTCGAACTATCTGCGCTTCCCTTCACGGGGAAGTTACGGGTTTTCACACTGATCTTGGGAGAAAAATGCCAATTTCCTTGTGCATTCTGAGGAAGAACCTATGCAGTCCTTTTCCATGCTTGAGCTTGCTTGAATCCGCCATACTGCAACTTAAAGTCTAAAACCACTAATATATTTTTTATCAAAAGTTCACAATGATTAACTGAATAGAACATTGATTGTTAAATCAATCGCTAACTAATAAATAAAATCATATATAATCAGTTGTAGTCAATCAAAAAATATGGTACAAGTAATCAGACGCCTAACTGAATTTTGGCTATTCATATTTTAAATTATACAACTAAAATTAAGATAATTCATTATCCAACAATTAAAGCTTTGATTTATAATCTCCATATGAAATCACACCGTCATTACTAGATATGAAATCGCCTTTATAATAATTTTTATAAATGTCAATAATTTTATGATGTTATAACTATGTAATGGATACACATGACTGTTAGAACAGTAAAAATGTTTCTATACTGACCATATCGGTTAACTTATTATAAGCGCACATAGTGGTGTACTACAAATTAAATAAGTCCTCACGGTAAGCGCTCCATGAAAAGTATGCATTCATATACTGTATATCAGTTTGAAACTTCGAATAGACTTGAGTGCTCCATGTTCGTTGGAGATATAATATAAAGAAATGCTCTGTCTATACAATAGTGGGTCTTCCTTCACAAAATATGATTACAAGAAAACGGTCAATAATGAATCCTCTCTTATAATTCATGTAAACCTTGAATTGAGTGAGGAGGGTTTATAATGTTTCAGTGGTCTAATTCAGAAATAACTGTATGAACAAAAAATATTGTAGAAAACTACTTAACCTCATATTTTATAGAAGTTGAAACCAGCTGAAAAGTATAATCGGCATATGTTAACTATAAATGTCACCAGCGGAATATATATATATATATTTACAATCATGTTTATGCCCTTGTTTTGATAGGTTTCTTTCGATGTACATGGATTAGAGTGAGCTGGTCATGATGAGCGAATATATTTCAATGTAAGTGTTTAGGTTCCTGGTTTATGATGTTCAGTTCTATGTGAAAAATAAAATAAAAAATACATGCGATTCCATTTGCTTTAATTCGTTCTCAGATTCACCTTTGTGATTTATTGTTTGTTCTCTTTTTGTCTATTATATTTCATTTGTCTTATACATATGTTTGTTGCTATGTATACACACCCACACATTTGGTTGAATGATAATAAAAGAGCAGCAGCATCATGGATGCTGCTACATGTGGGAGTCACTGCTTTTAGCAGCGGTAAGAATAGGAAAAATAAAAGTAAAGTAAGTCTTTAGTGAGTTGAATTAACCAGTACACACACACACACATATAAAAATACATATACATATTATGTAGGTGTGCAATTCTAGTTGTTGTCTGACCTTGTAGATTTGAATCCCAGTTATAATACTTTATCACCTTGTTTCTATTAGTGTTTGGTCTTGATTTATTTTTGCCACTTGTATTAACACATGGTTATCCCAGATGTACTTTGCTACTGCGCCCCGAGGTGATTGATAGTGCGCATACGTTTATTCTCCGTATGCTTCAATCGTCATTAGAGATGTGAATATAATAATAGATCAAAGTGGCTACAAAGTGTTTTTTTCCTCTTTCCATTCATTTTTATCCACTTTTTAAATGCAAATCAATCACTAGTTGCGCCAAAAGCTAGAAATCTAAGCCGTTCACTTTGCATTTAGAAAACTATGCATTTCTTGTATATTTATATATTTTAGTTTATGAGTATTTAAAAAGAGAGGTCTAAGTGGTGTTAAATTTATGTTGTCGCCTCCCATAAACTCGTTTTCTATGTCAAAATGCATGTTATGTAACCGAAGCTTCAGAAGCATATGTTGTTGTGTAGTGTGTGCATGGGCAGTGTGCATCTATGGAGCTGTTGTGCCAGCGTGCAGGTATGTATGTGCTTATGTATGAAAGAGTGTGTGTGTTGCCTTATCTGACAGAGCCTGCAAGTATTAATGTGTTGAGTTTTTGAGTGTTTGTGAGAGTTAGTATTTTCTTGTTTTACTTGAAAATCCTTCAATATTCGACATAATATGTGAAAATTTCTTTTTTTAGAAATTAAGAAATAGCCTACAATTTTCCACATAACATAAAATGGGAAGGTTAATTATGATGCTATAGATAGACGAAATCTCAGAAGCTTGAATACAATGGGGATCCATATGGTACCTTAGTGTTCAAAAAATATGAATAAATCTATTGTTATTCTTGTTATGATGTTTCATTCTCAGTTAATCATAAAAGATATAAAAGTCTACACCAATGCTATGTGTTATGTGTAATGAAAGTGTAGAATTTCAAGCGATCTGCGTTTATCAAGTCGTTGTTTACTATCAATGTTGTTTGTAAACTATGTGTATTTTTATATTGCAGAACCAATTAACAATAAAAAATATCCCACCACCTCAATACATAAAAATATGAAAATGTATTCTTGTGTGTTAATATATAATTCTCATATCTATGCGAAACAGAATACTTTAACCTAATACTGAATATTGCCACTATTTGATATTTTTAGACAAACATGTTAAATTGCATTCAATTCATTATTGTTGTGGACTGTAAATGGTTGGTTGCTGATTACTTTGAAGAATTGAAGTGGACAATGATTTTAACACTGAAAATTTTTGTTAGTTATTTTGTCTGTTCTTTTCTCCACTTTTCTTTAAGTGTTAACGTTACCAGCGTTGGACAGAATATTTCACTTCTTCGTAAATGTGCCTTGTGACCTACTTCGTAAACATTTCACTTCTTCGTAAACAAGCCATGACTAGGAGATTTGGACCAAAGTTTTTCAGCATAATTCATATTTTGTTTTGTATTATGCAGAGAGAGATAAGCCTGAAACCGATGTGCTAACAACAGTACATCTTCTAAGGCAACTTTTTTGACAAAGACTCAATAGTTACAAGACTCAGTATAACTTATTTTATCGTTTTTAAAGTTGTTTTCTGATAATTTTCGAAAAACAAAAACTCACGCATGGTAAATCACGTTTGTTTGAGCAGTCCAGTGATTTCCATGCTGTCTCTTACCCGACTTGTCTAAGGTTCGTACGAAGTGAATAAGCCTTCGTTTTGCGTATGTTCAACTTTCTAATTGGACGCAAAATGAGCTCACCTCCGCTAGAATCTTGCTTACATTCAGTGATATATAAAAGAAAACAGTTTATATCATCGTCCAAATTGAAATAGTTTATATATCTTTTGTAAACATGATACATAAAAGGCAACAATTCATTTATTTTCACAGTTCATATAAAAATACATTTGAGTTTTTTACCAAACTTTTAATGAAAATATTAGGTAAACGTAGTGGCTTCGTTAATTGATTTGCTAAGGAAAGGAACTACTATAATTGAAACAGTTCAATCAATTTTTTTTCTATAATTGAAAGCAAAGGAACTACTATGTATACATATGTTATATTTTTGCGTACGTTTGCTGGTTCCTTGCATAAATGCATGGGAGATGAGTGATAAGTTTGTTTTCATTCTGTAACAAGGACATCATTTAGAATACTCATATATTGTTCTGGATTGTGTGAAGCTAATGTTAATTGAGATATCTCATAATAGTTGAGATATTTCATATTACCTTTCATAATCAAAGTACAACTGAATTAATTGTTTGTAAATTGTTTAAAGTGAACAAAGACATATAGCGTTAAAAAATTACTAGCATGCAGCAATTACCTAGAAAAGAGCATTTAAACTTAGGCAAGCATAAGGGTCCAACTAAACACACATGCATCAAATGCAGTTTGTACTCTTAATCTTAAATTACTTGCTGAAATATAAATTCACCCAATAATCTTTCAAATGCAGTGTTAGACCCATGCCAGGGAAAGAAAAAACAAACTCAGGGAAAAAAAAAGAAAATAATTAACAACCCATAAGGTACCATTATTTCACATAAACAGTAACACACACAGAGTTATAATAATCCATAAGGTGAAGATTCTTCGCGCTAACCAACGAACTGTACATGAAATCGGCAAAGATAAATGATGACAAAGAACAAATCGAACAAATTTTTTTATGAAATCAAAAAAGACCATATAAATGAAATTTATACCCGAATGCGAGCGAATACGAATACAAATCGGACAAAGATCCCCAAAACTGAATTCGAATGACTGCGAGTTGTTCCCTGAAGTGAACCCCAAAATCCGATTAGAGAGGAACAGATTTGATCTTCGCCAAGCTGAAATCGTGGGATTTGGATGAGAATGAAATGCGATTCGGTAAAAAAAAAGTTGCTTCTGAAATCGTGATTTGGATTATTGATTTAGGCGGCTGATTTTGTAAAAGCGTTAGGAGAGAGGAATTAGAAAGGGCAAATAGGGTTATGGACGGTAGTTTACGTTTTTACCCTCAGAAACCAGCCTTACCAACACAAATAAGCGTTGGCAATAAAAAAATTACAATTATGTATTTTTGGTAACACTTTTTTAATATAGCAACGTATATTATTGTGACTACCCTGTAACACAAATAAGTGTTGGCAATTGAAGGAAAAAAGGGTTACCAAATGACCATTATGGTGTAGTGGAGCAAATTAGAATTTGAGGAAATTTTAAATCAAAACAGAACAATTCAGAAATAAAGACTGACGGAGTGGAACCCAATATGAGAATTCTCTCACTAAAATTTTGTACAGTTATTTAATTTATTTTATAACTGTAAATGTATAGAAATTGCCAGTATAGATTTTTATCTATTGTATTGAGTTCAACACTCGAATTCGCACAAATCATATAAATTGGAAGCGATGTATGGATATTGCCGACACTCGGATTTCATACTCCACGAATGGCCACTTATGGCGCCATAAATGGCATTAGGTTGTTGAGTATTTATTTATTTGTATGATTTGTGTATTGTGACGATGATTTTGTAATATTGAACATGTTAGAAATGTTAATATTAAACGGATAGATGAAAATGGACAAAATAACCATTTATATATTGAACAATGAAAATTGGTTAATTAGAAAAATAATTCAAACCGAATTATAATTGGTTAAATTTATTAACCAATGATTTCTTTAAATAGATTGTCGTTGTTTGAAAACCCCACATGGGTATTGAGATGATATTTGACATACGCCAATCCCAATATTTAGTTGTATGTCAATCGATGGGTTGACAGGCTGTGACGAGCGTTATCTATTTATTTTAAACGTTTATACTATTGTAAAATGCACTCTGGATGATGTTCGATTGTTATATGATTATTTATCATTATTGTGAATACATGCGATGTACGAAATCCATATAACTGGAATTATATGGTAGTTGATGGAGTCGCATTTCGATTATGAAATAACGAATTTTTTAAAATAATATTCAGTAAAGAATTAAAACATGATTTTGATGTCCGATTTTGGATGAACACGAAAATATTGGAATATATGAAGCTAAGTATATATTCGCCATTTTAACCTGAATGGGTTTATCGATCGATTTTATTCATTTTATAATGAATATCGAAAAGAATTGATTTCAAAATCTAATATTTTGAAATTATTATCATTTTTATATTACAATGATATGGAATATTCAATTTTGATTTAAATTGAAATGGAAGTTGGAATCGTTTTTAAAACAAAATTATAAAATACGATTTGAATAGAAATCGACGATATATATATATATATATATATATATATATATATATATATATATATATATATATATATAATCCTTAGAATAGAACGCGCCGCGCAGCGACCGTTCGCGAATTTCAATTGACTTCAGATTGATGTAACGGCGGATCCGACCGTCGGATTCTCCTAATCCCGGAACCATTGGGTTTGTATCGAAAAGAACTATCCAATTAATATAAGAGATATGAATTTGAATGGTTGGATTTCAAAATTTATCCAAATCAATTTCAAAATAGGTCGCTATGGATGCAGTTCAGTGGTCGATATTGGAAACCGACTGTACGGGCCTTAATAAAATTATTAAAAATACGGAAAAAATTGTGTAAAATCATTATGAATGATTTAGAAAGATTTTTGGATGAAAAATTCAATATTTGAAAAGATACAAGATATTTTTATCAGAATGGATAGTTATTAACTAGAATAATAATCCAATGTTTTTAAATAAATAAATTAGACTTTAAAAAAATGGGTTTTGGAATAACCAAAATTTTGCAATGAATAAGTTAGAACGGATTTGAACGGAAATAATATTCGCGGATTCGGTGATTATACAAATATTGTTGAGGAATTTAGAACATATAGATATCGTTATTCCCAATACGATATCCGATGGTTTCAGAATTTGATGTTGAATATAAGCAGATATAATTTCAATTCAGAGCCTTGTGTTTAATATCAAATTGGATTTTAGGTTTGTCGTGAATGGCGTTTTAAATAACATTGTTCTTAACCTATTTGAGAAAAGAATAAATCTTTTAATTAAGATTTAGAGAAGTTTTCCAGATTAATTAGTATTTAGTTGGAATTGAATCAAGATTGGATTTTTGGATTTATCGTGAATGATGTTTTAAATAAAACAATATTCTGGATTTT
This sequence comes from Allium sativum, assembly GCA_030737875.1. Taxonomy (NCBI): domain Eukaryota; kingdom Viridiplantae; phylum Streptophyta; class Magnoliopsida; order Asparagales; family Amaryllidaceae; genus Allium; species Allium sativum. The sequence goes on from CM060920.1 coordinate 654,184,734, forward strand.
TGGATTTATAGGAATAATTCCCTATGTAAAGGATTTTGAATAAAACAGTATTCTGGATTGGAATGAGGCATATGATGTGTTTTATTTCACATGATTATAAGATATGCGAGTTATTCTGAAGGACCGGGTTTACCCATTCTGAACAACTGATACGACGATTAAATGTCGAAGATATTGATGACGGTGGTTGAAGACCGGCGATTTTCACATCGAATGGATTACTGCTGATGCCCTGGATTGATTAGCTCACAGGAGGGGTTACAGTGGTAGAGGTCTGGACGTACATATTGATTGTCTGGATATGCGAGGGCCTCTCTCCTGTATTGAACATATGGGACAAGGAATAAGGTGCGTCCGGTTTCATTCATATCCAGAATGGACTTGTAAATGGATGGTATGTCTGACATTGTATTCCTTTATACTGCATTCGTTGATCTCTACTAAATATATATCTGTTTAGTGGTGGAGAATTTATTCTCTTGCTTAGCACCCTTCTCTGAGACATACGAGCTTAGAAGATATATATTGGTCAAGGTCAGTGATATGGTATGGACTGGCAGTGTGACATGCTGAGTTGTAGTGATCCAAGCTTTTTTTTGAAAAGAAGAGCTTGATGGATGATGATCAAAGCTTAGCTTTAATTAGCATAGCTTTGTGTAGCGTTAATTCGTGAACCTCACACACTGGTATGATGGTGAAGTGATGGTTTGATCAGTATGCTTTAGAGATGAGGATAGACACCTTTAGGGTTGTCACAGGTTCGGTCGGCCGAGATGAGCTGAGTGTGGTCGCTCCACGCTCAAAGGGATAAGGAGCACTGTAAAGACCCGCAACTTCCCCGTAAAGGAAAGTGTCGGATAGTTCGAGAACAAGCCACAGCAGAACGCATACAGAAGAACATTTCATTGTATATTACAACAATGCATCAGATTACAAGAATATACAGAGTATACATGAATAAATATTACACAGAAATATCAGAGATTCAAATTACATTTAAATACATAGCAGCGGAAAATAATACAATGCACAACTAGAAGTAGATATACGGATACAAAGCTTTCCGGATATCGTTCCAGCTGTAAACCAGGATCCTGTGAATATAAATCTGCAAAACCAAAACTACTAGCTGCCCGTGTCAAAATAAGGGCACCCAGAGTTTAGGTTAAAACAATGAACTCCAGGTCAGTCATGTGACTGGTGTGAGAACTAAAACAGTTATTAGTCTTTATTTTAAATCATTAGGTAAATCAAGGGACCACGCCGTATAACACGGAACGGGTTTCCTCTCAAGAATACCAGTGCATAAAACAAACAGCGCAATGCTAAATAAAGAAAAATGAAGCTGTTATAAGACCCAGGTCCTATCACACAATGCAACGCAAGCCGGGGGATAGGGTTTTCCCTTATAACAACCAAAGAATGCTTGATACGCTTAAAACAAATCATTTGATACTATTATAAGTGCATAGTGTATAAAACAACTTCAAATCATAAGTATCAATCATAGGCGGCATGGGTACCATATATCATGTCGCCATACTAGTTTTACAATTAAAATCGCAAAAGTCACGTATTGGAAATTGGGTTATCATTTATGGTATGAACCGAGGCTAGGGGCAAGATCCTCAACCGATTCGAGACGCTCTAGCCCGCCCCTCAGGAACAGCCGCAACTGCCCCTTGGATCCTCAGGGCCGGTCCACACGGAGTGGATTATTATGCCTGAACACTACGTCTCCCCACCCTATGGGGTGTAAGTCTGGTCCGTCAGCCGACCAGAATGCATTCGGCCGAAACCGATATAACCGAGGCGCCTCGCAACAGCAACAACCACATAAGTCAAACTCGTCAGGGCGTGTAAAACCACTGACGCCACTTCTAGCTAGAAAGAAACGCATGCCCTCCCTGACGTCCGTCTCCCGTTTTTGATTCATACCGGGTGTGAAACACGCGAGGTAAACGTTACACAAAGCTACGCCACAAAGGCCGTGCTTTGATCATCACCACAAGACTTTGCTTTTCAACAGAAGCCTCGATCAATTGCCACTTAGGCATGCCACACAGGCAATTCACTCCATGCGTTTGATATCCATCAATATATAACCCCTGAGCTCGTACGTCTCAGAGAAGGGCGTTAAGCAAGAGAATAAATTCTCCGCCGCCAAGCAGATATATATTTAATAGAGATCAATCACACGGACTAAAATCCAATGTCAGACACACAGTCCATTTACAAGTCCGTTCTGGGTCTGAACGAAACCGGAGGCACCTAGTACCCCGCATATCCATCGATCTCCAAGTACGTCTGGACGATCACTAACTGTTTCCATCTTCTTGGGTGTACAGCCCAATCAAGATCATCAGTTATCACCCAAACGACGTGAAGACCTCCGGTCTTCGACCATCGTCTTCATCTTCGACTTATCGTCGCATCAGTTATTCAGAATGGGATAAACCCGGTCTTTCCGAATAACTCGCGTATATTTAAATAAGTGTTACACAAACACAACATACGCCTCATTCCAATTCATCAGTCACTAACCGTAAATTAATCAAGAGAATAATTCCCCAAATATTAACCCCGAAGGCCGAAACCAACATCAGATCAATATCCAGAAAACCATTCCGCTTAGCTAACCGACAGTTAGTTTCTGAATTTCACATTCATAGGGAAAGGTTCCCATTAATTTTATCAAAGATAAATTCTTGAATTTATTCTTTAATCTATTTTTGAATATCAATTCAATTTAAAATATTCGATTTCGAAATCACTTTTCAATATTCATTTTTAAGATGAATAAAATCGATATAAATATCGTTCACGTCAAAATGGCGTCAATCTAATCAACACGGCTTCATAAATTTCTATTTTCAAATATTCTATTTCAAATATTTCTTTTTCAAAATAGTTGTTATTATCAAAATATTTCGTTCAACACATGACCAATCTCAATGAATGAGTACTGTCAACACATGAACTTTTATTTTATATATATTCTTTATTTTTCAAATTGGAATGAGGCCCAATCAATTACCATATAAAGTTAATTATATGGATTTTCATGCAACACATGTATATAATTACATTGAAAAATAATCAACCATCAACCAAAGTGCACTACACTGTATAAGCATCAAATATAGATATTCAACGCTTATAACAGCCTGTCAATCAATCGATCGACACATTTAATCAATCAGGATGAGTGAACTTCAAATTTCATCCCAACACCCGTGTGGGGTTTCAAACAATCAAACGCATATTTTATTTGTGCAGTTGGGCGATGTGTAAAATTTATCGTCCCAATCAATGCCATTCAAATAGGTGTACATAAACAAACCGTCTGGTTTGTAAATGAATATTTATTTATTCACATTCACGTTAAAAATTATATTTTTAACGATAAAACATTTTATTCCAACATATGAATTTCTATTCAATTCATTTATTCAATAAAAATGATATTTTTATTTTTCTAACATATTTTAGAAAATTTCGGCGGCATAACGACACGATACTAGAAACGGGACAAGGCCTAGCCTTATCCCCGGTCTAGTGAAGGCCCACGCCATTCACACATCAATCATATCAATTCATTTCAACAAACAATTCAATTTCAATCAATAATCTAACTAATTTGCAACCAAACAAACAAGTCCATGGTCTGTGGACAATTGTGTCGGGTGCTACTAAGCACCGTCTGCATCCTAGTATATATATATAAATAGAAAAAGAAATTGAAATGTGAGAAATTCTCACACGATAGCTATCCTAGCTCCACGGCACTTCTAATGCAGGAAATCTTCGCCAACTCGCCTTTTGTCGCTTTCGTTGTCCGCTTTCACTACATATGTAAAAATCGAATTTTTTTTACTTCTAAGTTAAATATATAAAAATCATATTTTTCTTTCGATGTTCAATATATAAAAATCATATTTTTGCTATTTTCAAAACAAAGTATATTTTTCCTATCTTCAAAACAAAGAATATTTTTCCTATTTTCAAAACAAAGTATATTTTCCTATTTTCAAAACAAAGTATATTTTCTATTTTCAAAACAAAGAATATTTTTCCTATTTTCAAAACAAAGTATATTTTCTATTTTCAAAACAAAGTATATTTTTCCTATTTTCAAAACAAAGAATATTTTTCCTATTTTCAAAACAAAGTATATTTTCCTATTTTCAAAACAAAGTATATTTTCCTATTTTCAAAACAAAGTATATTTTTTTTACAAAGCCCATATATTTAAAAAAAAACAAATTTTAAACTGATCTTAAACTGAATTTTAAATTGTATTTAAACTGTTATAAACTGATTTTTAAAACTGCTTTAAACTGATTATAAAATTGTTTTTAAACTGATTATTAAATTGTTTTAAACTGATTTTTAAAACTGCTTTAAACTGATTTTTAAAACTGCTTTAAACTGATTTTTAAAACTGCTTTAAACTGATTTTTAAAACTGCTTTAAACTGATTTTTAAAACTGCTTTTAAACTGATTTTTAAAACTGTTTTAAACTGATTTTAAAATTGTTTTAAAACTGATTTTTAAAACTGATTTTAAAATTGTTTTAAAACTGATTTAAACTGATTTTAAAATTGCTTTTAACATAAAAAAAAACTACTGTTATTACCTTTCTTCTTTTGAAAATACATTGTCGCTCCTTCAATCGCCTACGCCGCCACCCTCAAGCAACCTGAACTCGATCCTTGCGCACCCCATCGAAGTCCGTGACAACCCCCACCACTGCCAGGAACGGCGGCCACCTCGGTCTTCCCCGTCGGCCAGAAATTGACCTCGAACTGTGCGCCTTTGAGCGCCAGAAACTCCTCCATCCCTCCACGATAAACTACCAAACCCGTATGATTTTACAGAGCTTGAGGAGATCTATAATTTAGGCTGAAGAATCATTATTTAATTCGTGCTGGATTCGAAGATTTTGAGGAGGGAAGATTGGGTGATTTCAGACGTCGATCGCGATGGGGGTGCTGCTGTAAAGGGCGTTGACCGAGGCAAACAGAATTTAGGGTTTTAAGAAAGAAAGGGCTTTTATACAAAATTTTATTAATATTTAATTCATTAAATTCCAACATCACTTGTTTAACGGTTTGAACTCCAAACGAACCCCAACGAATGTCGCCCCTAGCTAAATACCCCCATTCCGAACACAATGGGATATGTTTCGTAGGCCAATTCGGCTGTTACGCTAAGTTTCCGTCAAATTTACATTTAAATCACTATATTGAATTTTAAACGTACATTTCAAATTACCGAGGTCACATGCTAACTCTAAAAATTCTCGAAAAATATTTTCTAGCTTCGTATTGACGATACGGTCCTAACAAAACTAGTTTCGTCGAATTCTGAGACCGTTTGAAAAATGGCCAATTTCCAGTCGATTAAAATCAACTAAAACTGGTCAAACGCGTTTTTCTTTGCCACGCTCACATATTGATTCGAAAAATTATGAAATTTGAAACCTAGCAATAACTTAACATCCCGGACCTAACAAAACTGGTTTCGTCGAAATCCGAGGTCGTTTGCAAAATTGCTATTTTTAAGGGCCTTATATATATAAAAATATATGTAAATTCCACAGCGACTATTTCTAATTTTAAACTGGACATATCTTATCATTTCTAAGATGAAATCTCAGTTTGTTAACTTCGTTACAAAGATATAGTTATACAGATTCAAATATTTCTTGTTTCGTTCAATTCTGACTTATATTGAATTCTGTATATTCATTTGAAATTAGAAATCGAATTTTCGAACTACCGCGCCATTTTCAATTCCTTTTATAATTATATATAATTATTATATATTCTAACGACGATGTATATAATATATACGTTCGAATTCTATTCAAAATAAATTTCTCGTCGATATTATTTAAAATAATCTATTCTAAATATTCAAAATTCGCTAAGATTGCCAAAATAAAAAATTTCAAACTGGCCCGCAATTTACGGGTTGTTACAATCTCCCCCACTTAAAACTTTTCGTCCCCGAAAAGGAACAAAGTCGAAAGTGGTTTGATCATTCAACTCTACGTTCGATCTGGCTTCCATTCTCCAACTTTTCAGTTTCTGAGAATTTTCAAAAATTCAAAAATTTGGCTAACACCCTAAATTTTTGAAAAATTTCGCCATAACCTCCCCTGCACCGGGAGCATCGGGGAATTTCAAATAGCTTCCCCGGTCCTTCAGATCTCAAAAAGAAAAAGAAAAAGCCAAGCGGCTAGCCAATAGGCTCACAAAATCATCATCACCCAAACGAAACAGGAAATTATGTATTAAACATGTACCTATTTGTCGGGCAAACAAATTTTATTCTCTGGCTCTAGCCTCCTTGCTAAGACCTGTTCAATGATATACATGTATATGCAAGCAAATGCGACCAAATTTCAATACAAGTCAATATTTGATTCAATTAGGCTAAAATGGTTCAAAATTAGCAAACAACTAAACAAACAACACAAACATCAATCAATTAGTGGATTAACGTTTCGAAATTGATAATTTTGATACATAGTCAAAAATCAGATTCTTGATGCCAAATCACAACAATAGGCCCTATCTAATTTTGGTTCTCACACCAGTCTAATGGAAATATATAGAAATCTCACTTTCGTCACTCGAATATAAATACTGATAATGTGATCACAATTATCAGCATCATCCCCGGGCGACTAGAGTGTGATGCTATATCTATCCAATATATTAAAACTTTGAATATACGTTTGCAAGGCGTATATGCAAATTCTTTATATACTGAATTGTCCAAATCATTAAAATAAATAATCAAATACGAATAGTTGATTTAAATTTTTAAAACAAAAATTTGTTTTCACTTTCAAAAATATACTCTTCACACTCGTTCTAGGATACTACTGATCCCATCTCTAACGAGTCATTCTCATTGGATATTACTAATCCAATATCTGATGAATTCTTTCGTACGGTTCTAATGTGTCTTGTTCTCTAGCTTTGTAAACCAAAGCTCTGATACCACGTGTGAAAACCCGTAACTTCCCCGTAAAGGAAAGCGTCGGATAGTTCGAGAACAAGCCACAGCAGAACGCATACAGAAGAACATTTCATTGTATATTACAACAATGCATCAGATTACAAGAATATACAGAGTATACATGAATAAATATTACACAGAAATATCAGAGATTCAAATTACATTTAAATACATAGCAGCGGAAAATAATACAATGCACAACTAGAAGTAGATATACGGATACAAAGCTTTCCGGATATCGTTCCAGCTGTAAACCAGGATCCTGTGAATATAAATCTGCAAAACCAAAACTACTAGCTGCCCGTGTCAAAATAAGGGCACCCAGAGTTTAGGTTAAAACAATGAACTCCAGGTCAGTCATGTGACTATTGTGAGAACTAAAACAGTTATTAGTCTTTATTTTAAATCATTAGGTAAATCAAGGGACCACGCCGTATAACACGGAACGGGTTTCCTCCCAAGAATACCAGTGCATAAAACAAACAGCGCAATGCTAAATAAAGAAAAATGAAGCTGTTATAAGACCCAGGTCCTATCACACAATGCAACGCAAGCCGGGGGATAGGGTTTTCCCTTATAACAACCAAAGAATGCTTGATACGCTTAAAACAAATCATTTGATACTATTATAAGTGCATAGTGTATAAAACAACTTCAAATCATAAGTATCAATCATAGGCGGCATGGGTACCATATATCATGTCGCCATACTAGTTTTACAATTAAAATCGCAAAAGTCACGTATTGGAAATTGGGTTATCATTTATGGTATGAACCGAGGCTAGGGGCAAGATCCTCAACCGATTCGAGACGCTCTAGCCCGCCCCTCAGGAACAGCCGCAACTGCCCCTTGGATCCTCAGGGCCGGTCCACACGGAGTGGATTATTATGCCTGAACACTACGTCTCCCCACCCTATGGGGTGTAAGTCTGGTCCGTCAGCCGACCAGAATGCATTCGGCCGAAACCGATATAACCGAGGCGCCTCGCAACAGCAACAACCACATAAGTCAAACTCGTCAGGGCGTGTAAAACCACTGACGCCACTTCTAGCTAGAAAGAAACGCATGCCCTCCCTGACGTCCGTCTCCCGTTTTTGATTCATACCGGGTGTGAAACACGCGAGGTAAACGTTACACAAAGCTACGCCACAAAGGCCGTGCTTTGATCATCACCACAAGACTTTGCTTTTCAACAGAAGCCTCGATCAATTGCCACTTAGGCATGCCACACAGGCAATTCACTCCATGCGTTTGATATCCATCAATATATAACCCCTGAGCTCGTACGTCTCAGAGAAGGGCGTTAAGCAAGAGAATAAATTCTCCGCCGCCAAGCAGATATATATTTAATAGAGATCAATCACACAGACTAAAATCCAATGTCAGACACACAGTCCATTTACAAGTCCGTTCTGGGTCTGAACGAAACCGGAGGCACCTAGTACCCCGCATATCCATCGATCTCCAAGTACGTCTGGACGATCACTAACTGTTTCCATCTTCTTGGGTGTACAGCCCAATCAAGATCATCAGTTATCACCCAAACGACGTGAAGACCTCCGGTCTTCGACCATCGTCTTCATCTTCGACTTATCGTCGCATCAGTTATTCAGAATGGGATAAACCCGGTCTTTCCGAATAACTCGCGTATATTTAAATAAGTGTTACATAAACACAACATACGCCTCATTCCAATTCATCAGTCACTAACCGTAAATTAATCAAGAGAATAATTCCCCAAATATTAACCCCGAAGGCCGAAACCAACATCAGATCAATATCCAGAAAACCATTCCGCTTAGCTAACCGACAGTTAGTTTCTGAATTTCACATTCATAGGGAAAGGTTCCCATTAATTTTATCAAAGATAAATTCTTGAATTTATTCTTTAATCTATTTTTGAATATCAATTCAATTTAAAATATTCGATTTCGAAATCACTTTTCAATATTCATTTTTAAGATGAATAAAATCGATATAAATATCGTTCACGTCAAAATGGCGTCAATCTAATCAACACGGCTTCATAAATTTCTATTTTCAAATATTCTATTTCAAATATTTCTTTTTCAAAATAGTTGTTATTATCAAAATATTTCGTTCAACACATGACCAATCTCAATGAATGAGTACTGTCAACACATGAACTTTTATTTTATATATATTCTTTATTTTTCAAATTGGAATGAGGCCCAATCAATTACCATATAAAGTTAATTATATGGATTTTCATGCAACACATGTATATAATTACATTGAAAAATAATCAACCATCAACCAAAGTGCACTACACTGTATAAGCATCAAATATAGATATTCAACGCTTATAACAGCCTGTCAATTAATCGATCGACACATTTAATCAATCAGGATGAGTGAACTTCAAATTTCATCCCAACACCCGTGTGGGGTTTCAAACAATCAAACGCATATTTTATTTGTGCAGTTGGGCGATGTGTAAAATTTATCGTCCCAATCAATGCCATTCAAATAGGTGTACATAAACAAACCGTCTGGTTTGTAAATGAATATTTATTTATTCACATTCACGTTAAAAATTATATTTTTAACAATAAAACATTTTATTCCAACATATGAATTTCTATTCAATTCATTTATTCAATAAAAATGATATTTTTATTTTTCTAACATATTTTAGAAAATTTCGGCGGCATAACGACACGATACTAGAAACGGGACAAGGCCTAGCCTTATCCCCGGTCTAGTGAAGGCCCACGCCATTCACACATCAATCATATCAATTCATTTCACCAAACAATTCAATTTCAATCAATAATCTAACTAATTTGCAACCAAACAAACAAGTCCATGGTCTGTGGACAATTGTGTCGGCTGCTACTAAGCACCGTCTGCATCCTAGTATATATATATAAATAGAAAAAGAAATTGAAAGGTGAGAAATTCTCACACGATAGCTATCCTAGCTCCACGGCACTTCTAATGCAGGAAATCTTCGCCAACTCGCCTTTTGTCGCTTTCGTTGTCCGCTTTCACTACATATGTAAAAATCGAATTTTTTTTACTTCTAAGTTAAATATATAAAAATCATATTTTTCTTTCGATGTTCAATATATAAAAATCATATTTTTGCTATTTTCAAAACAAAGTATATTTTTCCTATCTTCAAAACAAAGAATATTTTTCCTATTTTCAAAACAAAGTATATTTTCCTATTTTCAAAACAAAGTATATTTTCTATTTTCAAAACAAAGAATATTTTTCCTATTTTCAAAACAAAGTATATTTTCTATTTTCAAAACAAAGTATATTTTTCCTATTTTCAAAACAAAGAATATTTTTCCTATTTTCAAAACAAAGTATATTTTCCTATTTTCAAAACAAAGTATATTTTCCTATTTTCAAAACAAAGTATATTTTTTTTACAAAGCCCATATATTTAAAAAAAAACAAATTTTAAACTGATCTTAAACTGAATTTTAAACTGTATTTAAACTGTTATAAACTGATTTTTAAAACTGCTTTAAACTGATTATAAAATTGTTTTTAAACTGATTTTTAAAACTGCTTTAAACTGATTTTTAAAACTGCTTTAAACTGATTTTTAAAACTGCTTTAAACTGATTTTTAAAACTGCTTTAAACTGATTTTTAAAACTGCTTTAAACTGATTTTTAAAACTGCTTTTAAACTGATTTTTAAAACTGTTTTATACTGATTTTAAAATTGTTTTAAAACTGATTTTTAAAACTGATTTTAAAATTGTTTTAAAACTGATTTAAACTGATTTTAAAATTGCTTTTAACATAAAAAAAAACTACTGTTATTACCTTTCTTCTTTTGAAAATACATTGTCGCTCCTTCAATCGCCTACGCCGCCACCCTCAAGCAACCTGAACTCGATCCTTGCGCACCCCATCGAAGTCCGTGACAACCCCCACCACTGCCAGGAACGGCGGCCACCTCGGTCTTCCCCGTCGGCCAGAAATTGACCTCGAACTGTGCGCCTTTGAGCGCCAGAAACTCCTCCATCCCTCCACGATAAACTACCAAACCCGTATGATTTTACAGAGCTTGAGGAGATCTATAATTTAGGCTGAAGAATCATTATTTAATTCGTGCTGGATTCGAAGATTTTGAGGAGGGAAGATTGGGTGATTTCAGACGTCGATCGCGATGGGGGTGCTGCTGTAAAGGGCGTTGACCGAGGCAAACAGAATTTAGGGTTTTAAGAAAGAAAGGGCTTTTATATAAAATTTTATTAATATTTAATTCATTAAATTCCAACATCACTTGTTTAACGGTTTGAACTCCAAACGAACCCCAACGAATGTCGCCCCTAGCTAAATACCCCCATTCCGAACACAATGGGATATGTTTCGTAGGCCAATTCGGCTGTTACGCTAAGTTTCCGTCAAATTTACATTTAAATCACTATATTGAATTTTAAACGTACATTTCAAATTACCGAGGTCACATGCTAACTCTAAAAATTCTCGAAAAATATTTTCTAGCTTCGTATTGACGATACGGTCCTAACAAAACTAGTTTCGTCGAATTCTGAGACCGTTTGAAAAATGGCCAATTTCCAGTCGATTAAAATCAACTGAAACTGGTCAAACGCGTTTTTCTTTGCCACGCTCACATATTGATTCGAAAAATTATGAAATTTGAAACCTAGCAATAACTTAACATCCCGGACCTAACAAAACTGGTTTCGTCGAAATCCGAGGTCGTTTGCAAAATTGCTATTTTTAAGGGCCTTATATATATAAAAATATATATAAATTCCACAGCGACTATTTCTAATTTTAAACTGGACATATCTTATCATTTCTAAGATGAAATCTCAGTTTGTTAACTTCGTTACAAAGATATAGTTATACAGATTCAAATATTTCTTGTTTCGTTCAATTCTGACTTATATTGAATTCTGTATATTCATTTGAAATTAGAAATCGAATTTTCGAACTACCGCGCCATTTTCAATTCCTTTTATAATTATATATAATTATTATATATTCTAACGACGATGTATATAATATATACGTTCGAATTCTATTCAAAATAAATTTCTCGTCGATATTATTTAAAATAATCTATTCTAAATATTCAAAATTCGCTAAGATTGCCAAAATAAAAAATTTCAAACTGGCCCGCATTTTACGGGTTGTTACAAGCACCCCCCGATTCCCAGGAGGGATAGAGTATACCGCGTTTTCTCATGCCTGCGATGTAAGTCATTGAGATACTTTATTTTCAAAAAAGGCAGATGTGCATTACGGTGTTTTCTCATGCACAGGACATAAGCCATTGAGTATTGCACTGTGCGAAAGATCTTTCGAATCGGCAGCCATCATGATGGAAATCCAAACTTCCAATACGACAATTTTATGTTTTAGTTGTAAACCTATGTATGATGACATAATATATGGTACCTATGCCGTCTATGATTGATACATTTATATTTGAAGTTGATTTCTTCACTTATAGTAATAATAAAACATAAATTTCGCATATCAAGCATATTTGGCTATTATAAGGTAAAAATCTATCCTCTGGCTTGCGTTGCGTTGTGTGATGGGACCCGAGTCTTATAATAGCTTCATTATTCTTTTATTTAGCATTGCATTGTTTGTTTTCTGGTATTCATGGGGGATAAACTCGTTCCATGTTATATAGCGTGGTCCTGTGATTTACCTAATTTTAAAATAAAAGCTAATAAATGTTTAAGTTCTCACACCAGTCCCATGACTGACTCGGAGTTTATTGTTTTCATCTAAACTCTGGGTGCCCATATTTTCCATACGGGAAGGTAGTAGTTTTTGGTTTTTGCAGATATTTCTTTTTCCAGGATCCTGGATTATAGCTGGAGCTATATTCAGAAAACTTATCCATGTATTTCATTCATGTGTGTTAGTGATGTATTTCCGCTATACATTGTATTTATACATTTAAATTTCCGCTGCTTTGAATTTTAATCTCCGATATTGTATTTCCGCTGTGTAATATTTATTCGTACTCTGTTATATTATTGTAATCTAATGTAAATTGTTGTAATAGCAATGAAATGTTCTATTGTTTGTGTTCTGATGCGTTGTGTTCTCAAAGCAATCCGTGCTTTCCCATAAGGGGAAGTTTAAGTTGTCTCATTGATGGACTAATAGATACTACATTATGGAGATACACATACTTTAAATATATATATATATATATATATATTTATATACTTATATATTACAAAACCTTTTATACACTTTTTTTCAAAACAAAATGTTTGGAAATTAAACGTGAAAACTATGCCTATAGCGATAGCCGTTATAGATGCAGTTTGGAAATTGTTGTGTTTTAAACACTTCATATGGAACTTTGTAATGACATATTTAGTAATTTCCTTACCATATTAATGTTGAATTACTTGTATGTTTGCAAGTTATTAGATAGTAAAATGCTTAGTAACCCCTCGAAATGATCAAAACTTTGCTAGTGCAAAACTACCCATTAACCTTGATTTTTGGATTTCAAGGTCTTATAAATATTCTTGTAGTTTATATAAATTGTCTCATCTTTTTAATATTATCTCTTACTCTTACTATAATATTTTTAAGTATAAAATATCTTGTTCTAAAATAACTTCTTCTAAATATCTTCTACAATATCTTCTTCCAAATATCTTCTAAAATATCTTCTTAGAATATCTTCTTTTAAATTATCATCTAAATACCTTCTTTCAAAATATCTTTCAAAATATCTTCTAAATATCTTCTTTTAAACATGTTCTAAAATATCTTCTTCTACAATGTCTTTTCAAATCAAACAAAGGTTAGAAGGGGATAAGAATTGTTAAACCTTGTCGTGATTAAGTCAATAGATTAAAAGGTAATTGATAATGCTTAACACTAATAAACTAAGGAAGTAGGCTTATCTATTTGTGAGAGTTAAGATTGATGTCGAGTAGGTATGGAGCAATAGAGCTCTAACCTACTGGCTTCCCTCTAAGCCGAGGAATAAACAGGTTGGGAATGTTGGAAATGTGTTAATCATTTTGATTACTTACTTGTTTATTGAATATCATGGATAGTATGCTTTATTATAATAAGCCGACGAGTAGGCTTATCTATCTGTAAGTGTCAATAATGGGGTGTCAAGGCAAGGGGTTATATGCAACCAGTGCTCTAACTTACTTGGCCTCACTCTTGATCGAGGGATAGTTAAGTTGATATTGTCGGAAACAAATTAAGTGTATGAACTATGATTTCTATAAGCATAAAATAGTTTTGGGTTTGTCGTGATAATGTGTTAATTACATTCATCTTTAACCCTCTTAGATTATATCATCGAAGTAAGTATAATTGAATTTATAAACGAATGTTTAAAGGTAATTATAGAACAATCCATTTTAGGTTTTTTGTAAATAGTTTTTAGCAACACTTGTTTTTAAACCCTTGGAATATACGATTTAATGATTTTGAGTACTTAGATATTTAATAACTAATTTTAAAGATAGAAACAAGTATAGAAATCTTTAAGGATAAAGATATTGAATAAGATGTTTAAGTTATAAAAGAGGAGGCTCTTTATTAAACAATGGTTTTAGCCTCTTTAATTATATTTTAAGAACCTTAGAAACGAATTATAGTTATACTTATACCGATGGGATAATTATATGAACAAGTTTTGAAGTATTGAAGTTAGAAAGGAAATACTGAAAATGAATTTTGATTATACTTATATCAAGGGATAAGCATATTAATACCTTTTAAGTATTAAGACTATAAAGGGATAGGGAATTAGTAGAATATATTTTCATATGTCACTTACATGTATAATTTGAATATATACCATAGTATATAAAGGAATATTAATCGAGTATGAGTTATTGATTAATAAGTGAAATTTTATTAGTTAAAAGAAGTTTTACTAATAAAAGTTGTTTTTATTAATGAAAGATTAATTAACTGTAAAAGCGATTAGAAGTCCTTTATATGAGTTAATTGTACTTTGTCTATTTATCATGCTTTGTAACTTGTTAGTGTTTTGGATGCTTAGTCATTTGCTATGGAAATTAAGCGAGGCTATTTTCCATATACAATCATCTATTGTGTGAATTGTAGTCAGTTATTGTCTATAGAATTTGACCATAAATATAGCCTGGTTTTGAGGAGACCGGGATTGGTAAGTGTTCTACTTATCAAAAACCACTTCAAAACTAGTTTATGTGTTCTATATTTTGGAATCGGTTGAATATATGTAGTGATTTTGAGATCCATTGAGGAATCTACGGGTGATTCCGAGATTTATCGTGCTATGTGATCCCAACTTGAATTCTGTTTTGTTCGAGTGACGAAGACTCGTGTGAAGGATGTCGAATGTAGCCTCGACATCGAAAATGACATAATACAGAGGGCTTGTAATACGAAGCGGTCCTTTATTGTAGGCCTGGTACACTGGAGGTCCTTTAATGGAGGCCTAGTATTACGAGGTAGTCTATGATCCTTGTGCATGAATTTCGAATCTGTATTGAGAGATCTCCAATGGAAAAACCAATACGCGAACATGCCTTAGCGGTATTGTTTTTAACCATTCCAACTATGCGATTTATTTAAATTTTACACCCTAGGCATTATCTATTATACAATGCTACTTCTCCTAATGAATTGTTGGATGTTATTGAGGGGATAACCATTATGGACATGCGTACGACCTGATATATTATTATATGTCACATATATGTTGAATTATCTCACGCGGTTGCCTAACCTGATCCTGGTGTTATTTTTTTATAATGCTCGAGTCAGACCGAGTATATTTTCCTGGTTTAGCCATGGTTAAATTGAAGCTTCTAGAGGAGAATTGGGGATTCAACTAACCGTACTTTTTATATCCATTGCATTATATGTTGTACATCAACATTCATGTGGACAGGTTGTTATAACTATCCAAGTTGATGATAGGTTACACTTCTCTGATAGTGGTAATCGTACAGTTTTATTTTGTAAATATCATTCTTTATATTATATGTTATCGTTCCATTGTGAAATTCTGATATTGAGTCCTCTTCTTCCTTAGTCTATTTCTTTTATTATGTTTCACCCTAACTTTTCATCTTTTCGGCACTTGGTTGCTCGACATGTGAATATCCTGGATGTATTAATGTTGACTTTCGATGGTCGAAAAGGTCGGGTCGTTACATTTGGTATTAGAGCACAAGTTTGAGCGAACACCTTAGCTTTGGTTGGGTATGGCTCATCAAGAGATAGGGTAATGGAATTCCCTAACATGAGTTGAGTGTATTATATATACGAGAGCGCGTACTTGTTAGTGCTATAAAAATATTTTGTGTTTTGTTAGTTAATCCATTGAGTGGTTTATGAATTCTGATTGATATGTGGGATGACATGTATCGATAGGGATTTCTAAATACTTAAACAAGGCAAATCAATACACTATTGTTTTCAAAATTGGTAAATGAAATAATTTTACCTAGGCCTATATTTTTGTGTAAAATATAAACTTTCACAAATAGATATGGTTATTTATGATGTGCTTGGTTGTTATGAAATAATAATATTCCGTTATAATACATTACTAAGTATTAGTTACACTCAACCAATTTATGAGCATTTACTATTGCTTGTTGATTTATAACTAGTTTACCTTTTACAACATGGGTTGGTTAGATGGAAATATGGGGAACATTGTATATAAACATCTTATGAATTAAGTTTCATGGTTTGACTATAAGGCGTTCAATGTAATGTTGGGTTAATATTGTATTTTAACATGATTTGTCTGTTATAATCTCAATAATGATATGATTTTGTGAAACCAGTTAGATAAAGAAGTTTCTTTATATGAATATTATTTGCAAACTAAAGAGAATTAAAACAGGAAACTTGTAGACTTAAATTCCAGTGCTTTTAAAAAGAGTTTCAAAGAGTTAAGAAGTAACGTGTTTTTATATTAGCTAGTTCGAGTGGCTTGGAACTGACTAAAAATGGGCGAGAGATGTGTTCAGTTGGTAAGCACTTCTCCTAAGTATTACCCTTCTTAGAAAAGGGGATATATATTAGTAGGACCCAGTTCCTTGTATCATTTTGTTGTTACTCGATCTATATATATATAACTCCCAAGGATATTAAAGAGAAATATTTTGGAAAAATATTTCGGAAACGATTTCAGGTTAATCATGCATAGAAATGTTTAATATACAAAAGATATATGTATATAGTAGTATTTCAATTAATTTAAAGAAAAAAACACTTTTCATGTCATACCTTTTGGGTAAAATATATGCTTAATAAAATATAGAAACTTGATTAAGTCATTTTATGGATCCATGTAGTCTATGCATAAATGTGAATAATGTCATGATTTGTAGTTTGGTATGTTTTGTTTGCTAAAATGAAATGGGATTTTCAATGATTTTGGGTAGTTGAAAACTTACAAATTACTATAGAACTTGAAGTTAATTGTTTGTGAAAATATAAAGTCAAGTTTATAAAACACTTGAATCAATAGGATTGCAAGTTTGAACAAATTCTATATTTGATTAACATACTTAACAAATTTGTTGTTTGGACATATTCATATAATGCATTAGAATATTATATTTGTATGAACTTAGGTTATAAAATGTTTAATAACTTGAAGTAGAGTTTTATGAAATGATTCATAAGTGATTTTAGTATTAAGTAAGAAATATTGAGTGAAAAAATCGAATGTCAAAAAAAAAAAAAAAAAGAGGAAGGATATTCGTATAAAATTTCATACTATACATATAGAAGAATTAATAAAGGATATTAGTAGTTAAGAAACCAACAGGATAAAATACATGAGTTGTACGTAGATCGTTTTATGCGCATGGTTGGTTTTAGTGCATATTCGAGTGCATGATTATGAAGGTGATTTACACCGGTCCGAACAAGGATTCTTCACTAGATTTCTAATGGTGAATACTTGATATGGATTTTTGATATGATCCTGAAGTTTTCTATCGTAGTGTATGACTATGTAAGGAAGATGGAAGTTTCTGGTCAAGGAATCAGATTGGGGTACGTTCTAGAGATGTCAAGTGGGGTATACTAGTTCTAAAGCAAAGTCTTGTGATCAGGAAAGTGATATGATCAAACAATGTGTATGGATGATTTATATGCATTGTACGTGATTTAGCGCATATCGAAATTTTGGGAAATGACTCTTCGATTTGTTATCAAGTAATGTGAATCATCGACTGAGTACTCCCTAAGGCTGTTGAGCGTAAGGAACGCTTAGTTGATTATTTATCATCCTTGTGCAACGAGGAAGTTTGAACTTGAGCAAACCATGAGCTTTGTTTGCGAGTAGTGTGATACTGTTAAGTATCGATGCTTATAGTTTCCTTGGTTGCAAATATTACAATTTGATGTTTATAGTTTCCATGGTTGCAAATATTACAATTTCGGGGGACGAAATTTAATTGGGAGAGAATGTAAAGACCCAAAAAAATCGAACACTTAATCTTCGAATATCGTAAGAACTTGGAATATTGTTAAATGTTGTAAATATGAATTTATAACCTTGTTGAACATCATTTAATTAATAATTAATGATCCTAGACTAATATTGGAAAATTGTTTACAAAAATATTTTTTTGTGAAAAATGTCGTAAAAGTGATCGAAAAACGTTTTATTGATATATAGCTATTTTCACGTATAAAAGTTGCTGAAAATTTAAATAAGTGTCTAATTAGTCATTAGTAAAGTAATTAGCAAATAAAAATACTTTTAGTATTCATGGTTAACTAAATTTTTGATCATGTCGTGCATGACATAAGCAAGATATTTAGGAAATGAGCAAAAAAAGGAAAATGAGCAAGTAGTAATACTTTACTCGTAAGATAAGGGTTTAAGGGGCTTTTTGGTCTTTTCCCCTTCACCTTGCTATTAAAGAAAGGGCAGACCTCCTCTCTTCTTACACAAAATACACTAATCTTTAGGAATAAAATCAATGTCTTCCTCATCTTCCTCTCTTACTCACTATCTTTCTAGAAACATGTAACAACCCGAAAATCTGGGCCAGTTTAAAATTTTTATTTCGGCGATTTTAGCGAATTTTGAATATTTAAAATAGATTATTTTAAATAATATCAACGAGAAATTTATTTTGAATAGAAATCGAACGTATATATTATATATGTCGTCGTTAGAATATAAATATTTATAAATGGAATTGAAAATGGCGCGGTAGTTCGATAATTTGATTTCAAACTTCAATTGAATGTACCGGGTGCAAAACAATCCGGATTTTAGTGAAACCAAAAATAATAGGATCTCGTTGTGAATATCTTTCCAGCGAATCCGAAAAATCAAAATTTCATAGCGGGAATCAAAAGATATGTCCAGTTGAAAATTCTGAATAGTCGCTATGGAATTCAGGCCCTTAAAAATAGACATTTTGCAAACGACCTCGGATTTCGACGAAACCACTTTTGTTGGATCCGTGATGTCAAATTATTGCTAGGTTTTAAATTTCATAATTTTTCGAATCAATATGTGAGCGTGGCAAAGGAAAACGCGTTTGACCAGTTTCAGTTGATATTAATCGACCGGAAAATGGCCATTTTTCAAACGGCCTTAGAATTCAACGAAACTAGTTTTGTTAGGACCGTATCGTCAATACGAAGCTAGAAAATATTTTTCGGGAATTTTTCTAGTTAGTATGTGACCCCGGTAAATTGAAATGCGCGTTCAAATTCAATATATAGAGTTATATGTTGATTTTAACGGAAACTGATCGAAACGATCAAATCAGCTTATGATACATATCCCATTGTGTTCGGAATGGGGGTGAAACGCTATGGACGACAGGCGGTGGGCCTCGTTTTGAGATCGAAAATAAAAGTTGCTTTTTGGCGAAAAAAATAAATTAAATAAATAATAAAATAATAAAACCCTCTCTCTTCCTTTACCTTCTCTGGCCCCCCCCACTCGTTTTCAAATCGACAGAGAAAGAAGAAAAAAAAAACCGACGCTCACGAAACCCATCGCCCCCCTATCGTCGATCGCCGCCCCGCCTCCCTTGAGGCGTCGAGACCACCGATACCCCCCCTACGCCGCGTCAGACTCCGGCCATCCTCCCCAATTCCGAACCCGCGCCCCCCCCCCCTGGAGAAATAACCCCCCCTCCCCCAAATCGAAGCTCCTCTGACCGCCGCCGCCCCGTGGTCGAACCCCACGACCTACGCCCTCCTCATACTTCTTCCGCCAACTGTGAACCCGCCTTTCCCCCCTCTTAACCACCTGTAAGCTTTTATTTTATTTATTTTTCAGTTTGTTTATCTAATGATTTTCAATTTTATTGTTAATGAATTTTCAGTGAGGGTTATTTAAAGAAAGCTAGGTTTTCGGGATTTTTAATGATAGAAAGGCGGGATTTTTATAGAGTGTTCATGAAGAAAAGATTCGATTTTTAGCTATGTAAAAAAATATGATTTTTATATATTGTATAGCAAAGTAAAAATTCGATTTTTATATATTGAATAGCGATGTAAAAAAAATATAATTTTTATAATATAGAAAAGTTAAAAACATAAATTTTATAATATAGAAAAGTTAAAAATATAATTTTTATAATATAGAAAAGTTAAAAATATAATTTTTATAATATAGAAAAGTTAAAAATATAATTTTTATAATATAGAAAGGTTAAAAATATAATTTTTATACTAGTGGCATATTAAAGATATGATTTTTATATAGGTATGATAGCAAAGATATGATTTTTATTCAAGTAGAAAAATAAAAATATAATCTTTATTAGAAGTACAGCGAAGTAAAAATTCGATTTTTAAATATTGAATAGCGAAGTAAAAATTCGATTTTTACATATGTAGTGGCTACGGGCGAAGAAAGTGATAAGAGACGAGGACAGTGAAGATTTCCTGCATTGGAAGTGCCGTGGAGTTAGGATTGCTATCGGTGAGAACTTCTCACCTTTCAATTTAATTTTTCTAGTTATATATATATATATATACTAAGATGCAGACGGTGTTTAGTAGCACCCGACACCCGTCATCCACAGACCATGGATGGCTTGTTTGTTAAATTGTTTGGTTGAGTAGTTAGTTAGAATATTTGATTGAATGAAATTGATTTGATTGATGTGTGAATGGCGTGGGCCTTCACTAGACCGAGGATAAGGCTAGGCCTTGTCCCGTTTCTAGTATCGTGTCGTTATGCCGCCGAAATTTTCTAAAATAAGTTAGAAAATAAAAATATCATTTTATTTAAAGAATGAACTGAATAGAAATTCATATGTTGAAATAAAATGTTTTATCGTTAAAAATATAATTTTTAACGTGAATATGAATATAGTGAATGTGAATAAATAAATATTCATTTACAAACCGGACGGTTTGTTTATGTACACCGATTTGAAGGACACTGATTGGGACGATAAATTTCACACATCGCCCAACTGCACAAATAAAATCTGTGTTTGATTGTTTGAAACCCCACACGGGTGTTGGGATGAAATTTGAAGTTCACTCATCCTGATTGATTAAATATGTCGATCAATTGATTGACAGGCTGTTATAAGCGTTATATATCTATATTTGATGCTTGTACAGTGTAGTGCACTTTGGTTGATGGTTGATTATTTTTCAATGCTATTATATGCGTGTGATGTATGAAAATCCATATAATTAATTTTATATGGTGATTGATTGGGCCTCATTCCAATTTAGAAAATAAAGAATATTATAACATAAAAGTTCATGGGTTGATTGTACTCATTCGTTGAGATTAGTCATGTGTTGAACGAAATATTTTAATAATAAAATTTGCATCTTTATCAATATAACATAAAGGTTCATGTGTTGACTGTACTCATCCGTTGAGATTAGTCATGTTTTGAACAAAATAATTTAACAAAAATTGTCACACGTGGACAGTACTCATTCGTTGAGATTAGTCGTGTGTTGACAAAAATAAATATTCATTTGTTGAATAGAATATTTGAAAATAGAAATATATGAAGCCGTGTTGGTTAGATTGACACCATTTTGACGTGAACGATATATATAACGATTTCGAAATGAATTGAATATATAACGATTTCGAAATGAATTGAATATATAACGATTTCGAAATGAATTGAATATATAACGATTTCGAAATGAATTGAATATATAACGATTTCGAAATGAATTGAGTATATAATGATTTCGAAATGAATTGAATATATAACAATTTCGAAATGAATTGAATATATAACGATTTCGAAATGAATTGAATATATAACGATTTCGAAATGAATTGAATATATAACGATTTCGAAATGAATTGAATATATAACGATTTCGAAATGAATTGAATATATAACGATTTCGAAATGAATTGAATAGAAAACGATTTCGAAATGAATTGAATTGAAAACGATTTCGAAATGAATTGAATATATAAACAAATTAGATTGAAATTTGAATTAGATCGAATAGAAAACCAATTTGAATTGAATCGAATAGAAAACCAATTTGAATTGAATCGAATAGAAAACCAATTTGAATTGAATCGAATAGAAAACGACTTTGGAATTGAATTAAATTGAAAACGAATACAAATTGAATTGAAAGCGAATTGAAATGAATTCAAATTGAATTGAAATTTGAATTGAATAGAAATGAATTTTAAAACGAATTTATAAAGAAGAATTCAATTTTGATTTGAATTGAAATGGAAGTTGAAATTGCTTTTGAAACGAATTTAAAACTATTTATATAATTCGTTTAAAATAGAAATCGACGAAATATATATTATATATATATTATATATATAATATAATGGCCTGAATAGAACGCGCCGCGCCGCGGCAGTTCGTGAATTTCGACCATTTATTTCAAACGGACATTACGGGAGATCCGACCGTCGGATTCTCCTAAAACCGGAACCGTTGGGTTCGTATCGAAAAGAGCTTTCTAACGAATGTTAGAAATTTGAAATCTAATGGTTGGATTTGGAGATACGTCCAAATCAAATTCGAAAAAGGTCGTTGTAAGTGCAGTTCGATGGCCATTGATGGAAATCGACTGTACGGGCCTTGATAAAATTATTAAAAATATTAATAATTTGTGTAAAATCATAAAAAATGATTTTGAAAGGATTGGGATGAAAAACTACATATTTGAAAAGATAAAAATAGATTTTTATCAAGATGAACTAGTGTTGAACTAGAATTATAATTCTATTTATTTTTAAATAAATAAATTGAATTTGAAATGGTTTTGAAAATAACCAGAATTTCCAATGATTGCATTGGAATGGATTTGAATCGAAATTGTCTTCGGAATATTTCGATGTTGGAATTCGTGATTATACATATGTTGTTATGGAAATTTGAAAGATATATATTTATACCGTTATTTCCAATACGACATTTGTTAATCGTAGAATGTGATATTGAATATAAGCCGATATATTTTCTATTCAGAGCCTTATATTGAATATCAAATGTGATTTGGTTTTGTCGTGAATGGTGTCTTCATTAACACTGTTCTTGAACCAAGTTGAGAAAAGATTAAATCTTTTTATTTAGATTTAATGAAGTGTACCAATTAAATGATATTTAATTGGAATTGAATTGATATTGATTTTTGGGTTTATCGTGAACAGTGTTTTAAATAACACTCGTTCTTTAACCCGATAATTAATGGAATGTGATTTTGGGTTTATCGTGAATAGTGTTTTAAATAACACTCGTTCTTTAACCCGATAACTAATGGAATGTGATTTTGGGTTTATCATGAACCGTGTTTTAAATGAAACTGATTCTTTAACCCAGTTAGCGATTAAAACTAAGTGGAGTTTTAATGAATCTTTAATTAGATTGAAATGATCGAGAATGGAGTATCACCAGTTTTGCTCCAGGCGTTAGTTAAATCTTTAAGTAGATTTGAACGTGAAATGGTAATTAAATTTACCAATAACACCGTGGTGTTAGATATGAAGTAAGTCCAGTTTTACTTCATGGGATGAATAGGTTGGGATTGGGAAATTAAAACCAATGATTACTACGGTAAGGTTCGCTAATTCCGACTAGTTGAATCGAAATTCAAAGGAAGATTAGAGAATAAATTCAGGAATTTATCTTGGATAAAATTAATGGGAACCTTTCCCTATGAATGTGAAATCAGGAACTAACTGTCGGTTAGCTAAGCAGAATGGTTTTCTGGATATTGATCTGATGTTGGTTTCGGCCTTCGGGGTTAATATTTGGGGAATTATTCTCTTGATTAATTTACGGTTAGCGACTGATGAATTGGAATGAGGCGTATGTTGTGTTTGTGTAACACTTATTTAAAATATACGCGAGTTATTCGGAAAGACCGGGTTTATCCCATTCTGAATAACTGATACGACGATAAGTCGAAGATGAAGACGATGGTTGAAGACCGGAAGTCTTCACATCGTTTGGATAATTACCGACGATCCTGATTGTGCTGTACACCCAAGAGGATGGAAATAGTTGGTGGTCGTCCAGACGTACTTGGAGATGGATGGATATGCGAGGAAAGTGCCTCCGTTTTCGTTCAGACCCAGAACGGACTTGCAAATGGACCGTGTGTCTGACATTGGATTTTAGTCCGTGTGATTGATCTCTATTAAATATATATCTGTTTGGCGGCGGAGAATTTATTCTCTTGCTTAACGCCCTTCTCTGAGGCGTACGAGCTCAGGGGTTATATATTGATGGATATCAAACGCATGGAGTGAATTGCCTATGTGGCATGCCTAAGTGGCAATTGATCGAGGCTTCTGTTGAAAAGCAAAGTCTTGTGGAGATGATCAAAGCACAGCCTGTGTGGCACAGCTTTGTGTAACGTGAATTCGCGAGCCTCACACCCCGGTGGTGAACCAAAAACGGGAGACGGACCTCAGGGGGGACATGCGTTTTCTTTCTAGCTAGGGTGGTCTCAGTGACCTACCAGCCCTGACATTTATATACTTTTCACCTGTGTGGTTGTTGCTGTTGCGAGGCGCCTCGGTTTGATCGGACAATCCGGGTCCGATGGAGTCATTCGTTGGCTCATTTACGCCCCAAAGGGCGGAGAAACGTATTGTTCAGGCATTATAATCCACATCGGTGGACTGGCCCTGACGATCTAAGGTACGGTTGCGGCTGTGCCTGAGGCTCGGGCTAGAGAGTCTCGAATCGGTTGAGGACTATCTTTTGCCTCGGTTCATAGACGGAAGTCCAATTTCCAAATGCGTGACTTTGCGGTTTTATTTGTAAACCTATATATGGCGACATAGTGGCATGGGACGCTCATGTTGCCTATGATTGATATTTATGATTGAAGTTGTTTATACACTATACACTTATTATAGTATCAAATGATTTGTTTTAAAACGTACCAAGCATTCTTTGGCTGTTATAAGGGAAAACCCTATCCCCCGGCTTGCGTTGCATTGTGCGATAGGACCTGGGTCTTATAACAGCTTCATCTTTCTTTATTTAGCATTGCGCCGTTTGTTTTATGCACTGGTATTCTTGGGAGGAAACCCGTTCCGTGTTATACGGCATGGTCCCTTGATTTACCAAACTTTAAAAATAAAGATTAACTGTTTTAGTTCTCACACCAGTCACATGACTGACCTGGAGTTTATTGTTCTAACCTAAACTCTGGGTGCCCTTATTTTGACACGGGCAGCTAGTATTTTTGGTTTTGCAGATTTATATTCACAGGATCCTGGTTTACAGCTGGAATGATATCCGGAAAGCTTTGTATCCGTATATCTCTTCTAGTGGAGTATTGTATTATTTTCCGCTGCTATGTAATTTATTGTAATCTCTGATATTTCTGTGTAATATTCATTTATACTCTGTATATTCTTGTATTCTGATGCATTGTTGTGATATACAATGAAATGTTCTTCCGTGTGCGTTTTGATTTGTCGTGTTCTCAAACGATAGGGCGTTTCGAGCGGTCTGGGTCGGTTTAGCGACTGGTTCGGACCGAGCGAAATTCTTTTTCGTCACAAAACATACTCAAACCAACTCCAAATAAACTCAAACTTTGAGTGAAGCCTTCCTACACCATTACAAGGTCCAAACTTTGAGTGAAGCCTTCCTGTACCATTACAAGATCTTCTAGCTAGTTAGAAGTTCAAAAATCTAATTCCCTCTAAAATTCCATTAGAGGTCGTGAGTTATAAAGCAAGGAGGAAACAAGGAAAAACAAGGAAAGGAAGGATACAAAGGAGGTTGCTAGCGTGGATCTTAGTTCTTATTTTTGGATCTTGGATTTGTTAAGAGTTAAGGTGAGTTAATTCACTATTTTGGAAAATGTACATAAATTAGTTACATGTCCTTAACTATACTAAAAGTTGCTTGTATGTTGGTAACTTATGTTAAAAATGTTAACCTAATTCTTACTTTAAAAGTAAGCAACATATATGATCCATGTTAATAGATTGGAATGGACTTGAATGGAATTGGAGTTGGACTTGAATGTACTTTGAACGGACATGAACAAAGAACATAAGAACTAGTAAGGAAATGACATATTGTGGACTTGAACTTAAAACTACACTTATAGCGATAGCCGCTGTAGATGTAGTTTGGAAATTTTTATGTTTCCAACACTTTGTATGGAACTTTGTAATGACATGTCTAGTAATTTTATTATCATATTAATGTTGAATTACTTATATGTTTACTACCTTAAAGTTATTGGATAGTAAAATGCTAGTAACTCATCGGAATGACCAAAATTTTACTAGTGCAAAACTACCCGTTAACCTTGATTTTTATATTTCAAGGTTTTACAAATGTTCTTTAAGTTTGTGTAAATTGTCTCATCTCTTTAATATTTTCTCTTTACTCTTACTAGAGTATTTTTATATATAAATTATCTTCTTCTAAAATATCTTCTACAATATCTTCTTCTAAATATCTTCTAAAATATCTTCTTCTAAATATCTTCTTATAAAATATCTTTTTAAAATATGCTCTTTCAAAATATCTTCACTACTACAAAAGTGGGCATATTCGACACTAATTTGTGTGTGTTGCATGAAAAGTGTGGCGAAAGCTATGATTTCTTTGAGCTTCTGCAACAGCATTCATATGTTGTTGCATTATACGTGGATGCACTATTACGGTGGGAATTTTAGTGTTTTGATGTGAAACACCGGGCTAAAGCGTAGCATTACGTATATATAATCCAGCTCAGCGATCTGCGTTATCAACATATAAAAACCCCAACCGTAGATGAAAGATTAATCCAACGGTTCGAACCATCTATGGATATGATGATCTTCCTTTTCTGAAACCGATCAATGTAAATCAGTTATTCTTTAGATTTGAACGTCTAAATCTTTCTATGACATGAAATTTAATGGATATAAGAATATGCCTAATCTTTCCATCTAAATCTATGCTCATATATGATTTTGGATCTGATTAAGAACTATTGTGACCAGGGACCCATAAGACTATGCCTACGCCTATGACTATGAACAAACGACTATTGCCTATTACCATGATTCATTACCTATGACTATAGGACATAAGACTATTGTCTGTGACTATGACTTTGAGACTATTACAGTCAATTACCTGTGACTATCAAGGATAGTTGTTCAGGACTATTTTGGGTTAATTATCCATGACTATTGCGGCTAATCGCCTATGATTCATAACTAATAGACTACTACCCATGACCATGACTATGACTATTATGGTTAACTGCCTATGACTATTATGTTTAGTTGCTTATGCCCTTAACACCATAGTTACCGATCATGATTGTACACCAAACTAGCATTATGCTGGATCAAATCACCTATGTTCCCTTTGAATATATTGGATCTCATACATATGGTGTAATTTGTTTAGTTTGTTCCTATTCGCTATTATGTACACCAAAACCATTGGATCCATCATCTTTGTATTTGGCTTGCTTTAGCAAGCCTATTCTGCTATGTCAAGTTTCATGTAATCCTCTATTCCCTTGTTAGTTTCATTTCATAGAAAACCAGTGAAATCATGGTGTACGTACGTTTTGAATACGGGGGTAATTGGGTGTAACATGAAATCTATATTATTTGGCATAATTTGGGGCATGTATTATAACGTGACTATTAATATGCAAATTGGGGTAATTCGATATGAATTATAGAATATGTGAATTGATACATTGAATCTAGCATTGACTATAAACTAAGTTTTAGGCATAAATGGTAAACTGGAATAATAAATCTAGTTTGGGCATAAATTGTAAACTAGAATATTAAATCAAGTTTTAATATGCACTGTAAATAGGAATACTAGATCCAAATTGGCATAAAACTGCAAGTTGGGTAAAGTGATAGGTAAATCAAGACTTGGGCCTAGAATATAAGTATATTCATGGGCATGACAAATGAATATGATATAGGCCAAATTAATTTAAAAGGGAAAGTGAATAAATTGTTAACAATTCACATATAGACAAAAAAGATAAATGTGTAAATCTAGGAAAGACGAATATGCCTAACCCGAGGTTAGATTGAGTTACGGTATAAGACTGCCCGGAACCGCCCGGCAAAATCCAGCAACCTTAACAATACCTATCTAATGTTGGTGGTTAGAGCATTGAGCCCAAAAGGACCCGAGGTTAGACTGAGTTGCGGTGTAAATCTGCTCGGAACCGACCGGCACATCAAGTGACCGCAACAATATCTGTCTAATGTGAGTGGTCGGTGCTTTAATAAATAATTTAAAGCTAAGAAATAGTTAAGCTAGAATGGGAGGGTTAAGTCCATAGGAATACTTAACCAACTTAACATGTTAACAAGACAAGTTTGTAAGAGGTTAAGTAACTAAAGAAAACACTTAGCCAAATTAACATGTTGACTAGATTTAAAAAGGTGGGGTTAAGTAAAATTAATACATTTAGCCAAATTAGTATGTTAGCTGGACTAGAGCTTAGGGTTAAGTAAACTTAGAACACTTAACCATCATAATGTGATAAATGAATAGGGTTAAGTTAAAGCATGAAGGGACAATACTTAACCATTAGAACATGTTAATTAAACATATGTTAGGGTTAAGTTAACTAAGGGAACACTTAACCGTTATAAAATGTTAGTTAAAACAGATGGGCAAGGTTAGGTTAAAAGGGACACTTAACCAATACAAGGTGAATGGGTAGGGTTAAGTAATAAGAAATACTTAACCAATATAACTTGGTTTGTGATAAGGTTAAGTCAACGTGAATTACTGATAACACTTAACCAGTTTAACATGACAAATAAATGGGTTAAGTTAACTTGTATCGACTAATGACACTTAACCAATCGAACTTGACGAGAAAGCGAACTAAGTATTAAACCTTAGTTGAAAGGGTCTAAGTAGTAAACTTAGTTAAGAAAATGATGATTCAGGAAACTAAGTGGTAAACCTTAGTTAGGAAAACGAAGTAGTAATCCTTAGTATAAGACGAGGAGGAGCGAACGTCCATCTGATCTTAAAGAAGGCTCGAACGAATTGGGTTACAAAGCCCGAGGCTTCGAGGGGACGTGAGGGTACTCTTGGTATCCCTCTGTGAGAATGCAGATGATACGCCTGGGCTTACAGAGGTTAAGGTCTGCGTTAGAAGAACCAAGGGTATGCCTTGGTTGCAATATAAGGCAACCTAAAGACTGGGATGGACAAGTGTGATTCGGCGGGACAAATGGCCTGTGATATCGACCCGTCATCTACCTACCATCTTGAGTCAGTCGAGATACGCATGCGGAAAGTCAGAGAACTCCCAACATACCATATACTTGATGTTTAGTTATGGGTGAGGCTGGACAATAGGAAAGTGGGGCATAGGTGGCACGAGTATAGTTCTCGTGCTTGATTTTCCTCGATTGCCTTTCTTTAGTTGAGGGAGGGGTCAGGTGGGACCATAGCCACTGGAAAAACAGACCTTAGCATCTGCATCGGCAGATATCTGAAAGCTCCCGACCGAGTTTCGTGTTTCTAGAATAGCCCTGCCATGGGACTCGGGTCGCACATTTCAGGACATGTGCATCTAGACAGCGATAAATGAATTGCGACACATACGTGGGAAAAGTATAGGAACATATACCACTCTAGGTAGTGTGTCCTAGACTAGGGGCATCGTTCGACAAGTAGCATAATCCCTAGTTGGACCTAGGTGGCATAAATCCTGAATCCGAGAAGTACTAGATAAGTCGCATAAACCCTAGTTGAATCTAGGAAGCGCTCGATAAGAAAAACCCTAGATTAGATCTAGGTAATAAATAATAGATGTACACCTGAAAACAACTACAACTTTGGGGATTGGGATCACGTTATCATTTTATACATATTACTAGTTGAAACACTAGTTAGGTGGTGCAGAGATATAGACACCAGAATAACAGGGTAATAGCGAAGCAGAGAAAGTAGTGAAGCATATATTATCTTGTCTTAGCATATCTTGCGTTAATCTTATGTTATCTTGTTAGCCCTATCATCATGGTATTATCTTGTATTCAGTTAATTCATGTCGTGTTGCTTTTCCCTGTTCACATGCTGAAAGTTACTGAACTTACCAGACTTTATGTCTGACACTGTTTTCTTTCGCCTTCTTGTCTTCCGTCCCCCCCCCCCCCTCAGGTCCGCAGGGAGGGAGTGTTACTACTTAAGCTCATTTTTCTTTCCAAGCTGAAGATTTGTTGAAGTTTTGCTTGGATTCTCTTTTCCATTGCTATGGCTGGCTCATGCTACATTGGGGAATATAAACTGTTATTTTATGCTTCATTATTTCGTAAGACAAATATTCTGATGTTGGAAAACAATTGTTGTACAAACTATTTTATCAATAAAGTAAAGTTCTATTTTCCACTATTTTAAATTTTGTCTGTCTTGTAATTTATCTGCATCTTTTACCTTAAATGCTCCACAGAACTTAGTTCATTCCCTTTGTGAGTGACACTAACGGATGTGGGGTGTTACACGTGGTATCAGAGTTGAAGGTTACCAGATCAGATAAAAGATTTGAAAATTTATTTTCAAACGATTTTAAAAGAAGCATTTTCAAAAGAAAAGTCTTGTTTTAAATTCATATTCCCGAAAGCCATACGCACTATCTTCTGATCCTCTGTTTGAATTCTTATCCCCTTCTTTCTTAAGTCTTCGGGGCTCCTGGCTTTCTGGGAGGTAAGCTCATCGCGACATGGTTCCGTAGACTTGATAAGGCTACAATACATATTGAAGGGCAAAGAAGCACCCGACTTCCATCTATAGCCATAGTAGTTTCACCTGCGGCTAGTTTTCTTTCAAGCTTTGTAGGGTTTTCTATGCGGTGGTGGCAGCTTTCGAGAGACCTATCAACATATTACACAAGTAAGTGGATGAGTAGTTTGGATAAGGAGCACAACCCAAGGATGAGAAATTCATGGATATGGACTTGACTCACGAGGGAGGAAGGAATTGTAAAACCTAAGACGAGAGGAAGTATCTTTACTATGGTATAATTGGGCATATAATTAAGGACAAAGGGCAAGAACGAGGGACATGATTCTTAGAAGTACAAGTACGTGCTCTCAACACCAGCATACCTGAGAGAGAGATAGTAAAAGTCTTTGTTGGAAAAGTTTAGCTTTTCTTTTGATCAACCAGTTAGTACTCTTTTGATCTTAGCGCTCCGCGTTTGTTCATATCTACTTCCATAGTTGAGTCTCTGCACCTTAGCACTTGTATAGTAGAAGATCCCATTAGCATCTCAAAATCCAATTGGTGGTTCGGCCCGTTTATCTTTGGTTTATAAGGATTTGAGAATAACTATATTAAGTGTTGAGTTTAAGCGTAATGCTTATGTTTTTGGTTCCATGGGCTATGAGTTGATTCTAGGCATGGGTTGGTTGGCTGGTAATTCTGAAAGAAGGGTAGTTATACTTTTGATTTGCCTTGGAAATACCCTCGAGATTTCATGCGATCCTAAAGGATCAGTTAGGCATAGCTACCTAGAATCACTTGATACATCTATTGACGGTTTGCGATCCGTTAGAGTAGTCCATGAGCACGTAGATGTTTTGGATAGGTTAGAGGTTTTCCCCTAAAACGTGAGATGAACTTCCGCATATATCTAGTTGACAATGTAAAGCCAGCTATCCGATCAACGACGGTTTTGGAAATGGAGGTCAAGAAATTTCGCAATCGTGAAGATTAATTAGATAAGGTACAGAATAGTAAAGCCCAAGAAGATGCGACTTATGAGACTGAAGACTAGATACACGCATCATACCCTTTTTCCTAAGGGTACATCCTTCATCTCTTTTTTTAAGAATTTTATGCATACTTTCTAGCCTTTAAGGTATATCCTCTAAGACGTATCATCGATTATTAGATAGAAGCCAATGGATGTAAACATGTATTTGAAACATGTTATGATTGATGATTGCAAATGGTTGCTCGTGGATGCATATATACACCATATGCGCTAGAACGACTTTGTCACTTTCATATTGCATTCGCATATATGTATTTGCTTAACGGATTTAACTTGATATGTTATCATATGAATGTTGCATATGGATGAATGGCTATGCACACATGTAGTATTTATATAACAAGGGATGCTTGCATACATGATTGGACGCATGGCACTGACATAATTCGCATTAAGGAGGTCAACTGAATCAGTAGACCGCCAGATTTTGCATTAGATAAAGACATATACACACACTATGCATATGAACATGAAAGCATTAGAAATATTTTTAAGGACAATGAATGCCTGTGATTGAATGGTTGATTAGAGGGGTGATTGGATGGTAGGACACGTTCTTCCTAACTTGAAGATTTCGGGGATGAAATCCTTTTAAGAGGGGGAGAATGTAACACCCCGTAGTTCTATAACATTAAGTTTCACAAATTAAAGTATAATTAAATTTTAGAAGAAGAATTAAGGGAAATGGGTTACGTCTCGAAATTCTGCTTGAGATAGAGTCTGAGTTTGCGTAAATCGGACTCCGTATGAAGAAGTTATGACCCTCTGAAGTTTCAAGAATTTTCAGAATAAAAAACAGCTCGAAATTCGAATTCAAACCCCAGGGCAGACTGGGCGGGAATTTTCCCACCTAGGACCAGGTCGACACTATGGTCGACCCTATGGTCGACCTCCCAGGGACCAGGTCGACCCTATGGTCGACCTGGTGCCAAAACCTGCTTTTCATCCGGGATTCATTCTAATGTTTTTGGACACGTTTTCAGTCCAGATTCATGACTCTAAACCTATATAAACAGCCACTAGCCTCATTCTCTCTACACCATTTCATTCTGTCCTTATGTTGCCTTTGAGAAAATAAATAAATAAATTAAAAATAAAATAATATATAAATCTAAGACGAGGATATGCTGCTCAAGTTTTTCAAGAAGAGATTCAAATCAAGTTAAAGCTTCAAAGAGAATTAAAGACTAATTCAACGGCTTCAAGCAACATCACGCGAATCATAGCAACGCTATCTTATTATCCTTTTCTAAAACCGATCAATGTAAGTCAGTTACTATTTAGATTTGAACGTCTAAATCTTTCTGTGACATGAAATTTAATGGATATAAGAATATGCCTAATCTTTCCATCTAAATCTGTGCTCATATATGTTTTTGGATCTGATTAAGAACTATTGTGACTAGGGACCCATAAGACTATGCCTACGCCTATGACTATGAACAAAAGACTATTGCCTATGACCATGATTCATTACCTATGACTATTGGACATAAGACTATTGTCTGTGACTATGAATTTGAGACTATTACAGTCAATTGCCTATGACTATTTAGGATAATTGTTTAGGACTATTTTGGGTTAATTATCCATGACTATTGCGACTAATCGCCTATGATTCATAACTATTAGACTACTACCCATGACCATGACTATGACTATTATGGTTAAACACCTATGACTATTATGTTTAGTTGCTTATGCCCTTAACACTCTAGTTACCGATCATGATTGTACACCAAACTGGCATTATGCTGGATCAAATCACCTATGTTCCCTTTGAATATGTTGGATCTCATACATATGGTGTAATTTTCTTAGTTTGTTCCTATTTGCTATTATGTACAACAAAACCATTGGATCCATCTTCTTTGTATTTGGCTCGCTTTTGCAAGCCTATTCTGTTATGTCAAGTCTCATGTTATCCTCTATTCCCTTGTTAGTTTCATTTCATAGAAAACTAGTGAAATCATGGTGTACGTACGTTTTGAATACGGGGGTAATTGGGTATAACATGAAATCTATATTATTTGGCATAATTTGGGACATGTATTATAACGTGACTATTAATATGCAAATTGGGGTAATTTGATATGAATTATAGAATATGTAAATTGATACATTGA
This sequence comes from Allium sativum, assembly GCA_030737875.1. NCBI lineage: Eukaryota > Viridiplantae > Streptophyta > Magnoliopsida > Asparagales > Amaryllidaceae > Allium > Allium sativum. The sequence continues at coordinate 654,219,125 of CM060920.1, forward strand.
ATCTAGTATTGGCTATAAACTAAGTTTTAGGCATAAATGGTAAACTAGAATAATAAATCTAGTTTGGGCATAAATTGTAAACTAGAATATTAAATCTATTTTTAATATGCACTGTAAATAGGAATACTAGATCCAAATTGGCATAAAACTGCAAGTTGGGTTAAGTGATAGGTAAATCAAGATTTGGGCCTAGAATATAAGTATATTCATGGGCATGACAAATGAATATGATATAGGCCAAATTTATTTAAAAGGGAAAGTGAACAAATTGTTAATAATTCACATATAGACAAAAAGGATAAATGTGTAAATCTAGGAAATACAAATATGCCTAACCCGAGGTTAGATTGAGTTATGGTATAAGACTGCCCGAAACCGCCCGGCAAAATCCAGCAACCGTAACAATACCTATCTAATGTGGGTGGTTAGAGCATTGAGCCCAAAAGGACCCGATGTTAGACTGAGTTGCGGTGTAAATCTGCCTGGAACCGACCGGCACGTCCAGTGACCGCAACAATATATGTCTAATGTGAGTGGTCAGTGCTTTAATAAATAATTTAAAGCTAAGAAATAGTTAAGCTAGAATGGGAGGGTTAAGTCCATAGGAATACTTAACCAACTTAACATGTTAACAAGACAAGATTTGTAAGAGGTTGAGTAACTAAAGAAAACACTTAGCCAAATTAACATGTTGACTAGATTTAAAAGGTGGGGTTAAGTAAAATTAATACACTTAGCCAAATTAGTATGTTAGCTGGACTAGAGCGTAGGGTTAAGTAAACTTAGAAAAATTAACCATCATATTGTGATAAATGAATAGGGTTAAGTTAAAGCATGAAGGGACAATACTTAACCATTAGAACATGTTAATTAAAAAGATGTTAGGGTTAAGTTAACTTAGGGAACACTTAACCGTTATAACATGTTAGTTAAAACAGATGGGCAAGGTTAGGTTAAAAGGGACACTTAACCAATACAAGATGAATGGGTAGGGTTAAGTAATAATAAATACTTAACCAATATAACTTGGTTTGTGATAAGGTTAAGTCAACATGAATTACTGATAACATTTAACCAGTTTAACATGAAAAATGAATAGGTTAAGTTAACTTGTATCGACTAATGACACTTAACCAATCCAACTTGACGAGAAAGTGAACTAAGTAGTAAACCTTAGTTGAAAGGGGATAAGTAGTAAAACTTATTTAAGAAAATGATGATTCAGGAAACTAAGTGGTAAACCTTAGTTAGGAAAACTAAGTAGTAATCCTTAGTATAACACGAGGAGGAGCGAACGTCCATCTGATCTTAAAGAAGGCTCCAACGAATTGGGTTACGAAGCCCGAGGCTTCGAGGGGACGTGAGGATACTCTTAGTATCCCTCTATGAGAATGCAGATGATCCGCCTGGGCTCACAGAGGTTAAGGTCTGCGTTAGAAGAACCAAGGGTATGCCTTGGTTGCAATATAAGGCAACCTAAAGACTTGGATGGACCAGCGTGATTCGGCGGGACGAATGGCCCTGTGATAGCGACCCGTCGTCTACCTACCATCTTGAGTCGGTCGAGATACGCATGCGGAAAGGCAGAGAACTCCCAACAGACCATATACTTGCTATCTAGTTATGGGTGAGGCTGGCCAATAGGAAAGTGAGACATAGGTGGCAGGAGTATAGTTCTCGTGCTTGATTTTCTTGGATTGCCATTCATTAGTTGAGGGAGGGGTCAGGTGGGACCATAGCCACTGGAAAAACAGACCTTAGCATCTGCATCGGTAGATATCTGAAAGCTCCCGACCGAGTTCCGTGTTTCTGGAATAGCCCTGCCATGGGACTCGGGTCGCACATTTCAGGACATGTGCATCTAGACAGCGATAAACGATTCGCGACACATACATAGGGAAAGTCTAGGAACATATACCACTCTAGGTAGTGTGTCCTAGACTATGGGCATCGTTCGACAGGTAGCATAATCCCTAGTTGGACCTAGGTGGCATAAATCCTGAATCCGAGACGTATTAGATAAGTCGCATAAACCCTAGTTGAATCTAGGAAGCGCTCGATAAGAAAAACCCTAGATTGAATCTAGGTAATAAATAATAGATGTACACCTGAAAACAAAAACAACTTTGGAGATTGGGATCACGTTATCATTTTATACAGATTACTAATTGAGACACTAGTTTGGTGGTGCAGATATATAGAAACCAGAATAACAGGGTAATAGCGAAGCAGAGAAAGTAGTGAAGCATATATTATCTTGTCTTAGCATATCTTGCGTTAATCTTATGTTATCTTGTTAGCCATATCATCATGGTATTATCTTGTATTCAGTTAACTCATGTCGTGTTGCTTTTCCCTGTTCACATGCTGAAAGTTACTGAACTTAGCAGACTTTATGTCTGACACTGTTTTCTTTTGCCTTCTTATCTTCCGTTCCTCCCCCCCTCAGGTCCGCAGGGAGGGAATGTTACTACTTAAGCTCAGTTTTCTTTCCAAGCTGAAGATTAGTCGAAGTTTTGCTTGGATTCTCTTTTCCATTGCTGTGGCTAGCTCATGCTACATTGGGGAATATAAACTGTTATTTTATGCTTCTTTATTTCGTAAGAAATATATTCTGGTGTTGGAAAACAATTGTTGTACAAACTATTTTATCAATAAAGTTCTATTTTCCACTATTTTAAAATTTGTCTGTCTTTTAATTTATCTGCATCTTTTACCTTAAATTCTCCACAGAACTTAGTGCATTCCCTTTGTGAGTGACACTAACGGATGTGGGGTGTTACACCTCTCCTCGATAGCAAATTCTATTCCGAAAAGGATGAAGCTTTGAAACGCTTTCTAGCTTTGGTTGCTCAGGGCGCTGACATCACCACTTTTTTCCCTCAGGTTCAGTTTGTATAGCACTGTGAATTAGTTGCGCTTATTATAGATTGGATTATGAGTAATTAGTAATCAGTTCATTTGTTGCATTTTGGAAAACCCATTCGCTTATGAGTAATTAGTTGCACTTATTATTGATTTGGGATTATGCTGAGGTTTACTCGAAAATTATACCCAGTAATAAACCATGAGAACCAGGCTATTGGCATGAAAAAGACATTGGTTTATTATAGAGGTCTAGCTAGTTAAGGAATGAGGACTGCGGTTAATTTGCACTGCTTGAGGTTCATACCTTACACTGAGGTTAATTTGTATGCTTGAGGTTAATTTGCACTGCGGTGTGTATGCACTGCGGTGTGTTTGCACTGAGGTTTTATGATACACGCGGTGCATACACGCACAAGTATACACGATTTTTTATTACGGACGATGCTAGTATGCCCAGGTGTAAAGCCGGGAAAAATGTGCAATTAAGTGGGAACTGAGGAAATCAGGGGGGGTATGATGGTAATTTTGTATCTGATGATGATGGGGACATCTGAATTTTAAGCCTCTTACAGCAGATTTTTACAAAATCTGAAGCGGGCACTCAAGCATTTTCGTTTTATTACAATACACATCATACACGCAGTGCATACATGCACAAGTATACACGCACGCACAAGTATACACGCACAAGTATCATAAGTATACACGCACAAGTATACACGCACAAGTATACACACACAAGTATCATAAGTATACACACTCAAGTATCATAAGTACCATAAGTATACACGGACAAGTATCATAAGTATACACACACAAGTATACATGCATGCACAAGTATACACGCACAAGTATCATAAGGAAGCCATCTGAAGGCACACACAAGTATACACGCACAAGTATCACAAGTATACACGCACAAGTATCACAAGTATACACGCTCAAGTATCATAAGTATACACGCACAAGTATACACGCTCAAGTTGACACGCATGAGTATACACACACGCACAAGTATACATGCACGCACAAGTATCATAAGGCAGCCATCTGAAGGCACGCACAAGTATACACGCACAAGTATCATAAGATTAAAAAAATCACCAGCATTCACAAACATTCACTACGTACCATTCACAAACATTCACCAGCATCCATCATCAGTCATCACCAGTCATCACCAACAATTACAAACTTCCACAACCACACAAAATTTCACAAATATTCACAAACTTTCAAGCCAAAAATCATTACCAGCAGAAAAAAACCATCATTCACAAACATCACCAGTCATCACCAGCATCATCACCAGCATCCACACCAGCATCAGCACCAACACCAGCATCTTCTTCTTTTTCTTCGGAGTCAGTGTCCATGTCAGAGTCTTTGTCCATGTCAGAGTCATTGTCTATGTCAGAGTGACTGAATGGGGATTACATGATCATTGATATATTCCAAGTAACACCTCATATAAATGATCATAGTTTTAAGAAGAAACTTCTAGATATATAAGATAATCCACTTGTGATAATGTGTTGTTTTATGCTAATGTTGGTATAGCTACTTCCTAGTTGAATGTCAGTCATCTGGTTGTGTCTCATTATAAGGCTATTATAACCTTGTATGTATGTATGTATGTGAGTGTGTGCATGTGTGGTTGTGTCTCATTATAAGGCTGTTAAGGATAGAGCATAGTCAGCGACAAAATGATAATTTCTTATTGTGGAGGGCAAAAAGTTACAAATTGATCTTTGGATGATCAAACTTCAATAATATAACAGTAACGTATATTTGTAAAAGAGTTCAATAGGAATTAGTCATATCGATGCAGCAAACATTAATAGGTAAATTCTATTTCAAAACACATTTTCGATCACCTAATCCACCTTATAAAGTAAGATCTTTGACTTTTAACATGTAAAACTTAATCGGTTTATCCACCTAATATATTATATGATTCAATTCTCAAATAATGTGATCCACCTAAGAGTTTATATGCCTTAATTATCAAACAATTTGACTTGTAACACACATTGAGTATGGTGAATATTTTTTTATAGTTTACCACTCTGGTTTTTTTTTCTAGTAATGTTAAAAATTGGAAGTGATCTCATAAAATTCCACTATATTTCAGAAGATAAAGAAGTTCCTACATATAAAAAGAACATTATACTCCATGATTACTTTTTCTCTAACTTAAATGACATTATTCTATGATAATTTATAAAGTGGCCACCCACAAAAGATTTATGCATTAGGGTGTTTGAAAAAAAATTGATAAACCCCTTAATTCATGGTAGCAGTGAACATGGTTGAAGTTATTATTCAATTTGTAAAATGATTTTCTTTTTCATGGTAGTGGTTTACCACATTTGAAGGAAATTCAAACCATACATTAACAGTGTCTCAAATTCAAGCCATACAACCACATCTATGTACAACTAAAAGAGCACCAGTTTGTATTATTATTTCAGAATCTTGGTTGGGGCATTATAACCTTGTATGCATGTATGTGAGTGTGTGCATGTGTGGTTGTGTCTCACTATAAGGCTGGTAAGGATAGAGCGTAGTTGAATGAACACTTTGTAATTATGTTCTTTGGCAAATTTACCTCGATTGGCCAAACATATTGTGGATTAACTAAAAGAAACTGTGGATGGAAGTAAAATTTACCTATGATCACAAAAAAATGGTACCACCGGTTCCTCCCTATTGCTCACAAACAGAATTTCAGGCCTTTTCCCAGGATGAGCATATGTGGTGCGCTGAACCCTAATGAGGTAAACCTTGTTGTCGAATCGAGCAGCAAAAGTATTCTCCAAGCCAATGCCTTCATAAAATTTCATTTTCAGGTATAATGATCTATGGTCATTTCGAGACCAAAGACAGTCGTCAATTTCACACACATTTCCCATTGGCGTCATTAATTCTTTAATTGCAGGAACAATTTTCTTCAGGAACTCGGGAAAGCCAACAACTCTAGCCCATGATTCTTCCTCGAACGCTGGTTCAGGCTCAAATTCTTCACCAGAACATTGTTGCACATAAAAAGCACCTCCACATTTTGAAAAAAGTTTCAACATTAGCGCATGATCATGCTTACTATAAGATGGGCATGTTATTAGAAAAGAGTTTTTGGGTATAACCCGTATAGTCCACTCCTCATTATGCTTCAGAGTATGCCTAAGCATGAGATGCACATATTCGTAAGTCCAATGTCCTGAAAGAATAGTGGCAGTGATGCATAGTGAAGAGTCCTCCATTGTTTTTTTTAACTTTTGACGATGGAGTTTTGTTTAGGAGTTGAAGATGTAGATGACGATATGCTTCTGAAGCCTGACAGGATATGAAGTGACACACTGTACGTGGCAGTAACATGCGAACTGTAAACTTTTTGCTCAGAAGACGAAGCATAATGAAATTGCTTATTTGTTGGGCTTGGCTGGCATGAGTGACCAATCGCCAATGGTCAGTAAGTCAATTGTAATAATTTTGTTCATAACATTTTGTTAACAAGGACAATGGCCATTCGATGCCACCACTTTTCAAATAACTTGTTATCATTTGATCAGTTGCATATTTAATTCTGGAAGCTAGACAGACGGATACATTTTGCAGATGTGACACACATATATATTCGATGCCACCATCTTGTATAGGTACATATATATATATTTCTTATTGCAATCGGATTGCTGCATATATATGATCATATATATAAATGAGTAATGCATTTTGCAGATGTGGACACATGTGCACATGTTCAGAATGCGCTAAAGAATTGGCCAGGAATGGATCAGGGTAATGTCCCTTATGTCGTGCACCTATTCTCGAAGTAGTTCGAGCTTACTGTATACAATGAAGAAAACGGTGTAGCTGATTTTTGAGTTTTGATATTTGGATAATTAAAACAATTGCTTTGGATGAGTTACTTGTACAAAACCTGTATTGCAATTTTTTTAATTAAAGCATTGTATTTGCTATCAAATTAGTGTTGCATTTGCCTTCTTCTATTGTTGCGTTAGCTTTTATTGATATTGCATTTCATGATAATGGTGTTGCATTACATATTGCAGTGGTGTTGCATTACATTAAATATAATTTCTTACCCATCGCACGTGGACCCCACAGCTGACGTGGATAGCTGGTGTGGCATTTGACACGTGGAGTGCTGACATGGAGAGATGACGTGTCGTGTGACACGTAGACAATTGACGTGGCTCCACTGGAAGCCAGGCCCTAACTAATGCTTAAGGCAACGCTGAATAGTGTTGCATTACGTGCAAATAGTGTTGCATTACGATTATAATGCAACACTTTCTGTCTATGGCCGAAGATGGGCAAAAGTGTTGCCTTAGATGGCTAAGGCAACGGCCGCGGATGCCATGCCCCCTGGTGTTGCCTATTTGAAAAAAGGGCCTACGGCAACGCTTTTTTGATCTACGGCCACAACAAATTAGTGTCGGATATGCCCACTTTTGTAGTAGTGCTTATTTCAAAATATCTTCTAAATATCTTCTTTAAAAATATCCTTTACAATATCTTTTCAAATAAAACAAAGGTTAGAAGGGGTAAGGAATTGCTAAACCTTGTCATGATTAAGTCCCTAGAATAAAAGGTAATTGATAATGCTTAAGGCTTATAAGCCAATAAAGTAGGCTTATCTATTTGTGAGGGTTAAGATTGATGTCGAGTAGGGACAGAGCAATAGATCTCTAACCTACCGACTTCCCTCTTATCCAAGGAATAGATAGGTTGGGAATGTTGGAAACGTGTTGATCATTTTGATTACTTGTTTGTTGAATATCATGGATACTGTGCTTAATTATAATAGGCCGATGAGTAGGCTTATGCATATTTATATGTGAGTGTCAAGAATGGGGTGTCTAGGCAAGGGGTGATATGCAATCAGTGCTCTGACTTACCTGGCTTCACTCTTGACTGAGGGACAGTTAAGTTAATAATGTCGGAAACGAGTTAAGTGTATGAACTGTGATTTTTGTTAGCATAAAATGCTTGTGGGTTTATCATGAATATGTGTTAATTACATTTATCTTTAACCCTCTCAGAATATATCATCGAAGTAAATATAATTGAATCTTTAAATGAAAGTTTAAAGACAATTATAAAAGGATTCGTTTAGGGCTTATTGTAAACAGTGTTTTAACAACACTTGTTTTTAAACCCTTGGCATGTACGATTTAATGATTTTGAGTACGAACACCTTTGATAATTGATTTTAAAGATAGAAATAAGTATAGAAATCTTTAGGATAACCATATTGAACAAGATGTTTAACGTATAAAAGAGAAGTGGTTCTTTATTAAACAATGGTTTTAACCTCTTTGATCATATTTTAAGAAATCTTAGAAATGAATTATAGTTATACTTATACCGAAGGGATAAGTATATGAATACGTTTTAAAGTATTGAAGTTAGAAGGGAAATATTGAAAATGAATTGTGATTATACTAATACCGAAGGGATAATCATATTAATACCTATCAAGTATTAAGATTATAAAGGGATAGGGAATTAGTTGAATATATATACATATATCACTTATATGTATAAGTTGAATATATACCTTAGAATATAAAGGAATATTAATCAAGTATGAGTTATTGATTAATAAGTGACGTTTTATTAGTTAAAAGAAGTTTTACTAATAAAAGTTGTTTTATTTAATGAAAGATTAATTAAATGGGAAAGCAATTAGAAGCCATTTATATGAGTTAGTCGTGCTTTGACTTATTATCATGCTTTGTACTTGATAATGTTTTGGATACTTAGTCGTTTTTTATGGAAATTAAGCGAGGCTATTTTCCATATACAATCGTCTATTGTGTGAATTATAGCCAGTTAACTGACTATAAAACTTGACCTTAAGTTTAGCAACTGGTTTTGAGGAGACCGGGATTGGTAAGTGTTCTACTTATTAAAAACCACTTCAAAACTAGTATACGTGTTCAATGTTTTGGAAGTGGTTGTGAAGTGAAGTCTATGTTGTGGTTCGAGACCTATTTGAGATGCTGAATACATATAGTAATTTTGAGATCCGTTGACGAATCTATGGGTGACTACGAGATATATTGTGTTGTGTGATCCCAACTGGAATTCTGTTCTATTTGAGTGATGAAGACTCGTGTGAAGGATGTCGAATGTAGCCTCGACATCGAAAATGACATAAAACATAGGGCCTATAATATGAAGTGGTACTTGTATGTAGGCACGGTATACTGGCTGTCCTTTATTGTAGACCTAGTATTATGAGGTAGTCTCTGGTCCTTGCGCATGGAGTTCGGATTTGTATTGAGAGATATCCGATGGAAAACCAATAGTGAACGTGCCTTAGTGGATTTGTTTGTAACCATTCAAGTTATATGATTTATTTTTATTCTGTACCCTTGACGTTATCTGTTACACAATGATAATTCTCCTAATGAATGGTTGGATGTTATTGAGGGGATAACTATTACAGACATGCATACGACCTAAGATGTATTATTATATATAACATATATGTTGACTTATCTCACGCGGTTGCCTAGCCTGATCTGTGTGTTATATTATTATAATGATCGGGTCAAACCGAGTATATTTTCCAGGTTTAGCCTTGGTTGATTTGGAGCTTCTGAAGGAGAACTGGGGATTCAACTTACCATACTTTTTGTATCCGTTGCATTCTATATTGTACATCAACATTACTATCCAAGTTGACGATACGTTAGTTTTCTCTGATAGTTGTAATTGTACAGTTTTATTTTGTAAAGATCATTCTTTATATTATATGTTATAATTCCATTCTGAGATTATGATATTGTGTCCTCTTCATCCTTAGTCTATTTCTTTTATTTTGTTTAACCCTAACTTTTCGTCTTTCCAACACTTGGGTGCTCGGCATTTTAATACAGTGGATGTATTGATGTCGACACTCGATGGTCGAAAAGTCGGGTCGTTCCACAAACGATGTAAAGATCTTCGGTCTTCAACCACCGTCTTCAATCTTCAACATTTAATCGTCGTAACAGTTATTCAGAATGGGTTAAACCAGGTCTTTCCAAATAACTCGCATATTTTTAAAATAATGTGATAAATACACAGAGATGACATACATCTCATTCCAATCCAGAATATTCTTTTATTCAATTATTCATTTCTATGGGAAAGGTTCCCATTAATTTTCTCAAAGAATATCTATTTAAACTTATTGTTTAAATATATTCCTCGGAAATCATTTCAAAAGATTTTTATAATATCTTTTCAACTCAAAAATCATTACTTAATGATTATTTAGCTTATGGAAATTAATCTTGTTTTTGCTTATATTAAAGAATAAATGTCATTTAAAAGCACCGTTTATAATAAACCCAAAATCATCTTCCATTTAATATGGAATCTTCACGGAAATCTGAACAATTTATAGTTGATATAAGTTTCCATCTCCGACTAGTACTATAAGTGGAATAATGGCAAAGCCTTTCAAATACATAAATTGTAAATACATTCCTTCATAGAAGCTCATCTCCATTATTATTAATCGAATTCCATTAAATTTTTTATTAAATAAACTGGAAAACTTCCTTAAACCTTAATTAAAAGATTAATTCCTTTTATAACTAGGTTCAAGAACATTGTTATTTAAGATACCGCTCATAACAAACCCAAAAATCCAATTTGATATTAAGCATAAGATCCTAAATGGAAATCATGTGGTCTTACATTCAATACCAAATTCTGAAACCAACAGGTATCGTATTGGAATAACGATATCCGTATCTTTCCAAATTCCTCAACGATATTTCTATAATTACGGAAGAGAAAATAAGCCTCAGGTTCCTAAAACTTATCAAAATACAAGCCACATCCCTGTTACATTTTATCTTCAAACCCGCCCCCTATTTTTGAATGTTTCGCCTCTCCTTTTCCAAGTTCCGTGGTTTACGTGTTTTCTTCAGGAAAAAAGGCGCTGCAAAGTAAAACAAAATTATAAATTCTGGAAATATTCTCGGAAGTCCATGGAATTTAAAAAAAAAGTTGCATATATGTATGCAACTTTTGCCAATAGTTGCATATGTGTATGCAACTATCTGAATACACATGTACTAAAATGTGCGCGCCTACTGAATAACTGCATACAAGTATGAAATTATTCAGAAACAACTGCATACTTGTATGCAAGAATGTCTTGCCGAATCGAGTTATGGAAATATTTGCATACTTGTATACAATTTTTGTTTCTAACTATATACAAGTATGAAGGTATTGGCTGTTGCATGTTTTACATGATGAAATTGAATTGTCGCATCAAAAGATGCATGTATTTCATGAAATATGAATACTTTTATGCATTATATGCAGTTTTCATGCAGAATCTGAAATAAATGCATACTTGTATGCAACTAAATTGAAATAAGTGCATCTTTCGATGCATTTTACTGCATTTTCGCTATTTTTCTATTTTTTTAATTTAAACATGGTTTTTGATTGTTTTTCCACCTGAATATTTTGTCGTTTACTGTTTTTATTTAAATATGAATTTACGTGATTTTTTTATATTTTTTTATGAATTTTCGAAAAATAGGGATGTATTTTATAATAAGTTTATGACCGGACCTGAGCCTAATTTAAAACCTTAACAGGGACCTATGCCAAACGCACCCATTTCGGAATCCAATACCAGAAATATCTAAAGATTATTTCCATTTAAATTTATTCCAATTTATATGATGGAAACTTCTGGTTATAACAAAACCGTTCACAGGTCCAATTTATTATTTTAAAATCACTGGATTATTCCTTCTAGTTTTCAAACAACTCTTTTCTGATAAAAATATCATTTATCTTCCAAAACTTGGAATATTTTAACCAAACTCTTTTCAAATCATTTATTATGATTTATCATAATTTATTCATATTTTTAATAATTTTATTAAGTAGCTTACAATCGATTTCCAATTTTGGCCACCGAACTACATCCATAGCAACCTTTTCCAAAGCAGATTTGGTTATATTTTAAAATCTATTCACTGAATTTTAAACCTCTTATATTAATTTGAAATATCTTTTCGATACTAACCCAAAGGTTCCAGTTTTAGGAGAATCCCACGGTTCGGATCTCACGTTACGTCCATTTGAAGTAATGGGTTGACGTTTGCGAATGTCGCTGCACGACGTGTTATATTCAAGCCCAAATCGATTTATAAAATTTTAGATATAATCGAAACTCTTCCAAACTATCTATAAATTTTTTTTTGGCAAATCCGACGAGGATAAGGCCCTAACCTTTGTATTGAAGCATATAGAACAAAAACACATGAACAGCAAGCGGTAAACACTTGCTGCCGAAATACAGGGGGTAACATATGCCACAATCACAGGAAGTACCAACAAAAAAGGCACAAAACAAATCAAGTCGAGAATAACATGTTTATTCCAGGATCAAATGCAAAATTGTCTTGCTCGAGACAGAGCTTTAGCTCAGAGATAATCCAATGCTTGAGAGCAACGTCACTTTTTGATTTTTCAGGTCTGAAAAGCTTTGTGTTCCTCTCCCTCCATATCCACCAAATAACCTTCTTAAGGACCATTTTCATCATTCTCTTCTCATCCTTTTTAGTTCCTGTCACCTTAAAATACCTTTCCCATTCAACTTAATGATTAACAGTAGTATCCCTTCTGCACCCAGTCCTCTCTTGAATATCAGACCATATGTTACTGGTGGAAGCAAAGTCGAAGAATAAATGCGGTAGAATTTCAGGTAATGTGTTGCAAAAGTTGCAAGTCCCATCTATGTTCATTCCCCCATTGTGTTATTTTATCCTTCATCATTAAAGCACCGTTAAGTAATTTCCAGTAGAAAATATTTTCCGTCGCGCTGTTGTCTTGTTCCACACCTTCCTCCTCTATTTCCAGTTTTGCATGTCATCAAAGTGCGCTATGAAATTGTATGCGTGTTTAATCTTGAATGCTCCATCATTCTTTATCCAACTTATTGGTTTCGTGTGCAAAGAATTTATCCAATTCTGTCTTAAGTCCTTCCAAAGCTCATTGATTCTAGGGTTGGAAGTTAGCTGCAAGTTCAGACCAGTTGTTGAGAGTTTGCTTTGAAGTGTAGCATTTTCTTGAAAACTAGTTTGAGTTCTGTCAGCATGCTCCAAGAAATTTCATAGGATCTTACCATGATCTGCTCAAGGGTCCTGCCAGAATTTGATTATATTATTTTCATACAAGTTGTATTTTATCATAGGTAACAACACTTCCCTGAGATTGAAGATGATCCTCCACGTCCAACTCCATTTTTGTGGGGTATCCACTGTCCAGAAGTTATTCTCTCTAATTATGTGTTTCCGAGACCATTCGACCCATAAACTTCTTTTGTTGCTAAGAAAGTCAGCAAGGTATTGAGAGTGAGTTGCATTATTCCATGCAACAATGTCCAAAAGACCAAGGCCTCCTTTTTGTACTGGTTTTTCCATGGTAGAGTATGCTATTGGAGCTAGAAATTTACTTGTTGTGTTACCTTTCCAAAAAAATCTCATCATGGCAGATCATATCATTTTAATTAGCTTAATCGGGAGGATAAAGGTTCTGGACCAATAGACTTGCATAAAAAAAATTATATATTTTAATATGGTGAGCCTTCCCGCTTGACTTAAGTACCTGTTGGCATATGTGTCTAGTTAGCTAATTATTTTGTCATATAGAGGTAAGCATTGCCAATGGCTGATTCTAGATGTTAATGTTGGTTTCACACTTAACCACACATCACTCCTTAATTATAGCATGACCGTTGCTTCTTAATTTAAGCTCTTTATTTAGCATGTGAACATTGGGTCTTTACAGGAAAGTCCCTTAATTATAGCATGACCGTTGCTCCTTAAATTTAGCATCCAAACGTTGGGCAATCTATTATATATTCTCTTGCTTTGTATTTCTTTCTTGTATGAGAAAAGTTACAATTAATAATACATATTTCTACTGCATCTCTCCTCCTTATCTCCATTACTTTTCTTTATACTTTCATTTTGGTATCAGAGCACCACCGCCGAAAGGCTTAAACACTGAACTGAAAGTCCTTTTTCTCCATTGTCAGTCGAACCTCTCTTTTCTTCAGGTTTTCAGCTGCAGTTCCCTACCCCGCAGACCTCTGAACAACCATGACAAATAACAACGACGCCACCTCCAATGTCTCTGGTAGCATGGGCCATGATGCTCCACCAAACTGGCACATCCTAATCAAACCAAAAGGCCAAGTTATTACCACATCTCTGGATGAAGATAATTACATATTGTGGAAATATCAAATTGAAATCGCACTCAAAAGATACGGTTTACAAGATTACATAAAAGGTACGCTATTTATTCCGCCAATTATGATGACTGATCAAGGGGGAAACACCAAACCAAACCCGACTATACCAGTTTTCAAAAACAAGACAGTTTGCTATCGTCATGGCTCCTATCATCTATTAGTCCGAATCTACTGTCACAAATCGTGGGGTGCAATTCATCATATGAAATATGGACCACTATAGAGCATATTTTCAGCTCACAGTCAGCCGCACGTGTGATGCAATACAGAAGAGAATTGCAAAACTTAAGGAAAGAGGACTTGAGCATGAAAGAATACATAAGCAAGATAAAAAAATTATGGGACAAACTGAATGCAGTAGGACACAAAATAAGTGATAATGAACAAATTTTGTTCATTACCGGTGGATTAGACGAAGAGTACCAGTCATTGGTTACGGTTATTGCGACTCAACAATCATTACCTGACTTACAGTTCGTCAGATCTTCACTCCTCGCCCATGAAGGGAGAATAGACCAAAGGAAAGCTATACAAGGTGATTTCTCTGCAAATTATATTGCGGCTAAAAACAAGCAAATTCATAGGAACAGTAATTCAAATAAACAAGAAGGCCCGTATCAGAGGGGATACCAACCCCAGAGGGCATATCAAACACAGAGAGGTCGTGGACGAGGCAAATGGAACAACAGCAACAGGGTGAAGTGCCAAATTTGTCAAAAAATTGGACACATGGCGAACCGCTGCTATTTCAGATACAATAGCGACCACAGTGGACTGCAAACAGACCAAAACAGCCAAGCACCAAGAGCAAACATGGCTGCCATGGACAATCATAACAAAAGCGCTATTGTGGACAAAGGCAAAGGTCAGACCAGCAATGAAGACATGATTGATGAGGAGGAACTGGACGAGTGGTACCCAGACTCTGGAGCCACACACCAAGTCACAAATAGGCTTCAGAACTTAAACATTGGAAGCAAAAGCTATACAGGTATGAAATTACTACACATGGGTAACGACAACACTGCCAACATCACACACATAGGTAAAGGTACCATGCAGGGAAAAAGGCAACTTATGCTAAACAATTTACTTAGAGTTCCCACTATTAACAAAAATTTATTAAGTGTTTCTAAGTTTGCTAAAGATAATAATGTTTTCTTTGAATTTCACCCCAAGTTTTGCCTAGTCAAAGACCTCCTAAGTCGAGAAATATTACTACAGGGTGACCTTCATGATGGCCTATATAAATTTGGCAATTTGAAGACTGAGAATGCTTTGAATAAAGAAATATGGTGTAACAACGTAGACATCAGTAGCGGTAGCAATTATGATTACCTTAATAATAGGAATAATGGATGTAATGATGATAACAATAATGTAGTTGATTCATGGCATACGAAACTTGGTCATCCCAGTTTGGAAACTGTTAGAAATGTTTTAAATAATAATGGCATTTATTTTGAAAATGTACCGGTGAAACACACTTGCACACACTGCCAACTTGGCAAAAGTCACAAACTTCCTATTAGTAAGTCTGAAACCATGTACAGCAAACCCTTGGAGCTTGTGTAATGACCCGCATTGGCAGAGGTATTAGAATTTATTTATTTATTTATTGAAATGGTGGTTTAGAGAATTTAATGGTCGTGGAGTTTAATTATGATGAATATTTAATTAAAATAATAAATTAAATAATATATTTAATTCTGAATAATCGAAATTTGTCGAAATGACGATATGATGTGAACCAGATCATCTGTGATATTTAATTCAACTTGGAATTGAATTTGAATGATGAATATATTCAATCGTCGACAGTTGAACGTATAGTTTATAATATAATTATAAACGAGCTCGAAATGGCGCGGCAGTTCGTAAATTGGCGATTCAAACTTCAACTGAATGTACAAGATTCGTTTTAAGCCAGATTTCTGTGAAACAAGAAACGTACGGAGCTGGTGGTGTATATCTTTCTAGTGGAAGAGAAAAATCGGGATTTCGTCGTGTAGATTTTGAGATGTGTCCAAATCAAATTTTAGAATAGTCGCTATAGAATCATTTATCGACCGTAACGGTTTATTTCGATTTAACTAGAGATCGGGTTTGAATTTAGACGAGGTTTTTTTGGGAAGTAGTGATAATTAAATTTTTAGAATTTTACTGTAATTTTTAATTAATTAAATATGCAACTTTTTATTTGGAATATTTTGCTCCCTGTAACAACATTTTTGGGGTTTCACAATATGGGTTAACCTACCGATATTATTGTATTTCTGGGATCGGGAAGCCTTACTCACCTCAACGGTATTTTTACTTCCGTCGTTAGCAGTCCATAGGCATATGAAATTTTATGAAATCGACACCCTAAATATCTAAATAACCCTTAACCTATCTAATTGTTTCTTTGGGTCAAACAACAGGCCACGTTGCCTTATCCTCAGCCGCAAATACAAAAAGAAAACGTAGAAGAAGATGGCCCTCAAATAATTCATAGAAATAGCTAAAAGGAAATCATTATAAATCCATCTCCAACTAAATATCAAGCCGCCAGTTTTCATTCTTTTTCCTCAGCCAAAAACGAATTGCTCGTACCCCCTTCTTTCCTTTGCCTTTCACGAAAGCAGTCCTTGTACGGGAGGGGCTCCGATGTGAATTATCTTTGGATAAGGGTTCGGGTTTGCGTGGGTATCCAGGTGAGGGAGGAAACAGGCGCGAGGGAAGCTGTCACGCGGAGGTCAGTAGGCGGTGGTTACAAGGAAGGGGTGTGTTGTGTTTGTGGTACGGAGGAAGCTTCTCTGGTGATTGTTTGGGTGTGTTCGCTGCTGGGTAGTGTTGGCAGCGTTACTGTATATAATGGAGGGTTGCGTGTATGGGTACGGGTGGTTAACGAGGAGATGGGGTGGAGGGATAATGCGGCTATGGCATTGCATGTGAACTGTTTTAACTGGAGGCGGTTATCATTTTGGGAGGAAGGACGATGTTGATCGAGTATGGTATTATGGAGATGAGAAGCGAACAAAACTGAAGAGGGTAAATTCCGTGATTTTTGTTTGAGTTTATATGGAGTGGAAGAAGGGTTTACTGGAAGTGTGTATTTGAGAAGATGGCGTAGGAAACCATGCGGAAAATTGGTGATGGTTCATTAAAACGTGAATTGATGGGAGGAGTACCACGTTGGGCCATTTGAACTAGTAAGCCCAAGTTTTAAAAATAATTTGAGTTCATTTTTATTTAAAACACTATACGATCTTGTAACTTTAATAACGTGTACATACGTTATCAGTTTTGCGAACGGTCAAATCCGTTGGGATCGTAGAGACGGTGGCTACACCATGGAGCTGACTGGGAGAGAATCCAAGCTCGTTACAATTTATAGCAAAATAAATTGTCTGATCTGAACTGACAACAGTTTATCGTTCTTTAACGATGAACTGCAAAAGTGAGTAAATCTCACCAACTCTGAACAGTTTATATTTTCATGTTGTATTCATAGAACTGTTAGATATTGGCTGTTTGACTGTGTGTTGACTGTTTGATTGAACTGCTAGTCAATTAGCTAAATTTCTATATTGATTCTGTTTAACAAAATGTATCATATAGAACTGAAAGTGATGTTATCTATATTGTTTAACATCTGTGATGCAGGGAAACGGGTTGGAGGAATCCAACTGGATTCGTCAACATTTATTTTACTGTTTTCATATATTGTGATATATGATGTGATATATAATCTGTTATGGATTATGGGTATTGGAATGATGTTGATCATTTTTATTCGATATTTTAAATATCATAAAAGACCCTGGGATGTAACAAGAATTATTTCAATGTATATTGAAATAAAGGGAGTTTATAAAATCAACAGATTTTGTAAAAAAAATATTTCGAAAGTAAATAAAAAGGGGAATCGTTTGTAAAGTAAAGGACTGTTACTAAAAGTAAATCTTTATAGATGAATAGTTTATTCGAAAAGAACAAAGGAGCTAATCGATGTTAGTTTAATCGATTAGAGTTAAAGTAAAAGGAGCTAATCGATGTTAGTTTAATCGATTAGAGAATAATAGGAAAAGGGAGTTAATCGATGTTAGTTAATCGATTAGTGTTAAAGTAAAAGGAGCTAATCAGTGTTAGTTTAATCGATTAGAGAATAATAGTAAAAGGGAGTTAATCGATGTTAGTTTAATCGATTAGAGTTAAAGTAAAAGGGAGTTAATCGATGTTAGTTAATCGATTAGAGAGAAAGCAAAGGAGCTAATCGATGTTAGTTTAATCGATTAGAGTTAAAGCAAAGGAGCTAATCGATGTTAGTTAAATCGATTAGAATTAAAGTAAAATGAGTTAATCGAATATAGTTTATTCGAATAGAAAGAAAGGTAGTTAATCGATGTTAGTTAATCGATTAGTGTTAAAGTAAAAGGGAGTTAATCGATGTTAGTTTAATCGATTATAGTTAAAGTAAAATGAGTTAATCGAATATAGTTTATTCGAATAGAAAGAAAGGGAGTTAGTCGATGTTAGTTAATCGATTAGTGTTAAAGTAAAAGGAGTTAATCGATGTTAGTTAATCGATTAGTGTTAAAGTAAAAGGAGTTAATAGAATATAGTTTATTCGAATAAAGTTAGTAAATCGAATATAGTTTATTCGGAAGGGGTTAAGTGAATAGAGTAAATCAAATAGAGTAAATCAAATAGAATAAATCGAATAGAGATTTATTCGAACGAGAGTTAAGTAAGGAAGTTAGTTAAAGAAATATAAAGTGAACTTTGTTAATTTCAAAGTTAGAAATGTTGTTCAGTTAAGGTCTAAGAGGTAGTTCTACCCCAACTTGATTGGCTTCGTTTTTAACTAAGGAGTAGTTAAGGTTCGGCAGTAAAGGAAATGGTTTGAGTTGGCATCGCAATGGTTTGTTTAAACATCTGTCTAAGTCCAATGAAGAAGCTTTGGAAATGTTTTCCAAATAAGAAACCAGAAATGTTTTCTAATAAAGAAAACAAGAAATGGAAATGTTTTCCATTGTTAATAACGTATATTTTCCAAATTTAGAAAATAAGAAATATTGAATATAGGGAAACAGGAGATAAGTAAATTTATGAAATAAAGAGATAAATGTTGAATGATGTTTGATCGATATAATTTCCATTTGGAAATAATATCGTTGTTTGCACACCTGTTTTTATTCGATAGTTAAATCACATACTATCGAAGTTTTGACCATTTTAACGTTGTTAATATGGAGAGACCGGTTGGATTATTATCCAAAGAACCACTCTGTATTGGCATAAGCATTGCGAATCATATATGCCAAAGATAATTGAAGATGGTGTTATGCAAGGGCTATCTTGTTTACAGAATAGTGCCTTTGGTTCATCCTATTCCTGGATGACTTGTATGGACGGATGTCTAACAGAGTATTTCCAGACGACCACGTATATTGATTTCTCCAACTGTACCAAGAGTGGAAGCGGAGAAGGAAACTTCTTTTAGCTAACACATAATGTATGGTTGAGGACTTAAATCGGTGATTTGATGGATTTGACGATGTGGCATTCAAAGTGAATCTGGTGTGATGATAAAGCGTAGCTTCTAGCCTCATCATCCAGTAAATGATAGAAATCGGGCAGGCAGCATGGCTAAGTCGGTCGCACCGAAGTAGGGTGTATAATCACCTGATCTAGAGTTTCATTTACTTCTAAAAATCTATTGTTGATGCTGTCCCATTCGGGAAATGGTTGCTAATCCCAACTGTTGGTGATATACATTCAATACGCTCAAGCGAAATGAGTGGTCGGTCATGTGTAGCCGGGTTGCAAGATGTTCTTGTTGAACCCAGTGTATTCCTCTCTAGAGGTACACGAGCGATAGGTGGTTCCATACCTTGTCATAGTTGGAAATCCATTACCCAATACGTGCTTGGGTTTTGATTGTATACTATATATGTAGAACGTGAGATGAAAGCGTTTCGTCTAGATGATTATATATATACTGTGGTTGATAGACATTATTATAATATCAAAAGGTTTTTGATATAAAGATATTTTGGATTCTCATAAGGGAAAAACCCGTTCCGTTATGCGGCGTGGTCTTATGAGATATCGTTTACTTGTTCGAACTGTTTTACTCATACCAGTCCCATGACTGACCCTGAGTTTACTTTGTTGTTTTCCCTAAACTCTTGGGTGCCTAAAATTGTATGGGCAGTCAAGTAGTCAGGATTTACAGATATAGTTGAAGAGCCGGAGCAGGAGGCTTCAGGATCATATAGCTATAGTTATTTCCGCTGTGTTGTAAGTGATGTACTTTGATAATGATATGTATATTCAAGTACAGATGTATATTTAAAGTTATGTTATACATATTATATGTTATTCGTTCCGCTGTGAGATTAGTGTTACTCTGATATTGTGTTCTTCTTTTTCTTCTATTCTAAGTTTCTATCTTATCTTTCCTCACCCTCTAATTTCTTTCACTAATTACCAGGATTTTTCGATGTTTTAGTTATCGACATCGAGCTTATGTCGATAACCAAAGTCGCTAAAAATCCGGGTCATTACAGTTGGTATCAGAGCTTAAGTTAAGTTATTTACCTTGGCTCTGTGGCGTGACTCGGTAGAGATAGGGTTAGTAATACCCTAGACTGAGATTGAGTGTATATATATGAGTGAACGTATTTGTTATTGATATAAAAGAATTGTTTATATTGTGGAGATTTATTGGTTGAGTTGTTTATGAGTTCTGGTCGATCAGTTTGATCCACTGTATCGGTAGGAGTTACTAAACACTCGAATACGATGGGTCGGCACGATATGTTTTGAAAAGAGGGTAAATGAAAATAGTTTACCCAACGTATATTTTGATACATATTGGATATATTGGTTGTTATTATAGTCGAGTAAGATTATAAATTAAATGGTTATGTGAATAACCAATCAGAATTCATATAAGTGAAATACGTGAAATCAGATGAGTTAAATCTGAAATTTAAACCAGAAATTGAAGTTAAAACTCTGGAGAATTGGATAAGTGTTTGTAAATGGATTTGGATTAAAAATAAGGAAAATTTAAGATCTTGGGAGATTTTAAATTGTTTTACAAGCAGTGTGAATTATATTTTGAAATGAATTTCAAAGTGGAAATGTTTATAAATGGTTTTATAGTATTGAACTCACTTCGATCGCTGGAAAATAGATTCTGATGATGACAGCTGCATCATCAGTATTCATTTTCGAGTTGTAAGTGACGAATTACTACCATAGATACTGTTTTGAATTTGTTTTGGGAAAGACAAGTTGTGTTGAATTTCAAAATGGGATTTAAAATATAGAATTTGAACTTTTAAATAGATTTGAAATATTAACTCGTTTTAAAAGAAATAAAACGAGAAGTTCCTTTATAAACGAAGTTTATAAATGAAGTGAAAAGAATTATCATTGGATAATTCAGAAATAAAAATACGAGTGTGAAGTTGAAAGGGGAACCTATTTTCCAAAGGTAGTAATATCGATTTCAAAAGGAATTGAAATCGAGACTTATGTAAAGAATAAATAAAGAAAGTTTGAAAAGGAATTTGAAGAAAGTAAGTTCAAACATAGAATTTGAATATAGAAAATTCAAAGGGGATTTGAATATAGAAATTCAAATGATATTTGAATAAAGAAGATTTAAATAATGGAAAATTGAATATAGAATTCATATAGAGTTATAATGAAATTTGAATATAGAATTCAAATAGTTTGAAATGGAATTTGAATATAGAATTCAAATAGTTTAAAATGGAATGTGAATATAGAATTCAAATAGAGTTGAAATGGAAATTGGAATATATAATTCAATGGAGTTTGAATATAGGATTTGAATAAAGAAAGTTTGAAATAGAAATTGAATATAGAAATTCAAAGGGAGTTTGAATATATGAAATTCAATGGAAGTGATATAGAATTTGAATATAGAAATTCAAATGGAATTCAAATATAGAATTTGAATATAGAAAATATAAAGGGATTCAAATATAGGATTTGAATATCGAAAGTGAAATGAAATTTGAATAAAGATGATTCAAATAGAATTGAAATTGAAATTTGAATATAGAAGATTCAAAGGGAATTGAAATGAAATAAAGAGAATTCAAATAGATTTGAATTTAGAAATTCAAATGGAGTTTGAAAATAGATTTGAATAATGAAATTCAAATATGGAATTTGAATAACAAAATTAAAACAAAATTCAAATATAGAATTTGAATAAGAGATTTGAAATGAAATTCAAATATAGAATTTGAATAAGAGATTTGAAATGAAATTCAAATATAGAATTTGAATAAGAGAATTGAAATGGAATTTGAATATAGGAAATTCAAATAGAATTGAAATGGAATTCAATTAGTTGACAAACAAGTTAAACTTATATTTGAACATGTATATTCAAATAAAAAGGGGAAATAGGTAAACCAGTTAATTAGCCATTAGTAAATGGATCTTGAATTGAAGTTGAACTTTAGATAAGTAAAGGGGACTGGTAAATTGATATTTGAAATCGGATATGAAACCTGAGTTTGAAAAAGTAGAATTTGATTAGTTTATAAGCAAGTTAAAATATGTTTGAACATGTCATGTTCAAATATAAAAGTGAAATAGACTAAAGAGTTAATTAACAAATTAATTAACGAATTGGGTTAAAACGATCAGGTATAGTTAAAATAGATTGAGCAGGTATAAATATATATGAGATAGGTATGGATAAGGTATGAAGGTATATAAATATAATGCCTGACAAAAAGGTACGTATTTAATTCATATATGAGATTTTATGCGCCGTATCGGCTAGCCGCTTGGCTTTTTCTTTTTCTTTTGGATTGGTGAGAGCCATGGGAGGCTATTTGAAATATCCTGATGCTCCCAGTACAAAGGAGGTTATGGCGAATTTTTCCGGGAATTTAAGGAGATAGAATATTTTTAAGATAATCTGATAGTTAGAAATCAACGTATCGATATATATATAGAAGTCGATAAGAAAATGAACTTAAAAATATAATAGTAAAATCAAAAAGGAAGTCTAGAATAAAATCTAGTAAGAATAGAAATAGGAGGTGCATATGGGTTTAAAAGTTAATCAGTAGTTGTATGGTATTGATTATTCGAGTAAGTAGTCATATCTGTTTTGACGTTATAAATGTTATTCAGTCAAGGTCTGAGAGGTAGTTATACCCCAACTTGATTGATTTCATTATTAACAAATAAATAGCAAGATTTCAGGCTCGAAGATCAATGTTGGATAAGAGTTAGTTGAATATAGTATTTGGATTGTCGTAACGATGTTTTACACAACATCCGTTTTAACCCAAATAAGTGTAAGCTTGGAAATATAATAATAGAATATTTCCTAAGTATAAAAATAAACGAGATCGGAAAAGAGATAAATAATTGGAGTATTTTCCGATTATAAATAGCATATATTTTCTAAAGTTTAGAAAATAAAGGAAGGCGATATTCGGAAATGTTTTCCAAATAACATAAAAGGCCAATATGGTTATTGAAAATATTTGGTTAACAAATATTGATAAAGAATAGAGAAGTGATTTAACTAATGGAATATTGATTATGGGCTCAGTTGAATTTCAAAAAGGAAAAATTGATTTTTGAAAAGAGTAAACTGTTTGAAAACTCCCAGGGAAAGACTGTTTGAATTAAAAACAAATTTAACAAAAAATTTGTGAAAGCAGATTTGAATTAAAGTAAAGTCAGTTGAGTGGTAACTGAAGTTGAATTGAAATCGAATAAGATTGGATTTGTGAAATTAAAATCCGAAATGGTATTGGGTTGAGGAGTTAAGGAATTGAAAATCAAGAATTTGACTTGAGTTGAAATGGGATTTGGCTTGGATATAAGCGAATGGTTGTGTTGGAGATAAAAACTAATTTGGAGTTTGATTGGCATGACATTGGTATATGCCGAATTAACAGCATATGTAAAGGATATAATGATATGCCGACAAAAGGTACCAGTTTATATTTCTATTGGACATAAGATTTATGAGCCGAATTGGCAAACCGCTTGGCTGTTTGATTTTCTTTTGAGTTGGAGATGGCCCAGAGAGGCGAGTGGTGGTTTGACCGATTGACCAGTACAAAGGAGGTGCTGGCGAATTTTTTTCGAAGAGTTAATGTAACACCCCACACCCGCTAAGGTCACTCACTAAGGGAATGCCTTAACTTCGGTGGAGTATTTTAAGTGAATATAGAACAGAAAAATTACAACAAGACATATATAAATAATACTTGAAATCTAAAACATCATTTCATTGCAGTAGAAGATAAACATGTTTGGTTACACATCAAAACCAACTAAAACAAGAGTCAAGTACTAAATATCCATCCTGATAAAACATAAGTACATAATCCCACTACATAACTAATAGCCATAATAGAAAAGATAAGTTGGGATTTACATCACAGTCCAAGCTCCAACAGATAGATAAAGCAATCTGATCAAAGCCCACTAGTGCTAGGCCCACTCTGAGAACCTGAGGGTTGGGAAAAAGATAAAAACAACGGGGTCAGACATAAGTCTGAGTGAGCCCTATAACTTTAACAATACAATCATTAAAGTAATTAGGGTATTATATAAACTTGGTACGGCGATGACTGGGGATAAATGACTACACTAAGCAGCCAACTAGACATAGGATGAAGTAAGATAACGGTAAAGACGCATCTACCCACCCAAGGGTAATTACTACACTGCACCACACCAGTCATTTCTATTTAAAGGTTGATCCCACCCAAGGACATAGAAAATATAACTAGTAGTTTCTTGTACCCCTAGCTGACCACATAGGTGTCGTCTGCCCCTATCTCCACTAGGTGTACCCACTACTCCCCAAGCGATCGGCTCCCTAACGTAGATACCCGTGCTGGCCCCACAGTGGGGTGTATCACTCCCCAAAGTGGCAACCCGATACAACCAACGGTGCACGGCTTATACATACACGATGCAACAACGTCTTACCTACCAGCCCGGGTCCACACACGCATATGAAACCCGTTGGACTTGCGTTGCCACCGCTAACCCGTTTTGGCTCTTATAGTCAAGCCCAGTACGTGTGTCCCGTCCTCGACATGGGTCGAGCCCAATAAGATACATATGGGTTACTGGTTGAAATGGGCCCCCACAAGCTACCCACCTAAGCTTGTCCCTTTTTCTAGTGCATCCCACTTAACCCTTTAATCATGTTTAATTACATGTTTCCACTTGGTCAAGTATTCTAATCGTATTTTCTATTTCCACCCAAGGCAACCCACTAGATTTCCATATGCCACCCAAGGCACTTACTTTATTTCCACATGCCACCCAAGGCACCCACTTAACCCCTCATGCCCCACTACATGCTTATCTGGTTAAGTGTTTCTTAATTGATTATGAACGTAACCTTTGTAGAGACCTCTCACATTAGACTGTCTTTTATGGCAGCTGGATTTGCCGGTCGGTTCCGGGCAGCCTTACGCCATAACAGAGTCTAACCTCGTGTCTTTACACTTGTCACATATTTAGTTTATGCCTAAGACCTCTCACATTGGGCCAATCATTTATAGCCGCTGGATTTGCCGGTCGGGTCCGGGCAGTCTTATGCTACAAAAGGGTCCAACCTCGTGTCTTAGCCGATTAATTACACCTAATTAATCACCCCCATATTTTGTATTAATTATCCCTAATTAATTAAAAATTTAACGATGTACATAATTGACTCAATTATGTCCATCCACTTCATGGTATGCATAATCATACCAACTTCACACCATTTTATTAACATGAATATTAACCCCATCGTTCCCCACGTAATACGTTGACATGACATACTTAAAAGGGGAGATTCATCACAAACACAATGGGTTCAACTTGCATAACATTAGCATCAACATGGGTTTTAAAGGTGTCAACATGCATATATGACCATAGCATCAAACCCAACTAGCATAAATAATCAACCCAAACTTGCATGAATCACATATGTCATAAAGAGGGTAACTTGCATAAGTTACTTATGTCATACAAAGGGGTAAACTTGCATATGTATGTATGACATACAAAGGGGTTAACTTGCATATGTATGCGTATCATACAAAGGTGTAAACTTGCACATGTTACTTGCATATAATCAAACACCAAACTTGCATAACATGTCATATATGAACTTGCATATAATCAAACACCAAACTTGCATAACATGGTGTCATAATGGATCAATGTTTATCATAGTGATTTGCATAACTAGCATCATGAGCACATAGCATAAAACTTGCATAACTAGCGTCATGAACATATAGCATAAAACTTGCACAACTAGCATCATGAACTCATAGCATATGACTTGCATAACTTGCATAACATCATGAACACATAACATATGACTTGCATAACTTGCATAACATCATGAACACATAGCATATGACTTGCATAACTTGCATAACATCATGAACACATAGCATATGATAACATAACTTGCATTGATCCACATACATAACCATAACCTCATTATATCCTGTCATAATTAGTTTAGCAATTGCTTGCTAAAGGCATAGAAACTCACAACTTGTTGATTAGCACTCCTATGAAGAAGATTAAGTTGCTAGAGTTGATTAGAAGTTGATTTGAGAAGCTATCTTTTTCTACAATTTGATGGAGGCTCCTTCAAGTTGCATTTTGACGGCATAATGACGTTGTATCTATTTTTAGTATGAATTAGGGTAGTCTTAGGGTGTATTTATAGAATTAGGATGTATTTTAGGCCCTTAGATTAACCCTAATTTAGTTTAGAGCCATCAGATTTCGTCACAAGCCACCAAAACACAGCCCAAAGCTCAAATCAGTGCACCCAGGCCAAACTGATCGACAGGGGGGGGTCGACCCCTGGGTCGACTCCTTGGGGGGGGGGGGGGTCGACACCCATGTCGACCCTAGTGTCGACACCCTCTATCTGGCGGGAATTTTCCTGCCTCTTCTGAAATTTGAAATTTGAATATTTTAAATCTGTTTTGAATTTTCTGAAACTTCGGATGGCCATAACTTCTTCATACGAAGTCCAAATCACGCAAACTCGGACTCTATCTCAACCAAAATTCCAAGTCGAACACAATGGCGCAACCCGTTTCCCATTATTCTCACGTCTGAGAATAATTATTCTTTAATTACTAAACATTAATATTAAGTGAAATTCGGGGTGTTACATTCTTCCCTACTTAAAGGATTTCGTCCCCGAAATCTCTAAGTCCAGAAGAACGTATCCTACCAACCAAACAACCATATACTAAACCATCAACCATAAGCAACCATTGTGCTTAGAAATTCCTAATATTGTATGAACATATGCAAAAAGTGTGTGTATATGTCCGTATACTAATGCAAAATTAGGCGGTCTACTGATTCAGTCGAACTCCTTAATGCAAACCATGATAGTGCCATGCATCCAATATGTATGCGAAAGAATCCTATCGACACATACTATTACTACATGTGTGCACAACCATACACCAAAATGCATCATCCGTATGACAACACAACCATTATACATCCATTAATATAGCTACCTACACACAATTATATACAATATGCAATATGAAGTGACTGAGCCGATCTAGTGTCTAAAGTGTGTGTATATGCATCCACGAGCAACCACTAGCAAACACTTGCATCCACACGCATCCATCAATCATAACATGTCTCAAACACAAGTTTCAACCATAGGTTTACCCTATCTAAAGGTCAAAGGTACTAATGAGAGGACATACTAAAGATAAGATAAGTACTAGACAAACGATAAAGGAGAAGTTAAAAGACATACCCTCCAAAAGGAATGGGTACAATGAACGCATCTTCGCTTCTGTCTCCCAAGTAGCATTGCTCTCATCCTCTCCCCATTGCACTTTGACTAGTCGAACCTCTCTGTTTCTCAACTTCCTAATCTCTGACCCAAGAATGCGGGTAGGAGCTCGTCGAATAGTCGCATCACACTCTACCTCCACTTCTCTAAGCAAGCTCGGCTCTACCACCTCTGCGGTCTCATGTAGGCACTTCCTCAAATGTGACACATGGAATACGTCATGTACCCCACTAAGTCTCTCGGGTAAATCCACTCTATATGCCATCCGTCCAATCCTTTCCTTAATAGGAAATGGTCCTACAAATCTTGGTGCTAACTTCCCAACGGACCCAAAGCGAACAATATTCCGTAATGGAGATACTTTGACAAAGACCATGTCCCCAACATCAAACTCAAGATTCGTCCTCCTCTTATCCGCGTAAGATTTATGCCTATCTTGCGCTGCTTTCATCCGTCTTCGAATCAAATCAATCTTTTCCGAAGTCTCTCTAAACATATCAGGCCCAAGCAAGATCTTATCCGTAGATTCCCACCAACATGTAGGTGATCGACAAGGCCTTCCATAAAGAGCTTCAAAAGGAGCCATACCAATACTAAACTGAAAGCTGTTATTATACGCGAACTCCGCCAATGGAAGATGCTCTTCCCATGTACCCCCAAAATCTAAGATACATAGCCTCAAAAGATCATCTAGAACACGATTCACCCTCTCGGTCTGGCCGTCCGTCTGAGGATGATATGCGGTGCTCAAACACAACTGAGTCCCTACTGCCTCTTGTAAACTTTTCCAAAACTCGCTAGTGAAGATAGGATCTCGATCACTCACTATGCTAGAAGGTACCCCATGCAATCGAACTATCTCTCGAAGGTAAACTGAAGCTAGCCATGGAGCAGTCCTCTTGCTCTTCACGGGTATGAGATGGGCGCTCTTAGTAAGTCTGTCTACCACAACCCAAATTCCCGTATTACCCTTCCTTGATCTCGGTAACCCATCAATAAAATCCATCGAGACGCTATCCCACTTCCATTGGGGAACTTCCAATGGGTGAAGCAACCCACCGGGTTTCTTTTGCTCCGCTTTCACTTGTTGGCACACCAAGCATCCAGCGACATACTCGGCCACATCTTTCTTCATACCCGCCCAAAAGAAAACTCGCTTCATGTCTTGGTACATCTTGTCCCCACCGGGATGAATGGTCATCTTCGAACGATGCGCATCATCAAGTATAGCCTTCCTCAAACCCTCGTCTTGCGGTACACAAAATATACCGTCTCTACGCAACCACCTCCTATCGTCTAGGATGTACCTACTCAAATGGTTGGACGACTCCCCCTTATGAGCTTCTCTACTAACTCAACCAATTGTGGGTCATCCCGCTGTGCCTCACCAATCCGTCCCAAAAGAGTAGGTCTGACCTCTAAGGATGCTAGCAAACCGGGTATAAAGTCAACGGAAGGTCTGAAATCAAACATCGAGATAAATTCCAAGCTTCGTCGTTCCACAAACAATGGACTCAAGGACAACCTTTTTCTGCTTAAGGTGTCTGCCACCACGTTACCCTTGCCAGGGGTATACGCTATCTCGAAATCATAGGATGCTAAGAACTCCATCCACCTTTGTTGTCTCAAGTTCAAATCCTTCTGAGAAAACAAGTACTTAAATGATTTGTGGTCAGTGAACAATTCGAACCTCTCTCCAAGAAGATAATGGCGCAAAGTCTTAAGCGCAAAAACAATAGCGGCCAACTCTAATCATGGGTAGGGTAATTTTTCTCATGCTTTCTCAACTACCTTCCCCCATAGGCTATTACCCTTCCCTCTTGCATTAAGACTGCGCCTAGTCCTATCCCACAAGCATCGGTATAAACAACAAATGGCTTACTCCCATCTGGCAACACTAAGACTGGAGCTGTGGTTAAAGCTCTCTTTAACCGTTGGAACGCATCATCACAATCTACGTCCCATGCGAAGACTAGATTCTTCTTTGTCAAGCGAGTTAATGGGGCTGATATCTTCGCGAAGTCTTTGATAAACTTCCTATAGTAGCCAGCCAACCCCAAGAAACTCCTCACCTCGGTAGCACTCTTCGGAACCTTCCAATCTTGGATGGATACTACCTTCGCGGGATCCACAGCTATCCCTTCCTTAGAGAACACGTGCCCTAAGAACCGCACTTCCTTCCTCCAAAAGTGACATTTAGAGAATTTAGCCTTAAGGCTATGCGCTCGAAGAGTCACTAACACTTCCCTAAGATGTAGGGCATGCTCTTCTTCACTCTTAGAAAAGACTAAGATGTCATCCACAAAGACCACCACGAACTTATTAAGGTACTCCCTGAACACCCTACTCATCAAATCAACAAAGTATGCAGGGGCGTTCATCAAACCAAATGGCATAACAAGCCACTCATAGAAACCATCCGGAGTCCTAAAGGCAGTCTTGTCTATGTTATCCTCAGCCACTCTCAACTGATGAAACCCCGTGGCCAAGTCCAACTGCGAAAACACTGAGGCGCCAACCAACTGATCAAAGAGATCATCAATCCTCGGCAATGGGTGTCTATTCTTCTTTGTGAGCTTGTTGAGTTCTCTATAGTCTACACAAAGTCTGAGGGACCCATCCGCCTTCGTGGCAAAAACTACTGGAGCACTCCACTCCGATATACTTCGTCTTATGAACCCCTTCTCAAGCAACTCCCCTACTTGCTTATGGAGTTCCCTCCTCTCACGAGGAGCCATGTGGCGCACTGGCAAAGATACTGGTTTAGCATTGTCCGCCAGATATATTCGGAAGTCTATCTACCGCTTCGGAGGTAAGCCTTTCACCTCCTCAAACACATCCGTGTACTCCCAGACCACTCTAACAGATCGCAAACTCTTGACCGAAGCGTCAAGCGATTCAAGATAACTTAGCATAACATAATCCATGGGATTACAAGAGATCTCGAGAGTGTTACCCAAGCGGGTCATGAGCCTAACAACTGTCCTTTCATAATCAAGAACTGTACCATTACTGGATAACCAGTCCATGCCCAAAATCAACCCATAGCCCGTGAAGCCCAAAACAAAAGCATCACATCTAAACTCAACGCTAAGTATGGAAATCTTCAAACCCAAACATATCATGGACAAATAAGTGGAGCCCCCAATTGGGTTTGAAACAACCAAGGGATCATCTACTAGACTGGTGTCTAAGTGCAGTGACTCAACTAATGATGATGAGATAAACGAATGCGATGCGCCAGAGTCAAACAAAGTACGGACAGGATGATCAAACAGAAAAACCAGACTTTCAACGGAAATAGTTCTACCTCTTTCCTGA
Source organism: Allium sativum (assembly GCA_030737875.1). Lineage (NCBI taxonomy): Eukaryota > Viridiplantae > Streptophyta > Magnoliopsida > Asparagales > Amaryllidaceae > Allium > Allium sativum. The sequence goes on from CM060920.1 coordinate 654,250,501, forward strand.
ATCTGTGGAACCGCGAGAGCCTGAACTTTCCCCCTTGCCTGACCTGGTGCCATAAGAGCTTGCACCTGTCCCCCTGAGGTAGATCCCGTCCTCTGCCCCTTCTTAGGGCAGTCCTTCACTAGATGCCCTGCTTCGCCACAGTGGAAGCATCCCGTCTTCTTCTTCCGACAATCTTTGCTTAGGTGGCCTGGTGTCCCGCAATTGAAGCACTTCTTCTTTCCCATGCCACCGTTGCCTTTCCCACCCTTGTTTTGCTGTTGCTGTTGAGGTCTCTTCTGATCTCCTTTCTTCTCGGGTGCCTTATTAGCATTGGGACCCTTCTCTTACTCATGCATGAGTGCCATGTCTACTAGCTTCTCAAAGGTGGCCCCCATAGGGATGTGAGTCATAGCCAATCCATGCATTGGTTCATTCAAGCCCTTAACGAACCTTAAAGCCTTCTTCTCCGGTGTATTCACCATGTCTATGCCAAATCTTGCTAGCTGATTAAACTTGTTGACATATTCCTTTACTGATAGGTTTCCTTGCTTTAGAGTCAAGAACCTTTCCATATACAGATTTTCTTCCGCCCTTGAAAGAAACTTTGCCACAAACCTTTGCCTGAAATCCTCCCAAGAGTCAACAGGGCGCTCTCCATTAGTGACCTCCCACCAGAACGAGGCCTCTCTCTTCATTAACAAAGTAGCTAACTTGACTTTCATTCCTTCTTCCATCTCAAAGATATCTATCAACTCTTCTACCTCCTTAAGCCAATCCCTAGCTTCCACAAAAGTTTCTGATCCTTGAAAAGGTTTCCCTCCCATAGCCTTAAATTCCTTGCAAGTCTTAGCAAAAGTATCCGTGCGAGGAGGAGGAGGAGGAGGAAGATCGGGTGCAACTGTTGGTGGAGGAACATTTGCTGGACCCGCAGCGGTGGCCCTAGCCTCCATCAATCTCCTATACCATACTGGTATCGTCACACCCTCCGGAAAGTTAAGATCCTCAGCCATGCTGAAACGAAAAAGGAAAGATTCAAAACGGAGAATTCGAAAGATAAAGATAAGGCTATTGGGGATTATGCTTTTCTTTCAAAAAATTTTCTCTTAAAAGACATGTTTTTGAAAATACTTCTTCCAAAAATGTTTTTAGAAAAATAGTTTTCTAAAAATTTTATCTGTTCCGGTAACCTTCAGCTCTGATACCACGTGTTACACACCACACCCGCTAAGGTCACTCAATAAGGGAATGCCTTAACTTCGGTGGACTATTTTAAGTGAATATAGAACAGAAAAATTACAACAAGACAGATATAAATAATACTTGAAATCTAAAACATCATTTCATTGCAGCAGAAGATAAACATGTTTGGTTACATATCAAAACAAACTAAAACAAGAGTCAAGTACTAAATATCCATCCTGATAAAACATAAGTACATAATCCCACTACATAACTAATAGCCATAATAGAAAAGATAAGCTGGGCTTTACATCATGGTCCAAGCTCCAACAGATAGATAAAGCAATCTGATCAAAGCCCACTAGTGCTAGGCCCAATCTGAGAACCTGAGGGTTGGGAAAAAGATAAAAACAACAGGGTCAGACATAAGTCTGAGTGAGCCCTATAACTTTAACAATACAATCATTAAATTAATTAGGGTATGATACAAACTTGGTATGGTGATGACTGGGGATAAATGACTACACTAAGCAGCCAACTAGACATAGGATGAACTAAGATAACGGTAAAGACGCATCTACCCAGCCAAGGGTAATTACTACACTGCACCACATCAGTCATTCCTATTTTAAGGTTGATCCCACCCAAGGAATTAGAAAATATAACTAGCAGTTTCTTGTACCCCTAGCTGACCACATAGGTGCCGTCTGCCCCTATCTCCACTAGGTGTACCCACTACTCACCAAGCGATCGGCTCCCTAACGTAGATACCCGTGCTGGCCCCACAGTGGGGTGTATCACTCCCCAAAGTGGCAACTCGATACAACCAACGGTGCACGGCTTATACCTACACGATGCAACAATGTCTTACCTACCGGCCCGGGTCCACACATGCATATGAAACCCGTTGGACTTGCGTTGCCACCGCTAACCCGTTTTGGCCTCTTATAGTCAAGCCCAGTACGCATGTCCCGTCCTCGACATGGGTCGAGCCCAATAAGATACATATGGGATACTGGTTGAAATGGGCCCCCACAAGCTACCCACCTAAGCTTGTCCCTTTTTCTAGTGCATCCCACTTAACCCTTTAATCATGTTTAATTACATGTTTCCACTTGGTTAAGTATTCTAATCGTATTTTCTATTGCCACCCAAGGCAACCCACTAGATTTCCACATGCCACCCAAGGCACTTACTTTATTTCCACATGCCACCCAAGGCACCCACTTAACCCCTCATGCCCCACTACATGCTTATCTGGTTAAGTGTTTCTTAATTGATTAAGAATGTAACCTTTGTAGAGACCTCTCACATTAGACTGTCTTTTATGGCAGCTAGATTTGCCGGTCGGTTCCGGGCAACCTTACGCCATAACAGAGTCTTAGCTCGTGTCTTTACACTTGTCACGTATTTAGTTTATGCCTAAGACCTATCACATTGGGCCAATCATTTGTAGCCGCTGGATTTGCCGGTCGGGTCCGGGCAGTCTTATGCTACAAAAGGGTCCAACCTCGTGTCTTAGTCGATTAATTGCACCTAATTAATCACCCCCATATTTTGTATTAATTATCCATAATTAATTACAAATTTAACAATGTACATAATTGACTCAATTATGTCCATCCACTTTATGGTACGCATAATCATACCAACTTCACACCATTTTATTAACATGAATATTAACCCCATCGTTCCCCACGTAATACGTTGACATGACATACTTAAAAGGGGAGTTTTATCACAAACACAATGGGTTCAACTTGCATAACATTAGCATCAACATGGGTTTTAAAGGTGTCAACATGCATATATGACCATAGCATCAAACCCAACTAGCATAAATAATCAACCCAAACTTGCATGAATCACATATTGCATAAAGAGGGTAACTTGCATAAGTTATTTATGTCATACAAAGGGGTAAACTTGCATATGTATGCATGACATACAAAGGGGTTAACTTGCATATGTATGCATATCATACAAAGGTGTAAACTTGCACATGTTACTTGCATATAATCAAACACCAAACTTGCATAACATGTCATATATGAACTTGCATATAATCAAACACCAAACTTGCATAACATGGTGTCATAATGGATCAATGTTTATTATAGTGATTTGCATAACTAGCATCATGAGCACATAGCATAAAGCTGGCATAACTAGCATCATGAACATATAGCATAAAACTTGCACAACTAGCATCATGAACTCATAGCATATGACTTGCATAACTTGCATAACATCATGAACACATAGCATATGACTTGCATAACTTGCATAACATCATGAACACATAGCATATGACTTGCATAACTTGCATAACATCATGAACGCATAGCATATGATAACATAACTTGCATTGATCCACATACATAACCATAACCTCATTATATCCTATCATAATTAGTTTAGCAATTGCTTGCTAAAGGAATAGAAACTCACAACTTGTTGATTAGCACTCCTATGAAGAAGATTAAGTTGCTAGAGTTGATTAGAAGTTGATTTGAGAAGCCATCTTCTTCTACAATTTGATGGAGGCTCCTTCAAGTTGCATTTTGACGGCATAACGACGTTGTATCTATTTTTAGTATGAATTAGTGTAGTCTTAGGGTGTATTTATAGAATTAGGATGTAGTTTAGGCCCTTAGATTAACCCTAATTTAGTTTAGAGCCATCAGATTTCGTCACAAGCCACCAAAACACAACCCAAAGCTCAAATCAGTGCACCCAGGCCAAACTGACTGACAGGGGGGGTCGACCCCTGGGTCGAACTATGGGTCGACCCCTTGGGGGGGTCGACACCCATGTCGACCCTAGTGTCAACACCCTCTGTCTGGCGGTAATTTTCCCGCCTTTTCTGAAATTTGAATATTTTAAATTTGTTTTGAATTTTCTGAAACTTCGGATGGCCATAACTTCTTCATACGAAGTCCAAATCACGCAAACTCGGACTCTATCTCAACCAGAATTCCGAGACGAACACAATGGCGCAACCCGTTTCCCTTAATTCTCACGTCTGAGATTAATTATTCTTTAATTACTAAACATTAATATTAAGTGAAATTCGGGGTGTTACAGTTAAGGAGTTAGAAAATTTTCAGGATTTTCGAAAATTTTCGTTGATAAGAATTAATTAATATTTAATTGAAATTAAATTGATTCAGTTGAAACTGAAGTCAAAAAGTGAACAAATATGTTCTAACCAGTCGATAGGGTCGTCCTCTACCTTTTAGCAATTTCGAGGACGATATTATTTTAAGTGGGGAAGATTGTAATGACCCGCATTAGCAGAGGTATTAGAATTTATTTATTTAATTATTGAAATGGTGGTTTAGAGAATTTAATGGTCGTGGAGTTTAATTATGATGAATATTTAATTAAAATAATAAATTAAATAATATATTTAATTCTGAATAATCGGAATTTGTCGAAATGACGATATGATGTGAACCAGATCATCTGTGATATTTAATTCAGCTTGGAATTGAATTTGAATGACGAATATATTCAATCGTCGACAGTTGAACGTATAGTTTATAATATAATTATAAACGAGCTCGAAATGGCGCGGCAGTTCGTAAATTGGCGATTCGAACTTCAACTGAATGTACAAGATTCGTTTTAAGCCGGATTTCTGTGAAACAAGAAACGTATGGAGCTGGTGGAGTATATCTTTCTAGTGGAAGAGAAAAATCGGGATTTCGTCGTATAGATTCTGAGATATGTCCAAATCAAATTTTAGAATAGTCGTTATAGAATCATTTATCGACCGTAACGGTTTATTTCGATATAACTAGAGATCGGGTTTGAATTTAGACGAGGTTCTTTTGGGAAGTAGTGATAATTAAATTTTTAGAATTTTACTGTAATTTTTAATTAATTAAATATACGACTTTTTATTTGGAATATTTTGCACCCTGTAACAACATTTTTGGGGTTTCACAATATGGGTTAACCTACTGATATTATTGTATTTCTGGGATCGGGAAGCCTTACTCACCTTAACGGTATTTTTACTTCCGTCGTTAGCAGTCCATAGGCATATGAAATTTTATGAAATCACACCCTAAATATCTAAATAACCCTTAAACTATCTAATTGTTTCTTTGGGTCAAACAACAGGCCACGTTGCCTTATCCTCAGCCGCAAATACCAAAAGAAAACGTAGAAGAAGATGGCCCTCAAATAATTCATAGAAATAGCTAAAAGGAAATCACTATAAATCCATCTCCAACTAAATATCAAGCCGCCAGTTTTCATTCTTTTTCCTCAGCCAAAAGCGAATTGCTCGTACCCCCTTCTTTCCTTTGCCTTTCACGAAAGCAGTCCTTGTACGGGAGGGGCTCCGATGTGAATTATCTTTGGATAAGGGTTCGGGTTTGCGTGGGTTTCCAGGTGAGGGAGGAAACAGGCGCGAGGGAAGCTGTCACGCGGACGTCAGTAGGCGGTGGTTACAAGGAAGGGGCGTGTTGTGTTTGTGGTATGGAGGAAGCTTCTCTGGTGATTGTTTGGGTGCGTTCGCTGCTGGGTAGTGTTGGCAGCGTTACTGTATATAATGGAGGGTTGCGTGTATGGGTACGGGTGGTTAACGAGGAGATGGGGTGGAGGGATAATGCGGCTATGGCATTGCATGTGAACTGTTTTAACTGGAGGCGGTTATCATTTTGGGAGGAAGGAAGATGTTGATCGAGTATGGTATTATGGAGATGAGAAGCGAACAAAACTGAAGAGGGCAAATTCCGTGATTTTTGTTTGGGTTTATATGGAGTGGAAGAAGGGTTTACTGGAAGTGTGTATTTGAGAAGATGGCGTAGGAAACCATGCGGAAAATTGGTGATGGTTCATTAAAACGTGAATGGATGGGAGGAGTACCACGTTGGGCCATTTGAACTAGTAAGCCCAAGTTTTAAAAATAATCTTAGTTCATTTTTATTTAAAACACTATACGATCTTGTAACTTTAATAACGTGTACATACATTATCAGTTTTGCGAACGGTCAGATCCGTTGGGATCGTAGAGACGGTGGCTACACCATGGAGCTGACTGGGAGAGAATCCGAGCTCGTTACAATTTATAGCAAAATAAATTGTCTGATCTGAACTGACAACAGTTTATCATTCTTTAACGATGAACTGCAAAAGTGAGTAAATCTCACCAACTCTGAACAGTTTATATTTTCATGTTGTATTTATAGAACTGTTAGATATTGGCTGTTTGACTGTATGTTGACTGTTTGATTGAACTGCTAGTTAGTTAGCTAAATTTCTATATTGATTCTGTTTAACAGAATGTATCATATAGAACTGAAAGTGATGTTATCTATATTGTTTAACATCTGTGATGCAGGGAAACAGGTTGGAGGAATCCAACTGGATTCCTCAACATTTATTTTACTGTTTTCATATATTGTGATATATGATGTGTTATATAATCTGTTATGGATTATGGGTGTTGGAATGATGTTGTTCATTTTTATTCGATATTTTAAATATCATAAAAGACCCTGGGATGTAACAAGAATTATTTCAATGTATATTGAAATAAAGGGAGTTTATAAAATCAACAGATTTTGTAAAAGGAAATATTTCGAAAGTAAATAAAAAGGGGAATCATTTGTAAAGTAAAGGACTGTTACTAAAAGTAAATCTTTATAAATGAATAGTTTATTCGAAAAGAACAAAGGAGCTAATCGATGTTAGTTTAATCGATTAGAGTTAAAGTAAAAGGAGCTAATCGATGTTAGTTTAATCGATTAGAGAATAATAGTAAAAGGGAGTAATCGATGTTAGTTAATCGATTAGTGTTAAAGTAAAAGGAGCTAATCGATGTTAGTTTAATCGATTAGAGAATAATAGTAAAAGGGAGTTAATCGATGTTAGTTTAATCGATTAGAGTTAAAGTAAAAGGGAGTTAATCGATTAGAGAGAAAGCAAAGGAGCTAATCGATGTTAGTTTAATCGATTACAGTTAAAACAAAGGAGCTAATCGATGTTAGTTAAATCGATTAGAGTTAAAGTAAAATGAGTTAATCGAATATAGTTTATTCGAATAGAAAGAAAGGGAGTTAATCGATGTTAGTTAATCGATTAGTGTTAAAGTAAAAGGGAGTTAATCGATGTTAGTTTAATCGATTAGAGTTAAAGTAAAATGAGTTAATCGAATATAGTTTATTCGAATAGAAAGAAAGGGAGTTAATCGATGTTAGTTAATCGATTAGTGTTAAAGTAAAAGGAGTTAATCGATGTTAGTTAATCGATTAGTGTTAAAGTAAAAGGAGTTAATAGAATATAGTTTATTCGAATAAAGTTAGTAAATCGAATATAGTTTATTCGAAAGGGATGAAGTGAATAGAGTAAATCAAATAGACTAAATCGAATAGAGATTTATTCGAACGAGAGTTAAGTAAGGAAGTTAGTTAAAGAAATATAAAGTGAACTTTGCTAATTTCAAAGTTAGAAATGTTGTTCAGTTAAGGTCTGAGAGGTAGTTCTACCCCAACTTGATTGGCTTCATTTTTAACTAAGGAGTAGTTAAGCTTCGGCAGTAAAGGAAATGGTTTGAGTTGGCATCGCGATGGTTTGTTTAAACATCTGTCTAAGTCCAGTGAAGAAGCATTGGAAATGTTTTCCAAATAAGAAACCAGAAATGTTTTCTAATAAAGAAAACAAGAAATGGAAATGTTTTCCATTGTTAATAACGTATATTTTCCAAATTTAGAAAATAAGAAATATTGAATATAGGGAAACAGGAGATAAGTAAATTTATGAAATAAAGAGATAAATGTTGAATGATGTTTGATCGATATAATTTCCATTTGGAAATAATATCGTTGTTTGCATACCTGTTTCTATTCGATAGTTAAATCACAGACTATCGAAGTTTTGACCATTTTAACGTTGTTAATATGGAGAGACCGGTTGGATTATTATCCAAAGAACCACTCTGTATTGGCATAAGCATTGCGAATCATATATGCCAAAGATAATTGAAGATGGTGTTATGCAAGGGCTATCCTGTTTACAGAATAGTGCCTTCGGTTCATCCTGTTCCTGGATGACTTGTATGGACGGATGTCTGACAGAGTATTTCCAGACGACCACGTATATTGATTTCTCCAACTGTACCAAGAGTGGAAGCGGAGAAGGAAACTTCTTTTAGCTAACACATAATGTATGGTTGAGGACTTCAATCGGTGATTTGATGGATTTGACGATGTGGCATTCAAAGTGAATCTGGTGTGATGATAAAGCGTAGCTTCTAGCCTCATCATCCAGTAAATGACAGAAATCGGGCAGGCAGCATGGCTAAGTCGGTCGCACCGAAGTAGGGTGTATAATCACCTGATCTAGAGTTTCATTTACTTCTAAAAATCTATTGTTGATGTTGTCCCATTCGGGAAACGGTTGCTGATCCCAACTGTTGGTGATATACATTTTATACGCTCAAGCGAAATGAGTGGTCGGTCATGTGTGGCCGGGTTGCAAGATGTTCTTGTTGAACCCAGTGTATTCCTCTCTAGAGGTACACGAGCGATAGGTGGTTCCATACCTTGTCATAGTTGGAAATCCATTACCCAATACGTGCTTGCGGTTTTGATTGTATACTATATATGTAGAACGTGAGATGAAAGCGTTTCTGCTAGATGATTATATATATACCGTGGTTGATAGACATTATTATAATATCAAAAGTTTTTTGATATAAAGATATTTTGGATTCTCATAAGGGAAAAACCCGTTCCGTTATGCGGCGTGGTCTTATGAGATATCGTTTACTTGTTCGAACTGTTTTACTCATACCAGTCCCATGACTGACCCGGAGTTTACTTTGTTGTTTTCCCTAAAGTCTTGGGTGCCTAAATTTGTATGGGCAGTCAAGTAGTCGGGATTTACAGATATAGTTGAAGAGCTGAAGCAGGAGGCTTCAGGATCATATAGCTATAGTTATTTCCGCTGTGTTGTAAGTGATGTACTTTGATAATGATATGTATATTCAAGTACAGATGTATATTTCAAGTTATGTTATACATATTATATGTTATTCATTCCGCTGTGAGATTCGTGTTACTCTGATATTGTGTTCTTCTTTTTCTTCTATTCTAAGTTTCTATCTTATCTTTCCTCACCCTCTAAATTCTTTCACTAATTACCAGGATTTTTCGATGTTTTGGTTATCGACATCGAGCTTATGTCGATAACCAAAGTGAAACGACCCGCAAATCCGTACCCTTTGAGTCGACTAATAACACCACACGTCCAACTCAAATTGCACAGAAATACGAACCATTATTAGAAAGAAGTTAGAGGGTGAGAAATAGAAAGAAAGAATTATTAGAATAGAAGAAAACGAAGATCACAACTCACAGCGGAACGAATAAAATATATTAAATAACATAACTTTTGAAATGCAAATCAGTAACTGTATATATACGTACCATTATCAGAGCACAACAATTATTCTTGGAACAGTTATAAACACCTGTTTCCAGATACAACAAAATACACAGCGGAAAATATGATAGTCTATAGCTGACAGGTGAAGCCTCCTGCTTGAATCTCCTTCAGGTGAATCTGTAAAATCCTGACTACTTGACTGCCCGTACAAATTTGGGCACCCAAGAGTTTAGGGAAAACAAACAAAATAAACTCTGGGTCAGTCATGGGACTGGTGTGAGTAAACTCCAACCATTGGTTTAACTTTAAAAATCTTTTCGAAAGAAATGATAATCGTAAGACCAATCCACACATAAACACGGATGGTTTTTACCTTACGATAACCCAAAACACTTTGGAAATCATATATTATCTGATATTATAATAATGTCTAATCAGAAGTAATTAAAATCTAGTAGAACGCTTGCATCTCACGCTCTACATATAATATAAAATCAAAACCCGCAGGGCGCTTATTGGAGATTGGATTTCCAACTTGACAAGGTATGGGACCACCTTCCGAACGTGTATCTCTAGAGGCAAATACACTGGGTTCAACAAGAACATCTTGCAACCCGGCCCACACATGACCGACCACTCATTTCGCTTGAGTGTATCGAATGTATACCACCGACGGTTGGGATCAGCAACCGCCTCCCGATAAGGGACAGCATCGATAGATTTAAGAACAAAAGGAATTTCTCTAGATAGGTGATCATACATCCTAATGGGTGCGACCCACATAGCCATGCTGCCTGCCCGATTTTTGTCCACTTCCGGGTTGTGAGGCTTGAGGTTTGAATTATCTTCCAGAACATCTGGCCATCATTCACTTTGAATGCCACATCGTCAGATCCATCGGAAATCACTAATTGATTCCCACAAAAATACTTAGATTGTTAGGCTAAAGAAGTTTCCCTTCTATGCCACTAACTTCGTACGTTTGAAGGAATCAACGTACGTAACCCCCTTTGGAAATACTCTGTCAGACACTCGTCCATACAAGTTGTCCTGGGTCTGGACAAACCGAAGGCACTAACCCGTAAACAGGATAGCCCTTGCATAACTCCGTCTTCAATTTATTCAGCATACTTGATTCGCAACGCTTATGCCAATACGGAGTGGTTCTCTGGATAATAATCCAACCGGTCTCTCCATATTAACAACGTTCAAATGGTCAAAACTTTGATAGTCGGTGATTTAACTATCAAATGAAAACATGTCGGTGTGCAAACAATGATATTATTTCCAAAAGGAAATTCTATCGACCAAACATCATTCAACGTTTATCCCTTTTAGTTCATTCATTCATTTCCCTTTCCATTTTCATTTACATTCCTTATTTAATATATTTAGAAAATATACGCTATTAACATTGGCAAACATTTCCATCTCCTGTTCTCTACATTCAGAAAACATTTCTGACTCTCATTTGGAAAACGTTTCCAAATCCCCTTCATTTGATTAAAACAGATGTTTGAATAAACATCACTATGCCAAATTTCCTTCATTTGGTTTCCACTTAACCACTTTCCACTATCGAACCTTATCCACTTCTTAGTTAAAACTAAAGTCAATCAAGTTGGGGTATAATTACCTCTCAGACCTTAACTGAGCAACATTTCTAACTTCGAAATAGACACGGTTCATCTTTCCAATCTTTTAACACGCTTCCTTACATTGCTCTCGGATTCGATTATGAATCCACTTCCTTTTCAGGAATCACTTGATTATAACAATGGTGTTATAATTCCCTGCATCCGAAATATAATAACTTTAATATGACTTTTATTTTCTAACTTGAATATCGGAAAACATTTCCAATATATAATTCCTTTACTGAGAAAACATCTTTTATTCCAGTTAGAAAACATTTCTAAATCCTTTGAATTTATTGATGTTATAAACATCGTTACTATGACTTAAATCATAAATCATTCGTTAACTAACAATATCACTAACCAACCCTTTGCTATCGAGCCTTTGAAACATTCAGAGCTCACAACTTTAAATCAAACATTGCTTTCAACAACAGCCTTAAAACCGCTATCTAGCATTATAAAACACTTATCATAACCATAGCATTAAGATTGCTATTAAAACAGTTATTATAACGGCAGCGTTAAAATTGCTATTTAGATTTACCAAGACATTTATTATAACAGCAGCGTCTAAAATTGCTGTATATATATATTAACCACATCTATTATAACAACAGCGCTATGATTGTTGTTTTGAATAAAATACCGTGTGCGACGCACACGCTTCCGTTGTTCATTTATAAATTCTGTTTAGTTTTAACAATTCAAGTTCTCCTTTAACTATATTTATAAACTATACATTCTTCTAACCACTTAATTCGATTTCTATAAATCTCCTTTTTATATATATTTTATTTGCAAAATATTTCCTTGTTTAAACTACTATTCTTTTACTTTAAGCATTTGAAAATCTTCCTTTAAACTTTCCTTTGTACTTTGCTAAATTCAAATCCATTTCAAATATTGGTTTCAAAACCGATACTCACTTTCAAATATACATTCATATTTGAACTTACCTTTTAATTCATCTAATGGTTAATGATCCACTTGATTTATATCTTTATTTATAACATTTTTCTTGGTTTACCCAATGGAATAGGTTTCCATTTGCAACTCAATGAAAAAGAAATTATTTCTAATTTGGAAATAAACTCTGCTTTTAAATTCTAATTTCCTTTTTCACATTCGATGATATTTTACGGTATCTAAAATACCAGGTTCCTAAGGCCAGGGTAAATCAAACACACAAATTCAACCATGGATAATGTAGCATAACATATATAATCATCAATAAAACAGTAAATAAAATGTTGAGGGATCCAGTTGGATCCCTCCAACCTGTTTCCCTGCATCCACAGATGTTAATCAGCATCAATAATATTATTCCACATCAATAGACCAACGATGTAATCATATCAACCAATTTTATCGACCAATTCAACCAATCAACCATCACACAGTATAGAATAAATTTAAAAACTCGTTTATATAAAAATATAAACGAAGCAGAGTTTTGTGAGTTTACTCACCTTGTCTCGCAGTGACGGTTCTGCCTTTTTATTTAAAATCAAACGATCGTTTGATTTTATCGCAAGATCCCAACAGTTCGGTTCTCAGTTACATCAGTCCCACCACGAAGACCTCATTGCTATAGTTCCAACCAATTTTTCCTGATTCTGAACTCAAAAATTAAGCCACAAAATGAATGGCTTATCGCGGTTGCCCAGTTCGTAAGCACCCAGCGCCGTGCGTTCCCCATCCACTGCCGAAGGCTCAGCCAACCACTGCGCTTTTTCCCCAGATAAGTTTTTGAACCCGCTCATTCCTGTCTACCATTTCAAGCATGTCATCAAAAGTGGCTATAGGGAACCTTTGACTTACGTTTTGACCAAATCATGTCCACTGAAGCCAATTCCGTGTCTCCTTTAAACCGCCTAACCTAGTTTGCCATTATTCCCAGAACCATCACCACTTTAAGCCAACCGTTACCATCACATAATCATCCCCAACTGCCCTTAATCACATATTTCGTTTCTTCCCAGGTACGAATTTCGTTACCCACTTCCTCCACAGCAAAAACTCTACCACTCCAATACTATACAACGAAACCCAATTCACCACCATCAGCCTCTCTTCCGCAGCCTCTCCCGGCTCATCACCTCGTACACCTCTTCACCATGATCACAACCACGCCCTCGGAACCGCTTCTAGCTCCGGCGAACCCAAGCTGAAGTCGACGTGGCCAATATTGGGTGCGACAACACCATAGGGTCGTTCCCTATATTTTGAACTCAGGAAACTAATTCGAAAATGGAAGTAAGTGCATAGAGTTGAAGCTATTGTTCTCAGAAATCCAACCGACTAAAGAGTTTATGATTTACTTGCGTTTTGATTTAACTAAGAATTTTGAAGATTCAAGTTTGATGGCTTGGATCTGAGAAAAATGAGGAACGAAAAGAACATCAGTATTTAAAAGGAGAAAAAGGCGTGGCAGTCACGAATGTAATGGCTTGGGAATCAAGGTGTTCGAATGACTTGGGTACCACGGCTTACCATGCCTTGGGATGCACGGTTCGTATAACGTGGATTGGGACACACGGTGTTAAGAGTTGGTATATACGGATGCAACAATGTGGACGACATACTGTTGATACTTGGAATGTGGGATTCAACTTCAAAATAAATAAAATATTATACATTTTGGTGAATCCATGTGCATTCTTGGGCATTTCTCAGATATTATTAATTAATGGCTCACCATGAAATAAAATATAATTAATATGTTTTAGTTATTAAGCGCAGTGTATTTGATTATGAACGGATAATCATATGGATGAACAGTCTATTTACTGATTAAAAAGCAAATCTTGGTGTAAAAAGGTATTTTGAACCCAATGGGACAAGTTTCGTCGAATTTCGACATCGTATGAAAAAAATTCCTTTTTAAAACCAGAAATCAACACGCGTTTAAATTTTTCACGATCACCCGATAAATCAAATCAACTTGAAACTGCGAATATTGACAATAACTTTTCGATACGAACCCAACGGCACTAGTTTCGTCGCATTCTGAGACTGTTGCCCCGGTAGACTGTTTTTGGCGCGTACCGCACTGCCCTTCTGAACACCAAATTTGCCGATCTCTAAAAATAACAAACTATATACCTACCCTGACTATATCCGACGCTACGAACTCACTGGAACTGGTTTCGTGGCCTGATTTGATCGTCTGTTCAAGTTACACTCTAATATCCCTTTATTCAGTTGAATTAATTTAATTGCACTGAATGAGCGTTTACGGCTACCGTGGTCACATACGACATCGGTTTGCCACGCAATTCAACACCGTACAATAATTAAATGATACGGTCCCAATGAAACTGATTTTATCGAAATCTGAGTCCGTTTGCAAAACGGCTATTTTAAAGGCCTATATTTAAATGGTGATTTCCATAGCGACTATTTCAAATTTTGATTTGGCCATAACATACAAATTATAACACGAAATCTGGATTTTTCTCTTTCATATGAAAATTTTAATAAATACGGTTCCAACGTGTCTTGTTTCACAGAAATCCGACTTATAACGAATCATGTATTCTCAGTTGAAGTTCAAAACTCTATATTACGAACTACCGCGCGATTTCGAGCTCGTTTTATAATTATATATATATTATACGTTCAAACTTCGTTTTTAATTAATAAATTCATTATAAAATCCTTTTAAATTATCAACACAACATTTAAAACAAATTTAAGTGTTCAAAATAAAATGGCGAAAAATCCGGGTCGTTACATTCCTTCCCCCTTAAAATAATTTCGTCCTCGAAATTGCTAAGTAGGGAAAAGACACCACATACCCTATTAACTCGATCCACAAATCCCTTTTGTTCACTTCCTAACTTTAGTTTAACTGGGCCAATTTATTTCAATTAAAATATTCATTTATTCATACTAACGAAAATTTCCAAAAATTCTGAAATTTTCTAACACTTTAGATTCTGAAAAATTTCGGCAGCATCTCCTCTGCACGGCTCAATCGACACAACCACAATTCGCCTTTCTAGGCCTTCTCCAATCCAAAAGAAAATCAAAAAGCCAAGTGGCTTGCCTCATAGGCTCATAAAATCATCAACCCAAACAATATTGTAAACATGTACCTTTTTGTCGGGCATAATTCTATCTCTTGCACTTTCTTCCATTCCATACCTGCTCAACATACACATATCGATTTCCCACCAGCTTCAAATCAATACAACTTCTAGTTGTCAGATCTCTAATCAACTTCTGATTAGTCGCTTCCATTCTATCAATTCAAATCTGATTTCTATTTAAATCAATTCACTTACTATCCTTGAATCCAATTCAATCCCATTCAACAACATCCAATATATTCAACTTTCTTATTCATAAGTCGAGTTCATACTAATAATTCGAATCTCAACATTTTTCTTTGTTAAATTTCAAATTGGATTATCCCTAATCCAGTTTGATTTCATTTAACTTAAGTTAAATTTCAATTCCCTTGATACCTTTTGACCCATTTCAATCTATTCAACTTTTACAAGTTAACAAATTTCAGAATTCAAATTCCCGGGTTTTATTTCAAATTATTTTGAAATCATATATATTTATAATCAAATCAATTCAAAACATTTGAATTTCTAAAACAACTTGTCTTTTGCAAACAAATTTTTTTTTTTATTCCCAATTTACTATGGTAGCAATTCGTCACTCAGAAACTTGAAAATGAATACCGATAATGTCGCGACCCATTATCAGTACTATTTTCTCGCCACTGAAGTGATTTCAGTGCTTAATCCCTTTAAAAATCCATTTAAACCATTCTTATTCAAAAATCTCTTCAAACCAATGCCATCTTACCTTTAAAATACTTCAAGGAATATCTCAAAACTTCCGGGATTTAAATTCCAACTTATGGTTTGAATTAAATCTCAGTTCAGCTTATTTGTATATCATATTCTTATCCAAATTCAATTTGGTTTTATATAACCATTTCAATATTTTATAATTTCCTTTGATTGTAATAACAATCAACTCATTCGATAATTTCAGAAAATTATCCCTTTATATCAAAATAACTTTTGGGCAAATTATATCACTTACCCACTTTAAAACAATACTGAGTCGATTTGTTCTGTTCGAGAGTTTAGAAACACCTATCGATACGGTTGTACTTCCTGTATCGACCAGAATTCATAAACCGCTCAACAAACCAGTCAACACAATATAAAACAATTTTATATCGAATCTACAAATACGCGCTCATATATATACACTCAAACTCAATCTAGGGTATTACTAACCCCATCTCTATTGAGTTACGCCACAGAGCCAAGGTAATCACTTAACCTGGCTCTGATACCAAATGAAACGACCCGCAAATCCGTACCCTTTGAGTCGACTAATAACACCACACGTCCAACTCAAATTGCACAGAAATACGAACCATTATTAGAAAGAAGTTAGAGGGTGAGAAATAGAAAGAAAGAATTATTAGAATAGAAGAAAACGAAGATCACAACTCACAGCGGAACGAATAAAATATATTAAATAACATAACTTTTGAAATGCAAATCAGTAACTGTATATATACGTACCATTATCAGAGCACAACAATTATTCCTGGAACAGTTATAAACACCTGTTTCCAGATACAACAAAATACACAGCGGAAAATATGATAGTCTATAGCTGACAGGTGAAGCCTCCTGCTTGAATCTCCTTCAGGTGAATCTGTAAAATCCTGACTACTTGACTGCCCGTACAAATTTGGGCACCCAAGAGTTTAGGGAAAACAAACAAAATAAACTCTGGGTCAGTCATGGGACTGGTGTGAGTAAACTCCAACCATTGGTTTAACTTTAAAAATCTTTTCGAAAGAAATGATAATCGTAAGACCAATCCACACGTAAACACGGATGGTTTTTACCTTACGATAACCCAAAACACTTTGGAAATCATATATTATCTGATATTATAATAATGTCTAATCACAAGTAATTAAAATCTAGTAGAACGCTTGCATCTCACGCTCTACATATAATATAAAATCAAAACCCGCAGGGCGCTTATTGGAGATTGGATTTCCAACTTGACAAGGTATGGGACCACCTTCCGAACGTGTATCTCTAGAGGCAAATACACTGGGTTCAACAAGAACATCTTGCAACCCGGCCCACACATGACCGACCACTCATTTCGCTTGAGTGTATCGAATGTATACCACCGACGGTTGGGATCAGCAACCGCCTCCCGATAAGGGACAGCATCGATAGATTTAAGAACAAAAGGAATTTCTCTAGATAGGTGATCATACATCCTAATGGGTGCGACCCACATAGCCATGCTGCCTGCCCGATTTTTGTCCACTTCCGGGTTGTGAGGCTTGAGGTTTGAATTATCTTCCAGAACATCTGGCCATCATTCACTTTGAATGCCACATCGTCAGATCCATCGGAAATCACTAATTGATTCCCACAAAAATACTTAGATTGTTAGGCTAAAGAAGTTTCCCTTCTATGCCACTAACTTCGTACGTTTGAAGGAATCAACGTACGTAACCCCCTTTGGAAATACTCTGTCAGACACTCGTCCATACAAGTTGTCCTGGGTCTGGACAAACCGAAGGCACTAACCCGTAAACAGGATAGCCCTTGCATAACTCCGTCTTCAATTTATTCAGCATACTTGATTCGCAACGCTTATGCCAATACGGAGTGGTTCTCTGGATAATAATCCAACCGGTCTCTCCATATTAACAACGTTCAAATGGTCAAAACTTTGATAGTCGGTGATTTAACTATCAAATGAAAACATGTCGGTGTGCAAACAATGATATTATTTCCAAAAGGAAATTCTATCGACCAAACATCATTCAACGTTTATCCCTTTTAGTTCATTCATTCATTTCCCTTTCCATTTTCATTTACATTCCTTATTTAATATATTTAGAAAATATACGCTATTAACATTGGCAAACATTTCCATCTCCTGTTCTCTACATTCAGAAAACATTTCTGACTCTCATTTGGAAAACGTTTCCAAATCCCCTTCATTTGATTAAAACAGATGTTTGAATAAACATCACTATGCCAAATTTCCTTCATTTGGTTTCCACTTAACCACTTTCCACTATCGAACCTTATCCACTTCTTAGTTAAAACTAAAGTCAATCAAGTTGGGGTATAATTACCTCTCAGACCTTAACTGAGCAACATTTCTAACTTCGAAATAGACACGGTTCATCTTTCCAATCTTTTAACACGCTTCCTTACATTGCTCTCGGATTCGATTATGAATCCACTTCCTTTTCAGGAATCACTTGATTATAACAATGGTGTTATAATTCCCTGCATCCGAAATATAATAACTTTAATATGACTTTTATTTTCTAACTTGAATATCGGAAAACATTTCCAATATATAATTCCTTTACTGAGAAAACATCTTTTATTCCAGTTAGAAAACATTTCTAAATCCTTTGAATTTATTGATGTTATAAACATCGTTACTATGACTTAAATCATAAATCATTCGTTAACTAACAATATCACTAACCAACCCTTTGCTATCGAGCCTTTGAAACATTCAGAGCTCACAACTTTAAATCAAACATTGCTTTCAACAACAGCGTTAAAACCGCTATCTAGCATTATAAAACACTTATCATAACCATAGCATTAAGATTGCTATTTAAACAGTTATTATAACGGCAGCGTTAAAATTGCTATTTAGATTTACCAAGACATTTATTATAACAGCAGCGTCTAAAATTGCTGTATATATATATTAACCACATCTATTATAACAACAGCGCTATGATTGTTGTTTTGAATAAAATACCGTGTGCGACGCACACGCTTCCGTTGTTCATTTATAAATTCTGTTTATTTTTAACAATTCAAGTTCTCCTTTAACTATATTTATAAACTATACATTCTTCTAACCACTTAATTCGATTTCTATAAATCTCCTTTTTATATATATTTTATTTGCAAAATATTTCCTTGTTTAAACTACTATTCTTTTACTTTAAGCATTTGAAAATCTTCCTTTAAACTTTCCTTTGTACTTTGCTAAATTCAAATCCATTTCAAATATTGGTTTCAAAACCGATACTCACTTTCAAATATACATTCATATTTGAACTTACCTTTTAATTCATCTAATGGTTAATGATCCACTTGATTTATATCTTTATTTATAACATTTTTCTTGGTTTACCCAATGGAATAGGTTTCCATTTGCAACTCAATGAAAAAGAAATTATTTCTAATTTGGAAATAAACTCTGCTTTTAAATTCTAATTTCCTTTTTCACATTCGATGATATTTTACGGTATCTAAAATACCAGGTTCCTAAGGCCAGGGTAAATCAAACACACAAATTCAACCATGGATAATGTAGCATAACATATATAATCATCAATAAAACAGTAAATAAAATGTTGAGGGATCCAGTTGGATCCCTCCAACCTGTTTCCCTGCATCCACAGATGTTAATCAGCATCAATAATATTATTCCACATCAATAGACCAACGATGTAATCATATCAACCAATTTTATCGACCAATTCAACCAATCAACCATCACACAGTATAGAATAAATTTAAAAACTCGTTTATATAAAAATATAAACGAAGCAGAGTTTTGTGAGTTTACTCACCTTGTCTCGCAGTGACGGTTCTGCCTTTTTATTTAAAATCAAACGATCGTTTGATTTTATCGCAAGATCCCAACAGTTCGGTTCTCAGCTACATCAGTCCCACCACGAAGACCTCATTGCTATAGTTCCAACCAATTTTTCCTGATTCTGAACTCAAAAATTAAGCCACAAAATGAATGGCTTATCGCGGTTGCCCAGTTCGTAAGCACCCAGCGCCGTGCGTTCCCCATCCACTGCCGAAGGCTCAGCCAACCACTGCGCTTTTTCCCCAGATAAGTTTTTGAACCCGCTCATTCCTGTCTACCATTTCAAGCATGTCATCAAAAGTGGCTATAGGGAACCTTTGACTTACGTTTTGACCAAATCATGTCCACTGAAGCCAATTCCGTGTCTCCTTTAAACCGCCTAACCTAGTTTGCCATTATTCCCAGAACCATCACCACTTTAAGCCAACCGTTACCATCACATAATCATCCCCAACTGCCCTTAATCACATATTTCGTTTCTTCCCAGGTACGAATTTCGTTACCCACTTCCTCCACAGCAAAAACTCTACCACTCCAATACTATACAACGAAACCCAATTCACCACCATCAGCCTCTCTTCCGCAGCCTCTCCCGGCTCATCACCTCGTACACCTCTTCACCATGATCACAACCACGCCCTCGGAACCGCTTCTAGCTCCGGCGAACCCAAGCTGAAGTCGACGTGGCCAATATTGGGTGCGACAACACCATAGGGTCGTTCCCTATATTTTGAACTCAGGAAACTAATTCGCAAATGGAAGTAAGTGCATAGAGTTGAAGCTATTGTTCTCAGAAATCCAACCGACTAAAGAGTTTATGATTTACTTGCGTTTTGATTTAACTAAGAATTTTGAAGATTCAAGTTTGATGGCTTGGATCTGAGAAAAATGAGGAACGAAAAGAACATCAGTATTTAAAAGGAGAAAAAGGCGTGGCAGTCACGAATGTAATGGCTTGGGAATCAAGGTGTTCGAATGACTTGGGTACCACGGCTTACCATGCCTTGGGATGCACGGTTCGTATAACGTGGATTGGGACACACGGTGTTAAGAGTTGGTATATACGGATGCAACAATGTGGACGGCATACTGTTGATACTTGGAATGTGGGATTCAACTTCAAAATAAATAAAATATTATACATTTTGGTGAATCCATGTGCATTCTTGGGCATTTCTCAGATATTATTAATTAATGGCTCACCATGAAATAAAATATAATTAATATGTTTTAGTTATTAAGCGCAGTGTATTTGATTATGAACGGATAATCATATGGATGAACAGTCTATTTACTGATTAAAAAGCAAATCTTGGTGTAAAAAGGTATTTTGAACCCAATGGGACAAGTTTCGTCGAATTTCGACATCGTATGAAAAAAATTCCTTTTTAAAACCAGAAATCAACACGCGTTTAAATTTTTCACGATCACCCGATAAATCAAATCAACTTGAAACTGCGAATATTGACAATAACTTTTCGATACGAACCCAACGGCACTAGTTTCGTCGCATTCTGAGACTGTTGCCCCGGTAGACTGTTTTTGGCGCGTACCGCACTGCCCTTCTGAACACCAAATTTGCCGATCTCTAAAAATAACATACTATATACCTACCCTGACTATATCCGACGCTACGAACTCACTGGAACTGGTTTCGTGGCCTGATTTGATCGTCTGTTCAAGTTACACTCTAATATCCCTTTATTCAGTTGAATTAATTTAATTGCACTGAATGAGCGTTTACGGCTACCGTGGTCACATACGACATCGGTTTGCCACGCAATTCAACACCGTACAATAATTAAATGATACGGTCCCAATGAAACTGATTTTATCGAAATCTGAGTCCGTTTGCAAAACGGCTATTTTAAAGGCCTATATTTAAATGGCGATTTCCATAGCGACTATTTCAAATTTTGATTTGGCCATAACTTACAAATTATAACACGAAATCTGGATTTTTCTCTTTCATATGAAAATTTTAATAAATACGGTTCCAACGTGTCTTGTTTCACAGAAATCCGACTTATAACGAATCATGTATTCTCAGTTGAAGTTCAAAACTCTATATTACGAACTACCGCGCGATTTCGAGCTCGTTTTATAATTATATATATATTATACGTTCAAACTTCGTTTTTAATTAATAAATTCATTATAAAATCCTTTTAAATTATCAACACAACATTTAAAACAAATTTAAGTGTTCAAAATAAAATGGCGAAAAATCCGGGTCGTTACACAAAGTCGCTAAAAATCCGGGTCATTACAGCTTGTCGCAGCTGATCTGTGGGGACCAGCACCACTAAACTCATACCAAGGACACAGTACTATTTATCCCTCGTTGATGCTTATTCAAGATACACGTGGATATACATGCAAAAAAACAAATCAGAAACATTCAATACAATAATTCAGTTTATAACTTTTATTGAAAAACATACCAATTGCAATGTAAAAGCTATACAAACAGATGGTGGGGGTGAGTTCAAACCACTCACAAAATTCTTCATCCAAAAGGGGATAAGACATAGGCTAACCTACCCCCACACATCTGAACAAAATGGTTTGGTCGAAAGAAAGCACAGTCACATAGTTGAAACTGGTTTAACATTGCTATCACAAGGGGCATTACCAATGAAATATTGGAATGAAGCATTCAACACTTCTGTGTATCTCATAAATAAATTACCCACAAAAGTGTCGAATAATAGAACCCCGCATGAAATGATATTCAATGAAAAACCAGACTATAAAATATTGAAGAACTTTGGGTGCCTATGCTTTCCATGCCTAAGGGACTACAACACGCACAAACTTAGCATGAGATCGTGCCCATGCATTTTTATTGGTTACCCACAAAATCAAAAGGGCTATAAATGCTTGGCCAAAAATGGGAAAATTTATATATCAAGGCATGTCATATTTGATGAAAATGTCTTTCCATATGCAGATAAACAAGCTACAAAGGAAGAGTGCAGACAAGCTCATGGAATCAAAGTTATCAATATGCCACCACTGATGGAGCAAGAGACAAACAGTAACAACAACAAAGAGGGACATGACACATGCAACATACACACACATACAAGCAATACTCAAACAAACGCAGACGATGGTAACAATGAAGAAACTTACAGCAATCAGCAAGAACATGAAAGCGAGGAAAGCAACAGTGACAGAATCAACGCAGACCATCAACCTCAAGCACAAGAAACACAAACCGGACATCATATGGTGACTAGGTCAAAACATGGGATTTTCAAACCAAAGGTATATAATCTATCATTGAATGAGGTTGAACCAGGAAATTATAGTGAAGCAGCCAAATATGAAAAGTGGAAACAAGCTATGAATGACGAATACGAGGCACTAATGAAAAATAAAACTTGGAGTTTCGTTGCACCACCCACTCACAAGAACGTCATAGGATGCAGATGGACATACAAAATAAAAAGGAAGGCAGATGGGACCATAGACAAATATAAGGTCAGACTCGTCGCTAAAGGATACGCTCAACAGTTTGGATTCGATTTTAACGAGACTTTTTCACTAGTCATAAAACCCACAACAATTAGAATCATTATCACTATAGCTTTGTGTAAAAAATGGAATATCAAGCAATTAGACGTGAATAATGCTTTCCTAAACGGCGAGTTAACTGAAGAAGTCTATATGCAACAACTAGAGGGATATGAGGTTAACAATGACGATGAACATTTAGTATGCAAGCTGCACAAAGCTATATACGGCCTCAAACAAGCATCGAGGGCATGGTATGAAAAGTTAAAGCTAACCCTATCTAGAATTGGTTTCTCACAAATAAAATCCGACAACTCCCTATACATGAAAAAGGATAATGAAAATGTCGTATACATCCTTGTATACGTGGATGACATGCTAATAATAGGGAATGACACACAGGAAATCAACAGGATCATAAAAGTTCTCGACCAAAGCTTTGCCATCAAAGATCTTGGCGAATTAAATTATTTCTTAGGGATTCAAATCAAAAGAAATGAAAATGAAATGTTCCTATCTCAACAGAGTTATATTGCTGAAATTTTACAAAGGGCCAACATGCATCAAGCTAAATCTCTACCAGCACCAATGACCAGCAGTTCACGCCTATCTAAATTTAAAGGTGAAGCCATTAATAATGCTACTCAATACAGAAGTATAATTGGAGCATTACAATATGCAACAATTACACGACCAGACATATGCTATAGCGTTAACAAACTAAGCCATTACATGCAAAATCCATTATATGAACATTGGATAGCCGTCAAGAGGTTGTTGAGATACCTGCAAGGAACTAGACACCATGGAATAACAATAACTGCCGATAAAGAAATGAGCTTACAAGGATTCAGTGACGCAGACTGGTCTAATGACATTGATGACAGAAGGTCCATATCGGGATACTGCGTGTTTCTTGGCACAAATCTTGTCTCATGGTGCACCAAGAAGCAGACAACCAAATCGAGGTCAAGCACTGAAGCGGAGTACCGTGCTCTTGATAGCGCCACCGCTGAAATCTCGTGGATTGAGTCACTATTACACGAATTAGGTTGCACTCCTAAATGAAAATCAGTCATCTGGTGCGACAATAGAGGGACAGTATCATTGTCTCTCAATCCAACTCAGCACTCAAGATCAAAACATCTCGAGATAGACCTACATTTCGTACGAGAACGAACCCAAAATAGAAAGTTAATGGTATGCCACATCCCAGCATATTATCAGAGAGCTGATGTGCTTACAAAGCCGCTATCGACAAAGAATTTTATAAGACTAAAGGAGGAATTAAAAGTGAGCGACGGGGGCGGAATGAAGAAGACAGAAAAAACCTAGTTTTGTTTGAGGGGAGCTAATATTGGTTTCACACTTAACCACACATCACTCCTTAATTATAGCATGACCGTTGCTCCTTAATTTAAGCTCTTTATTTAGCATGTGAATATTGGGTCTTTACAGGAAAGTCCCTTAATTATAGCATGACTGTTGCTCCTTAAATTTAGCATCCAAACGTTGGGCAGTCTATTATATATTCTCTTGCTTTGTATTTCTTTCTTGTATGAGAAAAGTTACAACTAATAATACATATTTCTACTGCATCTCCCCTCCTTATCTCCATTACTTTTCTTTATACTTTCATTTTGATGTCACAAGCGGTAGGCCAAGATAGGATATAGCACCATTGTTACATTTTAAGCCAGTAGATAATTTAATGTCTGAAAGTTTCCAAGTGTTTAAACCAGCGATCGGAAATTCAGATTTCTCAAGATTTATTTTCAGGCCAGTTATCAAATAAAAATCACTGAGACATTTCAAAATATTAGATATGGTGAGAGCGTCAGGTTTACAAAAGATGATAAGATCATCAGCAAAAAGAAGCGAAACTATTTGAGGGTTTCACACTTCAGGTGAAGATGAAATAATTTGAGACCAAGAAGATTATTTAGCATTTGCGTTTGGAGCTCCATAACAACAATAAAGAGGTATGCAGACAAGGGATCTCCTTGTCTTATGCCCTATTTGCCTTTGAAAAACCCCACATCAGAACCATTTATCACTATTGAGTAATTAACAGAAGAGATACAAGCATAAATCCAAGAAATAAATGGGATAGGGAAACGCATATAACCCAAGATTCTAACAATGGCATCCCATTGTATGGTGTCGAAAGCTTTTTGAATGTCAAGTTTATTTATGGCATGAGGTGAAATATGCACACTAGTGTACCCATACATCAGCTCATGTGAAAGTAGAATGTTGAAAAGTATGTTTCTTTTTTCTAAAAAAGCATATTAGTTATAGGAGACAATGTTCGGAAGAACTGACTTCATTCTATTTGCTATTATTTTAGAAATGCCCTTATATATTACATTGCAACAAGAGATAGGTCTAAAATCTTGTACCTTGTTTGGATTTTTAACTTTAGGTGTAAGGGTAATGTTCTTATTGTTGAAGGAGTTTTGCATCTTGGCTTTGAGAAAGAAGCTTTTGACAGCTTTAATAACTTTATTACCTATCACAGGCCAAGAGACTTTGTAAAAATGGGCATTTAATCCATCCGGACCACTACAAGCTCCTTTGTTTATCGAGTTAAAGGCATGCTTGATTTCATTCTCGCTGACAACAGCAGCTAGCGTGGCAGATTCGAGCTCACTGAGTCTTGGTAGAATAAGAGGATCTATGCTGTCAATACTGGGCACATGGTTATCTATATTGCCAAGATGATCAGCAAAATAGGTGATAAAAGCATTATCAATATTAGATTGAGTAGTATGAAGTACTCCCTTCTTGTCTCTAATTCTGAATATGTTTTGCTTAGTCTGATTAGTCTTGAGAGTAGCATGGTAGAAGGTAGTGTTCCTATCTCCTTCTATTTTCCATGTGTACCTAGCTTTTTGCTTCATCATTGAGTTTTCAGCAAGGACGGCTTCGGTGTATGCTTTCGAAGCTTCAGTTTCAAGAGGAGATGAACCGGTATTGTTAGTTTCGACAAGCATTCTTCCCTGTATATTGGTCAGGGTTTCCTTGCATGTCTGCAAAAGTCTGTTTCCTTTACCAAATTTATTATGTGCCCAGTTTTTCAAAACATCTTTAGTAGTTTTTTTTTGTAAGATGAACATACTATTGCCTCTCACAGGGATTTTCCAATTATTTTCCAAAACATTTATGAAGTCAGTTTCATCAGCCCATCTATCGAAAAATCTAAAGGACGGTTTGCCTCTCTTAAGTTCAGTACCCATGGAAATAATTTGAGGCGAGTGGTCTGATAGTAAGGGGACCGGTTTATGATTTTGAAGCACAAGCCAAACCTTTGTTAGATTTTTTTTTTGTATTAATCCCCTTATTATCACAAAACCAATTGGCAATGTGATGAGGAATATCTTAGTTTATATCCAGTATCATAGTTGCATATTTTTATAATGTGAGACTATTATTTTCATCACTCCCCCTTCACGTGTGGCATATTTTGAGCCATCTACGTGAACATAGTATTTTGGATGGAGTGGAGAACATATGGCGGTTAAACACCTATGTATTTTTTGCATTGGCTCTAATTCTGAGCTCCGATACCATGTTGGCATTTTTTATTTTTATTTTTACAACTTTAGAGAGTTATATAGTTTGTTCACAAAACCAATTGGTTGTTGTGAACTATAGCCTTTTAGTATTTATCCAGGATCTTAGTTGATTATTTCCCGATGTGGGACTATTATTTTCATCAACCTTAAGGGCCGATGAGTTGCAAAAACCATAATCAATTTTCGAGAAGGTTCTGTTGCCTTCCCTTTTCTTATTATTCCAAGTAAAATAGGAACCAGTAGTCTTAATCACAAAAAGATTAGTGTTTGCATTTAGTAGTTTTAGAGGTCTTATGTCATTAATGGATAGGGGGTTACTACCACATCTATCATTAATTTCTAGACAACAGCTAAAATCACCGCAAATTATCCATGGGTGTGTCTCCTGTCTCTAATTGGGAAGATTCCTTAAGAGAGTGTCATGAGCAGCAACAGAATTGTCAGCATAAACAAAGGATAAATAGAAGGATCTGCCAGTGGGTATGTGCCAGTCATGACAGTGAATAACTTGTCTACTAGAATCAATCTTTGATAGTTGGTGAATATAAGGATCATAAATGATTAATATCCTACCGTAAGGAGCTACGTCTATATTACTTATCATATTCCATGAGTGATTTATGTAAAAGGCAGCACGAATCGTGAGCTCGGCGTTTAATTTAATTTCTAAAATTGCAAGAATACCGAGATTATGATCAGAAATAAGAGCCTTACATTGGTCGAGCTTTATGTCCTTGTGGGCCCCCTCACATTCCAAACACCTATGTTTTGTGTCACTGATCAACCATGGTAGAGGTAAGGTCATTTTCCATGCTTCTAGTCATAGGAGCTTTTGTGTTTGCATATCCTAGTATAGTGGCTGCTACAGGAGATTCAGGTAGCTTCTCTTTAGGCTGCTTTTTCCTTGAAGCATTTTTCTTAGAGAAATCCATTTCTTTGATTTGTTGTTGTTCACAAATAGAGCTGGAAGTGACATCCCAGCTGCTCGGAATAGGGGGAGGAGGTTTGTAGGCGATAGCTGGAAGTGACATCCAAACTGCTTCATTTGCTATCGCTGAAAGATGTTGTTCATGCTCTACACGGTGAGCATTGATTACTTTATGCATAGTGGTCTCTTTCTATGGTCTGCTGCTAGCATCGGTATTGCATTGAACCCTTTGTTTATCTCCGTTATTCGTAATCATCTCATCGTTCATACTTATTCTTTCGTCCAATGCTTGAGCTTTTCCTACTAGCGTGATGGTAATTCCATCCAAAGGAATTGGTGGGAGCACTTGGTGTCTTTTTGGTGTGTCTTCATTAACATATAAGTTATCATTTTCATTAATATCATTTCCTACTACATGTTTATTCTGATTATTATTCTTACCATACTTTATTTCGTCCTCTTTTTCATTAGAACCTTCAGTAATTACCATTCCATGTTTTTCCCCATTGTCCTATATTGTTACCTCATTTATATTTCGCTCCACCTCTTTTCCTTTCGTGTTCCTTGTTTCAACCCCAAAAGTTTCATAAGTTGAAACACCATTATTATTTTCAACTTCCATGTCATAGTTTTCCATTGTCTCTTCCCCATCGTATTTAGTAGCTGTCTCCAAGACTTTATCACCTCTGTCCATTTTTTCAGTTTCATTGATGTCCAGTTCTCCATCATCTTCCACAGTCAAGCATTCAAATTGATTGTGCTTCTGAATGTGATAATTAATAATGAAAGGAGACAGCTACAGTCTGCATTCGTTATAGCTGCGGATGATAAGTTTTCAGAAGTCTTCTTCTGCCCAATCTCAAGGCCTTCATCATTGATCCTTGTTGCTATTATAATTCGAGTTTCATTTTGCCTCGTAGTTGTGTGCTTTTGTTTTTCCTTGCTTCTATTAGTATTGTCTTCAATCTGTGTTTCCTTCTCATTATTGTCCTCCATGTATTCACCTTCCTCAAGCTCATGTTCCTTGTCGTTTGTTTACTCACTAGCATCCTTTTCCATGTCGTTGCCCTCCTTGCTAGCCTTTACCCTATATTGTCTCTCATATGTTTTCCTTCCCCGAGGTCCTACTCTTTTCCATCTTCTAATATTGATATGCTCAGGACCTTTATTTCTTTGTAAGTTTTTTGCAGTAATAATCGCCTTGGGTATCTCTTTGTTTTGATTTACTTTTTCCAACCTTTTGAGGAATGGGCAGCTCATGGTTTTATGTTTGAACGTCTTACATTGCGTGCAAACGTCTGGTCTCCATACGTATTCAACCTTGATCATTTAAGAACCACCCTCTGGTGTTTCAACTTCAAATTCATCTATGAGTTCCTTAGCAGCTCTGACTTCGATAATACACTTGGCGTACGTTAACCTCTCCAACCTTTCCGTGCTTTCATCCTTACCGATCCTCCTACCCAATCTGCATGCTAACCAATTAATGCCTTCATGAGTCCAAGTGAGTATTGGTAGGTTCGTGAAATAGACCCAAACAGGCACAACACTTATTTTGCCTTGAACGTTGTTAATGGAGGGGTCGTATTGTTTTAGGATAAATAACTTATTTTGCATAACTATCGGGTCTCCCTGCAGAATTCTTTCCTTGTCCTCAAAACATGAGAACTTGAATAGAAATAATGTTCCATCAGATCTAACTTTAACCTGCCCTTTGAGAGTCTAGAGACTTGAGTTTTTCCACCACCGTAGTGTAGGGTAACGGTTGGTCCAAGAAGAAACCAACAACTGCATCGCTCCATTATCTGATACTAGCTTGCATGACAACTGGATTTAGCTTCATCTTCTTTCCGCCGAAGACAGGAACCATATCAACCGAGATGTACTTCCCAGCATTTCTTGGTTTGTGCTGAAACATAGAAGTCCATAACGGTTGACATTTGTTTATTGGAATGTCATTGCCAGAGTCAGATAGAGGAGGCCTTCCAGAGCTTAGAGGATTAGGTAAGGGAATTGAGTCTGATGGATCGGGAGGTTTGGGGGTGGCGTCTGAACCGCTGACGAAGTAGAGGTTGAAGCGATGGGTTGAGAGGAATTAGGAAGAAGACGGTTAGAGACAACGGTAATAATTGGAGTGTCCGACTTTTTTTTATCGCTAATGCTAGAAGGCCCGAAATTGTTTTAGTCAGTTTGTGCAAAAATTAGATCTAACGGATACTGTACATCTTCTCCACAATTTCACCCTTGAATCGCACGTACCTCCGCGAATTGCGTGACTTCCGCACAATTTGACATCCTCTTTTTCGGGCCTCATAGCAGCGCTCATAGATTGGTTTGTTAGTCTACGACCAAACCTTTTACGGTTAATTTTCCTTACAATCATTATAAAAAATAAATGTGAAACTTTCAAAAGAAAACTTCTTTTAAAGTGTTCGCTACGTATCCTAACTGTAATGGCGCGTTTTGTTAGCTGTCGAATAATTAATTTATTTAATGATTTATATATCGATTTGGTGATATCGATAACTTAAAGTACAACGTTCGAACTTATAATTTATAATTATAATTAAAACGAACTTGAAAACGTCGTGGCAGTTCGCAATTTGGCGATTCGAACTTCAACTGAATGTACATGATTCATTTTAAGCCGGATTTTGTGAAATAAGAAACGTGTGGAACTGGTGGAGTGTATCTTTGTAGTGGAAGAGAAAAATCGAGATTTCGTCGTGTAGATTTTGAGTTATGTCCAAATCAAATTTCAGAAAAGTCGCTGTAAAATTCCTTTATAATTTGCGACGCTTTATTTACGTTATAAAAAGGGTTTTTCAATATAACTAGATATGGGGTTTGAATTTAGACGTGGTTCTTTTGAGGCGTAGAGTTAATTTAATTTTTAGAATTTTATGGTAATTTTTAATTAATTAAATAAGCGATTTTTTATTTGAAGTATTTCGCACCCTGAAATCAACATTTTGAAGTTTCAAAATATGAGTTCATCTACCGGTATTATTATATTTTTGGAATCGTGACACATCGCTTGTCACAACGGTGTTTTCATTTCTGTCTAGCAGTCCGTTAAACAAATGAAATTGTGGAACGAAGAATGTAAAACATCACTTGAAAACAAAATATATGTATTGACCGCATACTCTACCAAACAGACACCAAGACTAAAGCATGTATGGTAACATCAATACCAAATCCAAGGCCAAAAATATGCCACACTACTTGTGATTTTCCACAAACTGAAAGAATACTCCACGTCCTCTGTATATACATGCATATAAATACCCCCTCTTTCACAATCCCTTTAAGACCTAATCCCTCTGAACCATTTGTTTCAGCAGCCACAAAACTTTTCCATTTCTCCAACAAAATGAAGTCAAAACAAAAGGGGGACGAGGTACTGGAAGTCGGATTGTGACAGAGAAGGGGTGCGCGGATGGTATAAATGGGGATTGAAAGGTGCGTGGTCTTCATCACTACAACAAAGAGGAGACGTTGGAAGGAAGAAAGGACGCTGGTGGATTGTTGTAGCTTGTGGAGGAGTGCATGAAAATGGGGTTCAATGGAGGAGCTGTCGACAAACCGTGATGCATGAGTTCAAGCGTGGAGTAGGACAGTCGGGCGATGGGCTGAGGCGGTAGAGGAGAAGTAGGGAATTCCATTTGGTGGTCTGGTTTCAAAGAGCAGTGATGATCGGTGCAGGTTATTGGAGTCGGTTGTGAGCATTGGGAAGTTTTGTGTGACACCAGAAAAGACAGAGAAACAGTAAGTGATGGAGGAGCTGAAGCACATTACTGTGGAGAATGAGGAACCGTTCGAGGTGGAGCTTGTTTACATTGCTGAGTGCGGATGTACAAAGGAAAGGGAGTGAAGAGACAGGAGAAAATGACGAGAAGAATTTTGGGATTATTTTGCTTGATTTGTAAAGGGAGTATGGGAGGGAGATGTTTATGGCGTGAAAATGTCGAAGTTGGAAAATCTGGGGACGGGATTTTCATAATGCGGGAAGATGGAAATTTTCTTGGAGCGGGTGGACTGAATAGGTGTGGGCCGAAGGTCATAAGGGTGAGAGGCCCAAATAGTTTGATAATTTAAAATTTTAGTTTTATTAAATTAGTCCATAACTTATATATGTAATGTCTCGAACATACGACTTCAGAATATCAAATGATCAGATTCGTTGAAATTGTACGAAGACAGACACTACATACTTGAATTGGACTGGAGAATTTCTGGAGCCGGGTGCAATTCATGGAAAAATCAAATGTTTGATCAGAATCAACAACAGTTTATCGTTCTTTAACGATGAACTGCAAATGTGAGTAAATCTCACAAACTCTAAACAGTTTATTTTCACGTTGTATTCTTAGAACTGTTAAAATATTGTCTGTTCGACTGTGTGTTGATTGTTTGCTTGAACTGCTAGTCAGTTAGTAGAGATTTTATATATATATTTACGTATGTATATATATATATATATTTATAAACCGTCAAATAGTTATATGTTGATTCTGTTTATCAGAATATTATACTGGGTTTGTTTAACATCTGTGGATGCAGGGAAACAGGTTGGAGGAATCCGACTGGATTCCTCAACATTTATTTTACCGTTTTTCATATATTATGATATACGATGTGTTATGAAATCTGTTATTAATTTCATATGTTTGAATGATACCGATCATTGTTATACGACACGTTAAACACCGTAGGTGATACTAGGATGTAAAAAGGGAATTTTCAATGTTTATATTGAAAATAAATCTTATTTATAAAGTCGATAGGATTTTATAAAATGAAAACATTTATTTATTTAGGAAATAAATAAAGGAACATTTATTTAGATTATAAATAAATGGAATAAAGGAATATTTATTTAGGAAATAAATAAAGGAACACTTGTTCGGAAAATAAATAGAATTATACAAGGATAGATTTAAACACGTGCTTCGCACACGGTATAACACGATATGGATTTAAATGAGATATTTAATAGGAAATCTGTTTTAAACAGATAAATTGAAGTAGATTAATTTATAAATAATGTTTTATAAATTAAATAAATTATTATCGTTGATAAATGGAATATATATAAGTCTGGACTTATATAGAGAAGTAGAAACGTTATTAAAAGGACATTTATAAAGTGAAGAACCGTTACTGAAAGTAAATCTTTATAAATGGATAAACGTTGTAAAAAGTAAATCTTTATCAATGGATAAACATTGTAAAAAGGAAATCCTTTGAAATGAATAAACGTTAATAAAAGGAGTTAATCGAATTTAGTTATTCGAAATGAGTTATTCGAATTAGATATTTGAATAGAGTTAAACACATTAGAGTGATTCGAATTACTTATTCGAATAGAGTTAAACAAAGTAATTTGTTAGGTTAACCAAAGCAAGTTAGTCGAGTTAATCAAAGTAATTGGTTAAGTTAACCAAAGTAAATTAGTTAAGATAAACTAAGCGGTTAATCGAAGTGAATTAGTTGAGTTAAACTAATTGGTAAATCAAAGTGAATTAGTTGCGTCAAACTAAGTGAATTAGTCAAGTTAAACTAATTGGTTAATCGAAGTAAAATTAGTTGGGTTAATCAAAGTGAATTAGCTGAGTTAAACTAAGTAAATCGGTTAGTGTTAATCAAAGTGAATTAACTAAGTTAAACTAAGTGGGTTAGTTCAGTTAATCGAGACAAGTAAATCAAGTTAGGTTAAACCATTTGAGTTAACCAGTTAGAGTTAACCATTTGAGTTAACCAGTTAGAGTTGACCAGTTAAAGTTGACCAGTTAGAGTTATCCAAGTGGAGTTAATCGAGTAGCGTTGTCGAATATCACTTATTCGAAGAAGAGCTATCAAATATAGTCTATTCGAGTGGAGAAATCAAATGTTATTCATTTGAGAAGAGTTATCGAATATAGTTTATTCGAGTGGAGAAATCAAATGTCATTCATTTGAGAAGAGTTATCGAATATAGTTTATTCGAGTGGAGAAATCAAATGTTATTCATTTGAGAAGAGTTATCGAATATTATTGATACGAAGAGGAGTTATCGAATATTGGTTATTCAGAGTTAGTTAATCCAAAGGAATTATTCGAAGAGTTAATCCAAAGGAGTTATTCGAAGTTAGTTAATCCAAAGGAGTTATTCGAAGTTAGTTAATCCAAAGGGGTTAGTCGAAGAGTTAATCGAATATAGTTATTCGAAAGAAGGTGTTAATTGAATATAGTTATTCGAGTAAAGTTAAAAGAGTTAATCGAATTTAGTTATTCGAAATGAGTTATTCGAATTTGATATTTGAATAGAGTTAAACACATTAGAGTGATTCGAATTTCTTATTCAAATAGAGTTAAACACGTAAGAGTTAATTGAATATTAGTTATTCAATTAGAGTTAAATAGAATTTAGTTATTCGAAAGGAGTTAATCAATTTGAGTTAAGTTAATCGATTTGAATTAAGTTGAATCGAAATGGAGTAAATCGATTAGAATTAAGTTAATCGAGTTAGAGTAAATCGAATATTGGTTATTCGAAGGTAAGTTATTCGAATTAGTTATTCGAAGGAGTCGATCAAATGAGTGGATCCAAAGGAGTTAGTCGAATATTAGTTATTCGAATAGAGTTAAAGGAGTTATCGTTTTTAGTTTGATCGAAGGAGTTATCGATTAGTAAATCGAAAGGAGATTTTCGAATATAGCATATTCGAAAGAAAGAGATCGAATATTGTTTATTCGAAAGAGAGAGATTTCGAATATGAGTTATTCGAAGAGAGATAATCGAATATAGGTTATTCGAAGAAGAGTTAATCAAATAGAGATTACTCGAAAGAGAGTTATACGTCGAATTCGAGTATAGCGAATTCGGGAAAGTACTATTTACTTTCCAGGGTTTAAATCAAGATTTAGTTATTGATTTAGAAATTAGGTGTCTGTTAAATTATTCGAGTTAGGAAATAAAGTTATAATTTAGGAGATATTGCAGAAGTAGGAATTATAACGTTATAGTTATAATCAAACGCTGGCATATAAGAAGTGGATTCGTAACCCGAATCCGAGAATTTGCGTAAACAGATGATTGTAAAAAGTGAGCGATGAGCTTCATCTATTTCACAGTAAAGGACGTTGTTCAATTAAGGTCTGCGAGGTAATTATACCCCAACTTGATTGACTTCAGAATTGACAAAGGAATAGTTGTGGTTCGATCTAAAAGGTTGATTAGGAATAAAGCTAAGGAATAAGCGATAAATGGATTAAGCGAAACGATGTTTTATACAACGTTCATTGGAAATCCGTAAATGAGTTTTGGAAACGTTTTCCAAATATAGTCAGATATGTTTTCTAAACATAGAAAATGAAATGTTTTGATGATAAGAATTTAAGAAATAGAGTTAAGCAAATTCAGAAACTAATTGGAGAGGGTAAGTTGAACGGTCTTCTAAGGGACGATCTGATGTTGGTTTTCGACCTTCCGTATTGATACTTAGAGAATTGTTCTCATACTAGTTACAGTTAGGGACTGATAGTTGCGAAATAATAGTGATGTGAAAATAAGCTAGGGAAATGTTTTCCAATGATTAATAACATATATTTTCTAAATATATGAAATAAGGAAATATGAACATATGATGATTGATCGATCGAATTTCCATTTGGAAATAAGATCGTTGTTCGTACACCGACATGTTTTCATTTTGATAGTTGAATCACAGACTATCAAAGTTTTTACCATTTTAACGATTGTTAATATGGAGAGACCGGTTGGATTATTATCCAAAGAACCACTCTGTATTGGCATAAGCGTTGCGAGCAATATCTGCCAAAGATAGATTGAAGATGGAGTAAAGTGCAAGGGCTGTTGTATAAGTCTTAGATAATAGTGACTAAGATGGATATACTGAATAGTGCCTTCGGTTTGTCCAGTCCCAGGACAACGTATATGGAAGAAGGTCTGACAGAGTATATCCAATAGATCGCGTAAGTTGATCTGTTCAAACGTATTCACGTTTGGTGGCGGAGGAATTCGTTTCTCTTAGCTGTATACCCGTGTTATTTTTGGATAAGTCAATTTGTGATTTGGCGGGTATGACGATGTGGCATTCAAAGTGAATGGTGATCAGATGTTCTGAAGATAGACATAGCCTCTAGCCTCACACCGGGAAGTAACAAAAGTTGGGCTAGGCAGCATGGCTAGTTGGGTCATCCCCAAGCAGGGTGTATTGTCACCGATCTAGGGAATATCCATATTTATACTTCTTTTTGATTCTGTATCTTCGGATGACGATTTGATGGCCTATAACCGTGGTGGCAATATATTCGCGACACTCAAGCTAAATGAGTGAGCGGTCATGTGTGGCCGGGTTGCAAGACGTTCTTGTTGAACCCTGAGTGTATCACCTCTAGAGTACACTATTCAGAAGGTGCTCCCATACCTTGTCTGTTGGAATCCATTCTCCGATAAGAGCCCTGCGGTTTATGATTTTATACTATGTATGTAGAACGTGAGATGCAAGCGTTTCTGCTAGATTGATACCTATTTGTACTTAGACATTATTATAATATCACAATGATATTGCTTGTCAAAGTTGTTCAGATACTCATAAGGGAAAAACCCGTTCCGTATTCACGGCGTGGTCTTATGAGATATCCTATACCTGTTTTAAACTATTTTACTCATACCAGTCCCATGACTGACCCGGGGTTTACTTTGTTGTTTTCCCTAAACTCTTGGGTGCCTAAATTTGTACGGGCAGTCAAGTAGTCGGGATTTACAGATATACATGGAGAGCATGGAGCAGGAGACTTCAAGATTCTATAGCTATAGTTATTTCCGCTGTGTTGTAAGTGTTGTACTTTGATAAGTGCTATTGTATATATATAACTGTGTACTTCAAAGTTATGTTATATATTATATGTTATTCGTTCCGCTGTGAGATTCGTGTTACTCTGATGATTCTGATGTTCTTCTTCTTCTTCTTCTATTCTATTAGTTCTATCTTTTCTTTCTCACCTTCTAAATTCTTTCACTAACGTCTCGGAATTTCCGACTCTCGAGGAGTCGGAAATTTCCAGCCGTTACACTAACTGAACTTTACTTTGAAAAGTCACTATTCATTTTAAACCAAAAACGTTGATATGCCAAAAGTGTATTAAATTTACTTCAAAATCATTTTTTACAGTTACAAATAATCATCGATATTTCATTATCTATCCATCCATCTAAAATCGGACATCGATATTAAGTTTCAATTTTCCATCGAATATTATATTATTAAAATATTTATTTTATTTTC
The DNA here is from genome assembly GCA_030737875.1 of Allium sativum. Taxonomy (NCBI): domain Eukaryota; kingdom Viridiplantae; phylum Streptophyta; class Magnoliopsida; order Asparagales; family Amaryllidaceae; genus Allium; species Allium sativum. The sequence goes on from CM060920.1 coordinate 654,287,681, forward strand.
GGATTAGAATAACATTCAATAGAAACTATACAACTCTATTTATATGAATTTTATACATCCAACAATAGTTGTAACAACTATCATACATCTAAGTAACATTCAGTGTGCACCTATGTTTGCATAAACTTCAAATAAATAATTGACGTTTATTTCAATCTATCAATCAAAAGATCAACATACAAACTACATACAAGGGGAGATGTGTAAATAAAACATCATCCCAAAACCCGTGTGGGGATTTCAACCAACAAAAAATCAATTCAAATATGCTACCGATTCGTGAATTTAATCATATCCAATTCAATTTAAATTATTTTTCAAACTGACCTATTTCACTTAAACGAGTAATGATAAATTCACGGTTTGAACCATAAGTGGATATTTAATCTAATTTCAACAACCATGAATTTACTAACATTATTTTAATTTGTTAATTAGCTTAAATTCTCATCCAAAACATAACACAACAAATCAACAATTCATCCATCGGATTTGCAAACAACTGTGATGTGAGCTACCATATACCTATATCAAACAAACTTGTCTATTTTATTCATTCAATATACAAGTACAAATATTCTGTGAATGTATCTAAATAGTGGAGTATTAAATAGCTGTCCGTGATAAATAAATAAATTAAAACTACAGTTTTTGCTATTGTTTAACCAATTAAATGTCAAATATTTCAATGTCGTATTAACTCCTAATTAACCATTTTCAAACTTCCAGTTCACTTAATATCTTCGTACTAACTTCTATCGCTAAGAGCTTAACTAATTAATTTTTCAACTGTAATTAAACTACACAAATATACTAATTTGATTGGGAAGCTCTCACCCCAACCACCGAACTACAGTATACTGCAACATCGGATCTTTGCGCGCTCGCTATGGCTTAAAAATGTCGCCTTTTCTTCTCCGATCGACTTGAAACTTCTAAGCAATGCTTGCACACACTTTATCTTGAGTTTAGAGGCGGAAAGTCATGATTTTTAGTGGTTTGGAGGTTAGTGGGTCCCGGGTCTTCATTGTCCAGCGTAGAGCTGATGTGGCAGGGGTGACGTGGCACGTAGGGTCTGCTAGAAGGTTGCTAAAGGTAGTAGAAGTGGTGTAGTCACTTAAAGATGGAAGCTTTCACACAATGGAGGAGAATGGAAGAGTTTGAGGGGAGAGGGAGAGGGCCCACAGCCTGACCTAGGGAGGCATGCTAATGTGGCGGCAAGGTGTTGGTGGTGGCGGTAGTAGCCCCTAGGCTGCGGGTGGAGGGAGAAAGGAGATGCTTCCATCATTTAAATTTTGGAGCTTTAAGTGTATTTTAATGAAATGGAAGAATACTTAAGTTTAATTAAACTTAATTAGAGCCAAATCAGGTCATGAATGACCAAATGAATGGGAGAATGCCAAGTGGACGAGAGATGAGTTGATTGTTTAATTTGTATTGGTTGAACACTATTCATGGCTTGATGTATTTTGACGATGTATCGATTACACCGTACAAACTTCGTTCTAGTCTCACCGCCACACATTAACTCCAAAAATTTTGAAATTTGAAATCTAGCCACGTTATGGAGTTACGGTTCCAAAGAATCAAGTTTCATCGAATTTGGAGTCCGTTTGAAAATTTTCCTTATTTCTAGCTTAAATAGAATTCAAATCGAAATTTCAACCTATGTTTATATACCGTTCTTTCGCATACAAACTCCATGTAACAACCCGGAAAATCTGAACCAGATTGAAAATTTTAAATTGGCTATTTTAGTGGATTTTAAATATTTAAAATAAATATTTAAAATAATAACGACGAAAATGGTGTTTGAATCGACGCTTGAAAATAAATATAATAAATTCTAATTATAAACAAGGCCTGAAATGGTGCGGTAGTTTCAAAATTTGAATTCAAACTTCGACTAACTGTACCAGGGGCAAAACAAAACGGATTTTAGTGAAACCAAAAATATTTAAATCTGTTAGTGAATATCTTTCTAACGAATCTGAAAAATCGAAGTTTCTTACCGGGAAGCAAAAGTTATGGCCAAATGAATTTTCAGAAAGGTCGCTATAGAGTTTATATAGCCCGTGAAAATGGTCATTTTGCAAACGACCTCAGAATTCGACGAAACCACTTTTGTTGCATCCGGGATGTCAAATTTTTGCTAGATTTCAAATTTCATAATTTTTGAAGCTAGTTTGTGAGCGTGGCAAAAGAAAATGTGTTTGGTCGATTTCTATTAAATTGGATCGACCAGAAAAGGGCCATTTTTCAAACGATCTCAGAATTCGACGAAACTAGTTTTGTTGGGACCGTATCATCAAAACATAGCTAGATTTATTTTTCGGGATTTTTTAGGATCAGTATGTGGGCCCGGCAAATTGAAATGTCTGTTCAAATTAAATATTGAATGTTTTATATTTTAATTTGAAGAGAAACTGACTCAAACAGTCGAATAGGCCTACGAAACATATCCCATTGTGTTCGGAATGGGGGTATTTAGCTAGGGACGACAGTCGTTGGGTTTGGAGTTCGTATGAGATAAGGGGTATTTTTGGATTTTTAAAATATATAAATAAAATAAAAATCTCTGATTGGCTCACACTTCTCTCTCTCTCTCTCTCCCCGTTTGAAAATCGCGAACGACGGAAACCGATTCCAAGCTTCTCTCTTCATTTTCTCCCTCTACAAGCAAAATCAGTCCCTCCTCCAGTTGAAGATTTTGAAGAGCTCGAGACGAGCTTCAAATCCATACCAGGATCAACCTCCCTCGTGCACCGTACGTCGAGATCTGAACCCGGGAAGCCGCCACCTTTAGCTCGCCGCCGAGCCCGCCTGGAGCCGTCGAACTGACCTACTCCCCCCGGTGCCTGAGCGCCACTCCTCCCCCTTCGACACTACATAGCCTGATCCTCTTCAAGCTTCACGGATTTCGAGTAAAATCGAAACCTAGTTTCGAACCTTTCAGCTGAGGTAGGGCTTTGTTAATTTCAAACTGATTGTAACACTCTAAAGCGTTGCAAACTTCTAAAAATCGTATCTTTTTCATTTTTGATCGAAATCCGGTGAAATAAGAGACAGTGGACTCGTGTGGACGCCTTCTACATTCTAGAAGAGACCGCATATTTTTCTGAGCCTTGTGCAATTTTTGGTGGACTGGAACCCAATGTGAGATTTCTGAATTATAAACGATATGGAAATGACGATGTATAAATTATATATGTGAAGTATGAGTTATATAAGCGTTGTACACCTCATGTATAAGCGCTGCATAAGTTGTACGTTCGATGTATAAGTTATATGTGCGTTGTAAAAATTATATATGTGTTGAAATAGAAGTGAAATATACTTATATATATATATATATATATATATATATATATATTAATATTACGGCCCTCGTCCACAAACCATGGACGATATTTATTGGTTGTGATTGGTGTGAAAATTGGTTGATAGTGAATGGTTGATTTGAATTATTTGTGGTTGAAATTGATTGATTGTGGTTGAAAAATACCCGTTTGTGGTTAAGAATTATTTGGTTGAAACCACAAAGGATTAGTTTGTGGAAAAGAAAAAGATAAACATGTCGCCTGCGTGCGAACTAGATGCATGAAATCCCCATTGTCAAAAGCTGCGAGGCTTTAAGGTAGAGCGAGGAACCGTACTAGGGACGGTCCCGGTTTTAACTACCTTGCTGTTATGCTGCCGAAATTTTCTGAAATATTTCTGTGTTAAAATTATTTTCTTGTGTTGAAACAATATTCGTGTGTTGAATAGAAATTCATGTGTTGAATAGAAATTCATATGTTGTATAGAAATTCATGTGTTGAAAAACATTCATGTTTTGAAATAAATTTTTTTATAATAAAAATCATATTTTTATCATCTATATGAACTATAAAAAATAGTCGTGTTTTGAAATAAATTGTTTTATAATAAAAATCATATTTTTATCATCTATATAAACTATATGAAATAGTCGTGTTTTGAAATAAATTGTTTTATAATAAAAATCATATTTTTATCATCTATATGAACTATATATAATAGTTGTGTTTTAAAATAATTTTTTTTATAATAAAAATCATATTTTTATCATCTATATGAACTATATGAAATAGCCGTTTTTTGAATTAAATTGTTTTGTAATAAAAATCATATTTTTATCATCTATATAAACTATATAAAATAGTCGTGTTTTGAAATAAATTGTTTTACAATAAAAATCACATTTTTATTATATACATGAATCATTAAAAATAGTGAAGTGTTGAAATAAATGTCTGTTGGATAAAAATATCATTTTTATCAAGTGTATGAAAAGAATATGGTTTTGAAATCGAATAATAGATTATATTTATATATATATATATATATAATTAAAATAAATCGAATAACGAAGCTATAGTTCATGTTTTGAAACCGTAATTTCAAACGATTAGTGCGGGAGATCTGACCATCGGATTTTCTTGAAACCGAAATCGTTGGGTTCGCTTTGGAAATATCTTTCCAACGACACCAACTTTGTGAAGATCCAACGGTTTGATTGTTTGGAATGTTTAAATCAAATCTGAAGAAAAACAGCGCCAAAATCGATTATATTTATATACATATATATATATATAATTAAATTAAATCGAATAACGACGCTGTAACACCCCACCTCCGCCAGGGTAACTCTTGCAAGTACACTGACTTTGGAGGGGCGTTAAACAAGGTGAACATGCATGCAGATATCACAAGACAGAACATATAAGTAAAACAGAGTAAGTAAAGCAGCGGATAAAACTAGCATTTCAAAACCATAGTCATGTTACAACAAAGTATTTGGTCATTATTTTCCAACAACAAAGTCTAGAGAAAAACATAAACTGAAAAATTGAAATACATAAAGTACTATCCCCAAAGTGAAGTGATAAACCATAGCAAGCTCAATGTCCAGAACCGTACATGAGCAAATCCCGTAAGCAAGCTATAAAGATACAAGCTAAGCTCCAATGTTCCCACCCTGAGAACCTGAGGGGGGGGGGGGACGGAAGAAAAGAGGCGAAAGAAATCAGGTCAGTCAAAAAGACTGGTAAGCCCTAACTACTATCAGTCCATGAACTAGTAAAGTTAACTGGCATGAGAAGCTGAGATGAACATAAGGATAACAACATACTAGCATGATGATTAACTAACAAGATAGATAAAGGTGTCATCGCATAATCAAGGTTAAGTTTTGCACCACGGGTGTACTAGCATTCTAACATGTCAAGTAAAAACAAGAATTGATCCCTTGGCCCACGCTTGGCCCAATATCATGAGGTGACCTAAATCAAGGCCCAACTACACGGTCTAGTTGATCGGCTCCCTATAAGCCTAACTCGTCAAGTGTCGGTGTCATACGGCCCAAACATGCAATGTAGTTAACTGTGCTAGGTACACCCTAGGGTGTATCAAGTCCTAGGGTGTCAACCTCGGACACCAATCAAGTATGCACAGTCTAGATCTACTGCTACCCATGCCTGATTCTCCAACTCCGGACTATGTGCACGACCATAGTCCGCCTGGACCTTCACCGGCGTACCTACTCAGCCGTCGTTTTGGTCGCTTACATGTCAGCCCAGTAATCGTGCCCCACCCTAGCCTAGTTCTAGGGTCTTATGATACTATCAAGAGGGTTACTGCTGAAAAGGACCACGCAACTAGGGTTTCTTAACGGGTTAAATGTCGTTAACCCGATCCAAACGTGAATTAAATTGGTTAAGTGTACCCAAGGTTCATGACTTAACCCCGATTAACCCATCCAGCCCAAATTGGTTAAGTATTAAGTGGACCATGACTTAACCCTAATCAGGAGGCATTAATTAACTTAATGTGCCTTAACCTCTCACATTAGACCTTGTTGTGGTTACTAGTTAAGCCGGGCAGGTCCGGGTAGCTTTACACCACAACTTGGTCTAACCTCGGGTTCGAGCACAACATGACCAACTTCTCACATTGAGTCCTATTGTTTGTAGCCACTAGTTAAGCCGGGCGGGTCCGGGTAGATTTATGCTACAAACTCAACCCAACCTCGAGTTGGCCACACTCATATTTTCTAAGTGTCATGTCATTATGTTTCCAAAACATAATTACATATCACGTCATGTTATAAAAACCATGTTTATGTCATAGTGTTACCCAACCCCAACGTAATCCCATCGTTTACATAATCGCAACAACGCATAAAGGATAAAATAGGGAACTTGGCATAATCATGACAAAAAGATGTTGAAGCCACAAGTTTAACATGGTGGCATATGAAATGTACATATGTTCATATACTTGCATATTGCATTATTAGGCTTCAAAAGTATGCATAAAACCAAACTTAGAATATAAGTGATACAATGTGATAAATGACATGTAGAAGTTGCTAGAAGTTCACATTTAGCCTCACATGCAAGTTATCATAAGGGATATGATAACTTCCATGTTGCCAAAATGCAACCTTTAACATAAAGCTTGAAGCTTGAAGCTCACAAACTCAAGTTTAACTTGCATAACATGATAACATGATCATCCCAAACTTGCATAACATAGCAACATGTGTCATACCTAATGATCAACCAAACTTGCATATCATAATGATCAACCAAACTTGCATATCATAATGATCAACCAAACTTGCATATCATAATGATCAACCAAACTTGCATATCATAATGATCAACCCCAAACTTGCATCATTCATTTAACTTTAGAGTTCAAAAATGAAAGTAGAAAAGGGCTTACAATGCTATGAAGACACAAATGAATATTTATTAAAAGATTGAAACGAAACCCTTATGCAATCACCAAAAATCCCAAATATGCAAGCTCCAAATGAAAAACCCTTGAGCCAAATCAATAAAAAACCCTTGCTTTGAAATAGAAATGTTGCAACTTGACTTGAATGCAAGCTAAGAACACTCATACAAGCTTGAATACACTTGTATGAACTCAAAATCTCTCATATAAATAACTTAGAAATTTTAGCATGAGAGTGGAGGCCATGAGAGGAACAAATTTGACATAGTTTAGTTGTAGGATTGAATAATGGTGATTTAGGCTAGGCTTAGGGGTCTTTTTATAGAAGATTAGGATAGTATTAGCCATAGGATTAACCCTAGATTCAATCCAAGCCATCAAATCCCATCATAAGCCTCCAAAACAGGTCCAAACAGCCAAAACAGGTGCACCAGGCCGACCTGGCCGACCAGGGAGGTCGACCCCCAGGTCGACCCTAGGGTCGACTCCCCAGTCGACCTGGGGGGCAGGTCGACTCCCCAGTCGACCCCCAGGTCGACCCCCTGGGTCTGGCGGGAATTTTCCCGCCACTTCTGATTTTCGTAAATTTGAATCTGTTTTGAATTTGAATTTTTCGTGAAACTTCGCGAAGCCATATCTTGGTCATACGGACTCCGATTTTCAAAAACTCGGACTCTATTTCGCGTATTTTTCCGAGACGAACGCAATGGCACAGCCCGTTTCCCTTGATTCAGATTTTACAGTTTAATTCTGCCTTGATTTGTGTTATAACATGTTATTCAAAAATACGGTTTGTTACAAACGCTGCAGTTCGTATTTTGAAATCGGAAATTCAAACGAGTGTACCGGGAGATCCGACCGTTAGATTTTTCCCAAAATTGAAACCTTTGGATTCGTTTCGAAAAGATCTTTCTAATGATATAAAATTTGTGAAGATCCAACGGTTAGATTTTTAGATATGTGTAAATCAAATCTGAAGAAAATAAGCGCCTCGACCACGTTATGGCCTGAAGCGTCATTTAAATAAATTGGCTATTTTTAAAATGAATAAAAATAGCGATAAATCGTGATAAAATATTATAAACGATATGGAATGGAAATAAACTGAATTTGCTCGGTTTATGTGATATTTGATGGTTGAATGTGTTTAACATGAAAACTATACTAAGGAATTATCTTTGATAAAAATAATGGGAACCTTTCCTTAAAAATGTGAAATTTAGAAACTAACTGAAGGTTAGCTAAGTCGAATGGTTTCCTGGGTTTTGATCTGATGTTGGTTTCGACCTTCGGGGTTAATATTTGGGAAATCGTTCTCTTACTAATTTGCGGTTAGTGAATAATGAATTGGAATAAGGCGTATGATGTGTTTGTGTAACACTTGTCAATTATATACGCGAGTTACTCAGAAAGACCGGGTTTATCCCATTCTGGATAACTGAATCGACGATAAGAGGTCGATGATGAAGAGCTTGGTTGAAGACCGGAGATCTTCACCTCGGTTGGATGATAACTGATGTCCTGATTGGGAGGCATCCCAAAATATGGATAATGAGTGGTGATCATCCAGACGTACGTGGAGATCGATGGGTATGCGAGGTATATAGTGCCTCTGGTTTCGTTCAGACCCAGAACGGACTTGTAAATGGACTGTGTGTCTGACATTGTAATTCATTCTGTGTGATTGATAGCCGTCAGTTGCATGGGGTGAATTGCCTATGTGGCATGCTAAGATGCAGTGATCAAGGCTTCTGTTTAAAAGCAAAGTCTTGTGGTTGATGATCAAAGCACCGCCTATGTAGCGTAGCTTTGTGTATAACGTGAATTCGCGAGCCTCACACCCTGTAACAACCCGTATTTTAAATAACCTGTTATAACATAAATCGAGGCAGAAATTAATTATAAAATCTGAATCAAGGGAAACGGGCTATGCCATTGCGTTCGTCTCGGAAAAATACGCGAAATAGAGCCCGAGTTTTCGAAAATCGGAGTCCGTATGACCCAGTTAAGGCCCATTGAAGTTTTCAGAAATTTCCATGTTAAAAACAGATTTAAATTTTAAATTAAAAACAAGGATTAGGGCTAATTGGTGTCAGGCGGGAAAACTCCCGCCAGGACCCCCATGTCGACAGGCATGTCGACAGGGGTCTTAGGGTGTCGACTGCCCTGTCGACACGGGGTGGCCAGGCAGTTTTGCCTGGCGCACCATTTTGATCTGGGCTTGGTCTTGTGGCTTGGTTCTAGAGAATTCCTAAATCTGACGGGCCTAAACTAACCTAGGGTTAATTCTAGGGCTAAAAACACTCTAATCTTCTATAAATAAGCCCCTAAACCTACCCTAAACCCTCATTATTCACTCTAGCAACCAAACTATGTCAAATTGAATTCTCAAATGGCCTCCACCTAAGAACCCTAGCCTCCACCCTCTTCAAAAATCATTTCTATGAAGGTTTTGATGTTCATACAAGCATTTCTAAGTTGTATGAATGATCATTAGCTTGCATACATCATCAAGTTGCAAGCTTTATTTGCTAAGCTAGAGTTTTTGGGGTTTTTGTTAATTGGAGCTTTGTTTTGGGTTTTTATATGCTTGCATAAAGGGCTTTTCAATCTTTATTAGTGGATTTGTGTCTTCATAATAGTTGTAAGCCCTCTTACCTTCATTTTAGAAACTCTAAAGTTAATATGTGATGAAAGTTGGGATTTATGCATGTTTAATAAGTTATGCATACTTATGCAAGTTCACTATGCTATGTTATGCATGTTTAATAAGTTATGCATGCTTATGCAAGTTCACTATGCTATGTTATGCATGTTTAATGAGTTATGCATGCTTATGTGAGTTCACTATGCTATGTTACACATGTTTGATAAAGTATGCATGTTTATGCAAGTTCACTATGCTATGATTTGCAAGTTTAACAAGTTATGCATGTTTATGCAAGTTTACTATGCCTTGATTTGCAAGTATGACAAGTTATGCATGCTTATGCAAGTTCACTATGCCATGATTTGCAAGTTTAACAAGTTATGCATGTTTATGCAAGTTCACTATGCTAAGTTATGCAAGCCCAACATGTTATGCATGTTTATTATGATGTGTGAGGTTCATCATGTATGTTGTGCCAAGTTCCCTCTTTCTACCCTTTTATGCGTTATGACGAATATGTAAGCGATAGAATGACGTTGGGGGTTTTTGGGTAAAACTTAAAATACATGAAAATATAAGATTGGGAATTTACCTATTAAGTTAGGTCTACCCCTTGGGAATTTACCTATTAAGTTAGGTCTACCCAAGTATTTGTTAAACTTGTAATTATGGTTTGAAAATAAAGTGGACATGACACTTAGAAAACATGTGTGGCCAACTCGAGGTTGGGTTGAGTTTGTAGCGTAAACCTACCCGGAACCGACCGGCTTAACTAGTTGCTACAAACAATAGGACCCAATGTGAGAAGTTGGTCATGTGTACCTGGGACCCGAGGTTAGACCAAGTTGTGGTGTAAAGCTACCCGGACCCGCCCGGCTTAACTAGTAACCGCAACAAAGTCTAATGTGAGAGGTTAAGGTACAATTAAATTAATGCCTCATGATTAGGGTTAAGTCATGGCCCACTAATACTTAACCAATTTTGGGGATACGAGGGATTAGATGGGGTTAAGTGGTGAACTGTTGGTTACACTTAACTAATTTAATCCATGATTAGTGAGGGGTTAAACCACACTTAACCCTCTTAGAAAACCCTAGCAACGTGGTCTGTTCAAGCAGTAATCCCAGTTTGGTATCGTTCACAACCCTAGAGGCTATGCTAGGGCGGGGCACGATTACTGGACTGATGTAAGCGACCAAAGCGACGGCTGAGTGGTACAGCGGTGCGGGTCCAGGCGGGCTACGGACGTGCACGTAGTCCGATGTTGGACAAACTCGAGGCACGGGTACCAGTAGGTTTAGGCTGTGCATTATTGCTTAAGTGTCTGGGGTTGACACCCGAGGGCTTGATACACCCAAAGGTGGACCCAGCACAGTCTGACTACAACCATATGTGGGCCGTATGGACACCAACACTTGACGTGTTAGGTTTATAGGGAGCCGATCGACTAGACCGTTGGGCTGGACCTTGTATTAAGGTCACCTCATGTTATTGGGCCAAAGTTTGGGCTGAGGGATCAATACCTGTTAGGTTAGTTGCTAGTACACTGTGGTGCAAAGCTTAATCTTCTTTATGTGATGTCACCTTTATCTATTACCAGTATGTTCATCTCAGTTTCCATCATGATGTTAGCTTTATTAGTTTATAGACTGATCGTAGTAGGGCTTACCAGTCTTTTTGACTGACCTGTTTTCTTTCGCTTCTTTTCTTCCGCCCCCCCCCCCCCCCCCCAGGTTCTCAGGGAGGGAATAGTGGTGCTTAGCTTGGATCGCTTGCTTGTTCACTGGATAGCTCATGTATGCCTGGACATTGAGCTCGCTATGGTTTATCACCTTTATTTTTGGGGATAGCACTATGTATTTCAGTATTTCTGTTTATGTTGTACTAGACATATTTATTTTGGCAGATGACTTTATGATGTACTAGACTTGTTTTGAGATGGTTTGAGATATTCCGCTGTTTTATTCTCACTTACTCTGTTTTGCATATATATTTATGTTCCTGTTCTGCCTTGATATATCATTATGCATGCTTACCCAGTTCTAACGCCCCCCAGAAGCTAGTGCCCCCGAAAGAGTGACCCTAGCGGAGGTGGGGTGTTACAAATTTGGTATCAGAGCATATGGTTTACGAGAAAGAACAAAAAGCTTTTTAAAAGACTTTTGAAAAACTATTTTCAAAACAAGTATAAAGTATTTTCCAAAGAAAAGTCTAGTATTTTAAAAGGCTATTCCCCAAAAAGCCATTAGCGTTATCCTTCGTTCCCTTGACCTAATCTTATCTTATCCTTCGTTTCAGTATGGCTGAGGATCTTGCCATCCCGGATGGAGTAAACATACCACTCTGGTATAGGAGACTTCTAGAAGCTAGGGCGGCAGCCGGCCCCGCAAACCCTACTCCCACTCCTCCTGCTGTAGTTGAGAATCCTATCCCTAATGTCCCTCCTCCGGTGATTCCTGTTCCCCCTCCTCCAGCAGTTAATATTCCTCCTCCCGTGGCTAATGTTCCTCCTCCTCCTGTTGCTGAGGCTCCTCTTCCTCCTCCTCCCCCTCAGCATCCTCAGGTTGAGTTTACAAAGGTTTGTAAAGACTTCAAGGCAATGGGAGGCAAGAATTTCCTAGGCACAGAATCTTTTGTTGAAGCTAGGAATTGGCTGAAAGACACTGAGGACTTGTTTGCTATCTTTGGGATTGATGACGCGAGGAAGATCTTATTGACAGTATGGCTTTTGAAGGATGAGGCGGCCTATTGGTGGGAGGTCACCAATGGGACGAGGCCCGTTGAGACTTGGGCCGATTTGAGGGCTAGATTTGTGGCCAAGTTTCTATCTTCTGCTGAGGCGAATTTACAGATGGAGAAGTTCATTGCATTAAAGCAAGGTGATATGTCTGTCAAGGAGTATGTGAACAAGTTTAATCAGCTGGCCCGTTTTGGTTTGGATATGGTGAACACTCCTGAGAAGAAGGCTCTTCGATTTGCTAGAGGGTTGAATGAGCCGCTGCAGGGCTTGGCGATGTCACATATTCCGCATGGAGCTACTTTTGAGAGTTTGGTCAATATGGCTCTGCTTCAAGGAGATGGAAAGAAAGAGATCAAGTCGAGTGATACTCAAGCAAAGAAGACTGATTCTCAAGGCAAAGGCAATCAAGGTGGTCAAAGCAGTCAGGGGAATCAGAGTAAGAACAAGAAGGGGAACAACAACAAAGGCAAGGGAAAGTGCAATTACTGTGGTGTGCCTGGACACTTTGCTAAGGATTGTAGGAAGAAGAAAAGGAAGCTTAGTGGTGGATGTTTTTCCTGTGGTGAGACTGGACACTTCAGCAAGGAATGCCCAAAGAAGAAAGGACAGGTGGGACCTTCAGGAGGGCAAGTTCATGCTCTCAATACCGCTTCTGTTCCCGATCGAGGTAGTGTTTCTGTTGAGAACCTTGTTTATGTTTCTGATCTTCCAGTTCGTACCTTGTTTGATTCTGGTGCATCACATAGCTTTATTTCATCTGATCTTGTTGATAGCTTGCACCTTAGTACTAGCTTAGTGGATGATCCCGTTTGTGTTTCGAATCCCATTGGGGGTTCTGCTCATCTATCTATAATATGTGAGGATCTGAGGATCTCTATACTCAGTGTAGAGTTCTTGTGTAGTGCATATGTTCTTGGTTTCAGGGGATACGGATTGATACTGGGCATGGATTGGCTGTCCCGATATGGAGCCATTCTTGACTGTGAGCATAGGGTTGTGAGGCTTGTGACTCGCCTTGGCAACACCTTAGAGATTTCATGCAATCCGAAGAATCCCGTCATGTTGTGCTATCTAGAATCTCTCGACTCATCAGAGGAAGCCCTTCAGTCTGTAAGGGTGGTCCGAGATTATCCAGATGTTTTTGAAGAAGTTAAGGGGTTGCCCCCTAAACGAGAGATTGATTTTCGCATTTATCTAGTGGATAATGCTAAGCCTGTTTCTTTGCCCGTTCGGCACATGGATCCGCGTGAGAGACGGGAGCTCAGCAAGCAAGTAAAAGAGTTGCTTGAAAAGAACTTCATCAGACGAAGTATATCCGAATGGGGGGCGCCTGTGGTGTTTGCTACTAAGGCAGATGGTTCTCTTCGACTCTGTGTGGATTATAGGGAATTGAATAAGCTGACTAAGAAGAACAGACACCCGTTACCGAGGATCGATGATCTCTTTGATCAGCTTGTTGGTGCTTCTGTTTTCTCTCAGCTTGATCTTGCTACGGGATTTCATCAGCTCAGAGTGGCTGAAGATAGTATAGACAAGACTGCATTCAGAACTCCAGACGGATTCTTTGAATGGCTTGTTATGCCGTTCGGTTTGACGAATGCACCCGCGTATTTCGTGGACTTGATGAGTAGGGTGTTTCGGGAGTTCTTGAACAAGTTTGTCGTGGTCTTTGTGGATGATATTCTGGTCTTCTCCAAGGATGAAGAAGAGCATGCGAGGCATCTTGTAGAGGTGATGGATACGCTTAGGGCGCATCAGTTAAAGGCCAAGTTCTCCAAGTGTCACTTTTGGAGAAGGGAAGTTAGATTCCTTGGGCATATCGTATCCAAGCAAGGCTTAGCGGTGGATCCCGCTAAGGTGGTTGCAGTTCAGGATTGGAAGACTCCAAGGAATGCAACCGAGGTGAGAAGTTTCCTAGGTCTTGCGGGTTTTTACCGGAAGTTCATCAAGGACTTCGCAAAGATATCCGCTCCTCTTACTAAGTTGACGAAGAAGAACTTAGTTTTTGCTTGGGATATGGATTGTGAGCTTGCTTTTCAGAGACTCAAGAGAGCCCTTACCTCTGCACCCGTTCTAGCTTTACCCGATGGTGGTAAGATATTTACCGTGTACACTGATGCTTGTGGCACGGGATTGGGCGCCGTTCTGATGCAAGAGGGCAGAGTTATATGTTTTGGTGGGAGGCAACTTAAGGTGCATGAGAAGAATTATCCCACTCATGATCTAGAGCTGGCAGCGATTGTATATGCACTCAAGGCTTGGCGTCATTATCTTCTGGGAGAGAGATTTGAGCTGTATACTGATCATAAGTCTTTGAAGTATCTCTTTTCGCAGAAGGATCTGAACTTGAGGCAGCAGAGATGGATGGAATTCTTGGCGTCCTATGATTTTGATATAGCCTATACCCCTGGCAAGGGGAATGTTGTAGCGGATGCGTTGAGTAGAAAAAGGTTGACACTAAGTCCTCTATTTGTTGAGATGAAGAATTTAGAGTTCTTGGCAACCTTTGATTTTTCTTTGACAGTTGAGTCGATGACCGGTTCTCTGGCATCTCTAGAGCTCAGGCCTACCCTTCTGGATCAAGTTGGGGCTTCGTAGAAGGAAGACCCTCAGATAATTGAGATCATGGATAAGCTGATTCGAGGGGAGACATCTAGTCACCTTGCTCGATATTCTATAGATGATAAGGGTTAGCTGAGGAGAGACGGAAGGCTTTGTGTTCCAATGATAGAAGACTTGGTGAGGAAAGTTCTTGATGAAGCACATCGCTCCAAGTTGACTATACATCCAGGAGGAGATAAGATGTATAAGGATATGAAGCGCATTTTCTTCTGGCCTGGAATGAAGAAGGATGTGGCAGAGTTTGTCTCTAGATGTGTTGTTTGTCAGAGAGTAAAAGCCGAGTCGAAGAAGCCCGGTGGGCTATTACATCCTCTAGAGGTCCCGCTATGGAAGTGGGAGAGTATTTCTATGGACTTTATTGATGGGCTTCCCAGGTCAAGGAAAGGAAATACGAGCATATGGGTCATTGTAGATAGGCTTACGAAGAGTGCTCATTTCATTCCGGTGAAGAGCAAAAGGACCGCATCTGGACTAGCATCAGTATATCTTCGTGAGATAGTACGACTACATGGAGTCCCTTCCAGCATAGTCAGTGACCGAGACCCCATCTTTACTAGTCAGTTCTGGAACAGTTTGCAGGAAGCTATGGGCACAAGGTTGAACCTGAGTACGGCCTATCACCCACAAACAGACGGCCAAACAGAAAGGGTGAATAGGGTGCTTGAGGACTTGTTGAGGCTTTGCATTCTGGATTTTGGTGGTGCTTGGGAAGACCATCTTCCTCTTGTTGAGTTTGCATATAATAACAGTTATCAGGCGAGCATAGGGATGGCACCATTTGAAGCTTTATATGGGAGGCCGTGCAAGTCACCTACATGTTGGTGGGAGACCACAGATAAGCTTATACTTGGACCCGACATGATTAGAGACACGTCCGAGAAGGTCGAGTTGATTAGAAGACGGATGAAGGCGGCCCAAGACCGACAGAAATCCTATGCTGATAAGCGAAGATCCGATTTGGAGTTTGATGTTGGGGACATGGTTTTCGTAAAGGTTTCTCCTTTGCGGAATGTGGTCCGATTCGGAGCTGTTGGGAAGTTGGCACCAAGATTTGTTGGACCCTTCCCTATCATAGAGAGAATTGGGAAGATGGCTTATAAAGTGCAATTGCCCGAGAAGTTGTCCGGAGTGCATAATGTCTTTCATGTCTCGCATCTCCGAAAGTGCCTACATGAGTCAGCTGAGGTGGTTGAACCTAGCATTCTTGAAGACGTGGAAGTAGAGAAAGAGGCAACTTTGAGGAGAGCCCCGATTCGTATCTTGGGGACAGAGACCAAGAAGCTGAGGAATCGGGAGGTCAAGCTGGTGAAGGTTCAATGGGGTGAAGCCGAAGAAGACGCAACTTGGGAAACCGAGGAGAAGATGCGTGGGCTTTATCCATTCCTTTTTGAGGGTACACTCTCAATCTCTTTCCTTTGTTAGCATATTTTTCTCTTTGCTATCCATGTTTATCTGGTTATCGTGCTAATCTTGTCATAAGAACCTTAGGTAGAAACCCTTTGGATGAAACATGTGTTTGAGACATGTTATGTCTGATGGTTGCAAGTGGTTGCAAGTGGTTGCAAGTGGTTGCTCGTGGATGCATGATACACATTAGGCACTAGATCGGCTCACACACTCCTCATATTGCATGTGCATGAGTGTTTATGCTTATTCTTGGATGAAATTTGTATGCCATCACATGGATGTCGCATATGGATGTATGATTGAGCACGCATGTAGATATTATACATTATGTTAGGGATTTGCATACATGTGGATACATTTCACTAACATATTTTGCATTGATCTTTGCATTAGATAAGTACATATACACACACTTTTGCATATGTTCATACAGCATTTAGAATCTTTTAAGGACAATGATTGCCCGTGGATGATGCTTTGAGTAGATGGATGATTGGATGGTAGGATACGTTCCTCCTAACTTGAAGATTTCGGGGACGAAATCCTTTAAGGAGGGGAGAATGTAACAACCCGTATTTTTAATAACATGTTATAACATAAATCGAGGCAGAAATTAATTATAAAATCTGAATCAAGGGAAACGGGCTATGCCATTGCGTTCGTCTCGGAAAAATACGCGAAATAGAGCCCGAGTTTTCGAAAATCGGAGTCCGTATGACCCAGTTAAGGCCCATTAAAGTTTTCAGAAATTTCCATGTTAAAAACAGATTTAAATTTTAAATTAAAAACAAGGATTAGGGCTAATTGGTGTCAGGCGGGAAAATTCCCGCCAGGACCCCCATGTCGACAGGCATGTCGACAGGGGTCTTAGGGTGTCGACTGCCCTGTCGACACGGGGTGGCCAGGCAGTTTTGCCTGGCGCACCATTTTGATCTGGGCTTGGTCTTGTGGCTTGGTTCTAGAGAATTCCTAAATCTGACGGGCCTAAACTAACCTAGGGTTAATCCTAGGGCTAAAAACACTCTAATCTTCTATAAATAAGCCCCTAAACCTACCCTAAACCCTCATTATTCACTCTAGCAACCAAACTATGTCAAATTGAATTCTCAAATGGCCTCTACCTAAGAACCCTAGCCTCCACCCTCTTCAAAAATCATTTCTATGAAGGTTTTGATGTTCATACAAGCATTTCTAAGTTGTATGAATGATCATTAGCTTGCATACATCATCAAGTTGCAAGCTTTATTTGCTAAGCTAGAGTTTTTGGGGTTTTTGTTAATTGGAGCTTTGTTTTGGGTTTTTATATGCTTGCATAAAGGGCTTTTCAATCTTTATTAGTGGATTTGTGTCTTCATAATAGTTGTAAGCCCTCTTACCTTCATTTTAGAAACTCTAAAGTTAATATGTGATGAAAGTTGGGATTTATGCATGTTTAATAAGTTATGCATACTTATGCAAGTTCACTATGCTATGTTATGCATGTTTAATAAGTTATGCATGCTTATGCAAGTTCACTATGCTATGTTATGCATGTTTAATGAGTTATGCATGCTTATGTGAGTTCACTATGCTATGTTACACATGTTTGATAAAGTATGCATGTTTATGCAAGTTCACTATGCTATGATTTGCAAGTTTAACAAGTTATGCATGTTTATGCAAGTTTACTATGCCTTGATTTGCAAGTATGACAAGTTATGCATGCTTATGCAAGTTCACTATGCCATGATTTGTAAGTTTAACAAGTTATGCATGTTTATGCAAGTTCACTATGCTAAGTTATGCAAGCCCAACATGTTATGCATGTTTATTATGATATGTGAGGTTCATCATGTATGTTGTGCCAAGTTCCCTCTTTCTACCCTTTTATGCGTTATGACGAATATGTAAGCGATAGAATGACGTTGGGGTTTTTTAGGTAAAACTTAAAATACATGAAAATATAAGATTGGGAATTTACCTATTAAGTTAGGTCTACCCCTTGGGAATTTACCTATTAAGTTAGGTCTACCCAAGTATTTGTTAAACTTGTAATTATGGTTTGAAAATAAAGTGGACATGACACTTAGAAAACATGTGTGGCCAACTCGAGGTTGGGTTGAGTTTGTAGCGTAAACCTACCCGGAACCGACCGGCTTAACTAGTTGCTACAAACAATAGGACCCAATGTGAGAAGTTGGTCATGTGTACCTGGGACCTGAGGTTAGACCAAGTTGTGGTGTAAAGCTACCCGGACCCGCCCGGCTTAACTAGTAACCGCAACAAAGTCTAATGTGAGAGGTTAAGGTACAATTAAATTAATGCCTCATGATTAGGGTTAAGTCATGGCCCACTAATACTTAACCAATTTTGGGGATACGAGGGATTAGATGGGGTTAAGTGGTGAACTGTTGGTTACACTTAACTAATTTAATCCATGATTAGTAAGGGGCTAAACCACACTTAACCCTCTTAGAAAACCCTAGCAACGTGGTCTGTTCCAGCAGTAATCCCAGTTTGGTATCATTCACAACCCTAGAGGCTAGGCTAGGGCGGGGCACGATTACTGGACTGATGTAAGCGACCAAAGCGACGACTGAGTGGTACAGCGGTGCGGGTCCAGGCGGGCTACGGACGTGCACGTAGTCCGGTGTTGGACAAACTCGAGGCACGGGTACCAGTAGGTTTAGGCTGTGCATTATTGCTTAAGTGTCTGGGGTTGACACCCGAGGGCTTGATACACCCAAAGGTGGACCCAGCACAGTCTGACTACAACCATATGTGGGCCGTATGGACACCAACACTTGACGTGTTAGGTTTATAGGGAGCCGATCGACTAGACCGTTGGGCTGGACCTTGTATTAAGGTCACCTCATGTTATTGGGCCAAAGTTTGGGCTGAGGGATCAATACCTGTTATGTTAGTTGCTAATACACTGTGGTGCAAAGCTTAATCTTCTTTATGTGATGTCACCTTTATCTATTACCAGTATGTTCATCTCAGTTTCCATCATGATGTTAGCTTTATTAGTTTATAGACTGATCGTAGTAGGGCTTACCAGTCTTTTTGACTGACCTGTTTTCTTTCGCTTCTTTTCTTCCGTTCCCCCCCCCCCCCCCCCAGGTTCTCAGGGAGGGAACAGTGGTGCTTAGCTTGGATCGCTTGCTTGTTCGCTGGATAGCTCATGTATGCCTGGACATTGAGCTCGCTATGGTTTATCACCTTTATTTTTGGGGATAGCACTATGTATTTCAGTATTTCTGTTTATGTTGTACTAGACATATTTATTTTGGCAGATGACTTTATGATGTACTAGACTTGTTTTGAGATGGTTTGAGATATTCCGCTGTTTTATTCTCACTTACTCTGTTTTGCATATATATTTATGTTCCTGTTCTGCCTTGATATATCATTATGCATGCTTACCCAGTTATAACGCCCCCCAGAAGCTAGTGCCCCCGAAAGAGTGACCCTAGCGGAGGTGGGGTGTTACACACCCCGGTATGAACCAGAAACAAGAGAGGACCTCAGGGAGGACATGCGTTTCTTTCTAGCCAGAGGTGGTGTCAGTGCATAAACTGGCTGGCATATATATTATTTTCACCTGTGTGGTTGTTGCTGTTGTGAGATGCCTCGGTTATATCGGTCGATCCGGGACCGATGAAGTCATTCGTTGGCTCATTTACGCTCCAAAGGGCGGGGAAACGCATTGTTCAGGCAATGTAATCCACTCCGTGTGGACCGACCCTGACGATCCAAGGGGCAGTTGCGGCAGTTCCGGAGACATGGGCTAGATTGTCTCGAATTCGGTAAGGACTATCTTTTGCCTTGGTTCATGACAGAAATCCAATTTTCAAATACGACATCGTGCGGTTTTGATTGTAAACTTATATTTAGCGACATAATGGTATGGGGCATTAATGCCGTCTACGATTGATACTTATGATTTGAAATTGTTTTTGAAATATATCAACACTAGTAATAATATCAAATGCTTTTGTTTTATTCGTATCAAGCATATTTTGGCCGTTATAAGGTAAAACTCTATCCTCCGGCTTGTGTTGCATTATGTTATGGGAACTGAGTCTTATAATGGCTTAATTTTTATAAAAAGCATTGCGATGTTTAAAAGATTGACTTGTTTTAAAGCACTGGCAATCCAATGGAGTAAACCCGTTCTGCGAAAGTGGCGTGGTCCTGTGATTAGCCATATTATAAAATGTGTTAAGTAGATTTCTCATACCAGTCCCATGACTGACTCGTAGTTTGTTTCACTTGCAAACTCCGGTGCCCCTCTTTCTACATGGGAAGCCTTGTATTGTGGTTTTAGCGGGCTCTTTCTGGATAGCTAGAGCTGAAGATGGATTCTATCATTTATCTCTTTTTATGTTGTTCAGCTCCTATTGTACATATTATGTTTTTTTCCGCTGTATATAGATGAACTGTATTTGTACTAAGTATGATCCTATATACTGTGTAACTCTGATGATCACGTTTATCCAGTGTATTTTATTGTACATTATCTGGTGTATTTATTTAGTTCTGTTATGCTATTATTTGTTTATGTGTTATATTCCAAAGATTACCCTTGACACCGTCGTACGGGGTTTTGGGGTCATCACAACGTGGTATCAGAGCTTTGGTTAAGATTAGTGCTGGAATATAACATATTAACGAACTCGTCAGAGATAGAACCAGTAGTGTTCTAGGACGAATAACTCATTATAGATAGGATCAGTAGTATTCTAGTGTGAGTATAGCAGAATCCGAATAACTCGTTAGAGATGGGGTCAGAAATGCCCCGGAACGAGTTGAGAGTTATATGTTTATAAATAACGTATTTGTGATTATATATATAGTCTGGTTTTAGAAATATGATTTTTGAATATATAAAAGATATTTTTGAAAAGTTAAAAACAAATTGATTGTTGTTTGTGTTGTGTGATAGTGGATATGATTAATTAAATTATTGGAATGATAGTTAATTAAATCAATTATTGAATTGATTTAAAAATAGATAGAAATATATACATGTGCATTATATATGTTTGAAAAGGTAAATGGATAGAGGTTGAGTAAAGAGTTTATTTGCGTGCCCGATAAATAGGTAAACCTTAATGAGTTGGATGTGAAATATTATTATATCAACTCCTGTGAATGTCATTGGATGCGGAGTGCTGGTTGTTCTGTGCGTAATAATAAACGTCGCCATAGGATAGTAACAATTAATTTTGAACTAAACCACATGGCATACTTCTTGAAGATAGGCATACTTCATCATATACCACATAAGCATTCGGAGCTTGTGCGACGAGGTTGAAGATTTACCATACGAGCGAGAGGCTTGTATGGCGATGACTATGTATTACAGGTTGAACTGATGACTGATATGGACCATATAAAATGTAACGGTAAATAGCAAGATTAATAAAAACCCCACATGGGTCTGGAGATGACAATAAACACGTCTCTCTTGTCATTAAGGCACAAAAACCATTTATAGGGCGATGAGAATTTATTCTCTGGAGTTATGATCTATACACACTCCCCTGTGGATACCGGAATATATCACTATAAATATGTGCATGCTTATTAGGATTTATTGGGTACCTAATACAGCCCAATAAATTTCCAAACCCCTCCCCGTATAAAGGAGGTTATGGCGAAATTTTTCGAAAATTTAGGGTGTCAGCCAAATTTTTGAAAAATTTGAAAATTCTTAGAAACTGAAAAGTTGAAGAATGGAAGCCAGATTGAAAGTAGAGTTGATTAATCAAACCAATTTTGACTT
Organism: Allium sativum; assembly: GCA_030737875.1. Classification (NCBI taxonomy): domain Eukaryota; kingdom Viridiplantae; phylum Streptophyta; class Magnoliopsida; order Asparagales; family Amaryllidaceae; genus Allium; species Allium sativum. The sequence continues at coordinate 654,309,635 of CM060920.1, forward strand.
TGTTCCTTTTCGGGGAAAAAGTTTTAAGTGGGGGAGATTGTAATAACCCGAAAAAACTGAACCAGTTTGAAAATTTTAAATTGGCTATTTTAGTGGATTTTAAATATTTAAAATAAATATTTTAAATAATAACGACGAAAATGGTGTTTGAATTGATGCTTGAAAATAAATATAATTAATTCTAATTATAAACAAGGCCTGAAATGGCGCAGTAGTTTCAAAATTTGAATTCAAACTTCGACTGACTGTACCGGGAGCAAAACAAAACGGATTTTAGTGAAACCAAAAATATTTAAATATGTTAGTGAATATCTTTCTAACGAATCTGAAAATTCGAAGTTTCGTACCGGGAAGCAAAAGTTATGACCAAATGAATTTTCAGAAATGTCGCTATAGAGTTTATATAGCCCGTGAAAATGGTCATTTTGCAAACGACCTCAGAATTCGACAAAACCACTTTTGTTGGATCCGGGATGTCAAATTATTGCTAGGTTTCAAATTTCATAATTTTTAAAGCTAGTATGTGAGTGTGGCAAAGGAAAATGTGTTTGGTCGATTTCTATTAAATTGGATTGACCAAAAAAGGGCCATTTTTCAAACAATCTCAGAATTTGACGAAACTAGTTTTGTTGGGACCATATCATCAAAACATAGCTAGATTTATTTTTCGAGAATTTTTAAGATCAGTATGTGGGCCCGGCAAATTGAAATGTACGTTCAAATTAAATATTGAATGTTTTATATTTTAATTTGAAGATAAACCGACTCAAACAGTCGAATGGGCCTACGAAACATATCCCATTGTGTTCGGAATGGGGGTATTTAGCTGGGGACGACAGTCATTAGGTTTGGATTGGAGTTCATATGAGATAAGGGTATTTTTGGATTTTTAAAATGTATAAATAAAATAAAAATCTCTGATTGACTCACACTTTTCTCTCTCTCCCCGATTGAAAATTGCGAACGACGGAAACAGATTCCAAGCTTCTCTCTTCATTTTCTCCCTCTACAAGTAAAATCAGTCCCTCCTCCAGTTGAAGATTTTGAAGAGCTCGAGACGAGCTTCAAATCCATACCAGGATCAACCTACCTCGTGCACCGTACGTCGAGATCTGAACTCGAGAAGCCGCCGCCTTTAGCTCGCCGCCGAGCCCGCCTAGAGCCGTCGAACTGGCCAACTCCCCCCAGCGCCTGAGCGCCACTCCTCCCACTTCGACACTGCATAGCCCGATCCTTTTCAAGCTTCACGGATTTCGAGTAAAATCGAAACCTAGTTTCGAAACTTTCAGCTGATACAGCTTTGTTAATTTCAAACTAATTTTAACACTCTAAAGCGTTGCAAACTTCTAAAAATCGTATCTTTTTCATTTTTGATCGAATTCCAGTGAAACAAGAGATAGTGGACTCGTGTGGATGCCTTCTACATTCTAGAAGAGACCGCATATTTTTCTGAGCCTTCTGCAATTTTTGGTGGAGTGGAACCCAATGTGAGATTTCTGAATTATAAACGATATGGAAATGACGATGTATAAATTATATATGTGAAGTATGAGTTATATAAGCGTTGTACACCTCATGTATAAGCATTGTATAAGTTGTACGTTCGATGTATAAGTTATATATGCGTTGTAAAAATTATATATGTGTTGAAACAGAAGTGAATTATACTTATATATATATATATATATATATATATATATATATATATATATATATATATACGCCCCTCGTCCACAAACCATGGACGATATTTATTGGTTGTGATTGGTGTGAAAATTGGTTGATAGCGAATGGTTGATTTGAATTATTTGTGGTTGAAATTGATAGATTGTGGTTGAAAAATACTCGTTTGTAGTTGAAAATTATTTGGTTGAAACCACATAGGATTAGTTTGTGGAAAAGAAAAAAATAAACATGCTCCCTGCGTGCGAACTAGATGCATGAAATCCCCATTGTCAAAATCTGCGAGGCTTTAGGGTAGAGCGAGGAGCCGTACTAGTGACGGTCCCGGTTTTAACTACCCTTCCGTTATGTTGCCGAAATTTTCTGAAATATTTCTGTGTTAGAATTATTTTCTTGTGTTGAAACTATATTCGTGTGTTGAATAGAAATTCATGTGTTGAATAGAAATTCATGTGTTGAATAGAAATTCATGTGTTTTGAAATAAATTGTTTTATAATAAAAATCATATTTTTATCATCTATATGAACTATATAAAATAGTCGTGTTTTGAAATAAATTGTTTTATAATAAAAATCATATTTTTATCATCTATTTGAACTATATAAAATAGTCGTGTTTTGAAATAAATTGTTTTATAATAATAATCATATTTTTATCATCGATATGAACTATATGAAATAGTCGTGTTTTGAAATAAATTGTTTTATAATAAAAATCAATTTTTTATCTTCTATATGAACTATATAAAATAGTCATGTTTTGAAATAAATTGTTTTACAATAAAAATAACATTTTTATTACATACATGAATCGTTAAAAATAGTGAAGTGTTGAAATAAATGTCTGTTGGATAAAAATATCATTTTTATCAAGTGTATGAAAAGAATATGGTTTTGAAATCGAAGAATAGATTATATATATATATAAATATAATTAAAATAAATCGAATAACGAAGCTGTAGTTCGGGTTTTGAAACCGTAATTACAAACGATTAGTGCGGGAGATCCGACCATTGGATTTTCCCAAAATCGAAACCGTTGGGTTCGCTTTGGAAATATCTTTCCAACGACACCAACTTTGTGAAGATCCAACGGTTGGATTGTCTGGAATGTTTAAATCAAATCTGAAGGAATACAGCGCCAGAATTGAATATATATATATATATATATATATATTTAAATTAAATCGAATAACAATGCTGTAGTTCGTATTTTGAAATTGGAACTTCATACGAGTGTACCGGGAGATCCGACCGTCGGATTTTCCCAAAACTGAAACCATTGGATTTGTTTCAAAAAGATCTTTCTAATGATATAAAATTTGTGAAGATCTAATGGTTAGATTTTTAGATACGTGTAAATCAAATCAAAAGAAAAACAGCGCCACGACCGCGTTATAGCCTGAAGCATCGTTTGAATAAATTGGCTATTTTTAAAATGAATAAAAATAGCGATAAATCGTGATAAAATATTATAAACGATATGGAATGAAAATAAGCTGAATTTGCTCGGTTTATGTGATATTTGATGGTTGAATGTGTTTGACATGAAAACTATACTAAAGAATTTGTCTTTGATAAAAATAATGGGGACCTTTCCCTAAAAATGTGAAATTCAGAAACTAACTGAAAGTTAGCTAAGTCGAATGATTTCCTGGGTTTTGACCTGATGTTGGTTTCGGCCTTCGGGGTTAATATTTGGGAAATCATTCTCTTTCTAATTTACGGTTAGTGAATAATGAATTGGAATAAGGCGTACGTTGTGTTTGTGTTGCACTTGTTAATTATATACGCGAGTTGCTCAGAAAGACCGGGTTTATCCCATTCTAGATAACTGAATCGACGATAAGAGGTCGATGATGAAGACGGTGGTTAAAGACCGGAGATATTCACCTTGGTTGGATGATAACTGATGTCCTGATTGGGAGGCATCCCGAAATATGGATAATGAGTGGTGATCGTCAAGACGTACATGGAGATCGATGGGTTTGCGAGGTATATAGTGCCTTCGGTTTCGTTCAGACCCAGAACGGACTTGTAAATGGACTATGTGTCTGACATTGGAATTCATTCTGTGTGATTGATAGCCATCAGTTGCATGGGGTGAATTGCCTGTGTGGCATGCTAAGATGCAGTTGTCAAGGTTTCTATTGAAAAGCAAAGTCTTGTGGTTGATGATCAAAGCACCGCCTGTGAGGCGTAGCTTTGTGTATAACGTGAATTTGCGAGCCTCACACCCCAGTATGAAACGAAAACAGGAGAGGACCACGGAGAGGACATGTGTTCCTTTCTAGCTAGAGGTGGTGTTAGTGCTTAAACTGGCTGGCATATGTATTATTTTCAACTGTGTGGTTGTTGCTGTTGCGAGTCGCCTTGGTTATATCGGTCAATCCGGGACCGATGGAGTCATTCGTTGGCTCATTTACGCCCCCAAAGGGCGGGGAAACGCATTGTTCAAGCACTATAATCCACTCCGTGTGGACCGGCCCTGACGATCCAAGGGGCAGTTGAGGCTGTTCCGGAGACATGGGCTAGACTGTCTCGAATTCGGTAAGGACTATCTTTTGCCTTGGTTCATGACGGAAATCCAATTTCCAAATACGACATCATGCAGTTTTGATTGTAAACCTATATTTGGCGACATAGTGGTATAGGGCATTAATGCCGTCTATGATTGATACTTATGATTTGAAATTGTTTTTAAACATATCAACACTAGTAATAATATCAAATGCTTTTGTTTTATTCGTATCAAGCATATTTTGGCCATTATAAGGTAAAACTATATACTCCGGCTTGCGTTGCATTGTGTGATGGGAACTGAGTCGTATAATGGATTCATTTTTATAAAAAGCATTGCGATGTTTAAAAGATTGGCTTGTTTTAAAGCACTGGCAACCCAATGGAGTAAACCCGTTCCGTAAAAGTGGCATGGTCCTGTGATTAGCCATATTATAAAACGTGTTAAGTAGATTTCTCATACCAGTCCCATGACTGACTCGTAGTTTGTTTCACTTGCAAACTCGGGTGCCCCTCTTTCTACACGGGCAGCGTTGTATTCAGGTTTTATCGGCTCTTTCTGGATAGCTGGAGCTGAAGATGGATTCTATCATTTATCTCTTTTTATGCTGTTCAGCTCCTATTGTACATATTATGTTTGTTTTCCACTGTAGACATTTATGTATAGTTGAACTGTATTTGCACTAAGTATGATCCTTATACTGTGTAACTCTGATGATTACGTTTATCCAGTGTATTCTATTGTACATTATCTGGTGTAATTATTTAGTTCTGTTCTACTATTATTTGTTTATGTGTTATATTCAAAAGATTACCCTTGACACCGTCGTATGGGGTTTTGGGGTCGTCACACTCCATTTGACTTGAAATTTTAAATCTTGACATGTTTTGAATTCCAGACCAAATGGAAGTGGTTTCATCGGATTCCGAGACTTTTTCAGCAAAAGTCCTTTTAAAGGCGATCAATATAGCTTTGAAATATCGATATTCAAAATCTGATTTTAAATTGATTTAAAGATTTACTAGTCCTTTTTTAAATCAAATAGAATATTAAGACTAATCTAAAAATTATTCTCAAATTTTATCAATTCAAAATAAGCATCTTCTATTCCAAAATTCAATAAAATGGATTAAATTCAAATTTTAAATTGGCCCAAAAATACGGGTTGCTATAGATTGGGTAAATACATTTTCCCGAAAAGATAAGATTGGATAATCATTAAGGATTGTTTGGAAGATTTAACCCTTGATTCAAGATTAAGCAATCACTGAAGAATGATTTTGAAGACTTAAGACTAAGTTAGAGTTTTAATATATCTTTAAGTAAATATTTGAACTGAAACAAAGAAATTGATGAAGATAATCAATCTTACCAAAATATGAGAGCAATTAGATATGGAGTACTGCCAGTTTTCCGCTATGGGATTAATATGATGGGAATGGGATAACAATTAAAAAAGTTACCTTTTTCATGAGTTTTGATAAATCCATAAGGCGTAGACACCTTGGTTTGAGTTAAATCGATGAAATTGGACTTTATAATCAACTGAAATGATTTTCTAGGAAAGATTTAAATAAGAGTTTAAAGTTCTTGAATAAGATTTAAGAGAGTAATTCCCAATGTAAAGAATGATTTGAGTAAATGAATACTCCAAAATGGAATAAGATTCATGATATTTTGTATATCTTTATTGATTTTAATGATGTGATAGTTATTCGGAATAACTGAATTTCGACCCATTGTGAATAATTATACGACGTAATAAAAGCAAATGAAAACGGTGACGGCTGTGACTGAAGACCAAAAACCTCCACATTGGAAGGATTACTTGTCGATGCCTCGGGTGTGGCCACCCAAATATGGGGTTATATTGTGATGGAAATCTGACTGTACTTGAAGCAACTCGGATTGCTAGGACTTTCGCACCTAGGCAGGGTCGTGGAATAAAGTGCCTTTGGTTTCGTTCACAACCCAAAACGAACTTGTAAATGGATGTGTGTAAGATGTTGTACTTTACGACATAGGGAATTAGTTTCTATTAATGATATATCAGATTGGTGGCAGAGGATTCTATACACTTAACTAAACACCCTAATCTGAGACTTATGTATTCAGAGGGTTATATATTAATAGTCACTGAATATATGTTGTGAATTACAATGTGGCATGCTAAGTGATAAGATATTGATGATCAAAGCTTATTGTAGAAAAGAAAATCTTTGTGTAGAAGCATGACCTCAAGTCTTACAATCGCTAATGAGCCAAAACATGATGAAGTGTCGTAGAGTTAAGGACTAACGCTTCCTTCTACTTGAGAAAATGATACCATGGTATGGAGCTCAGGCAATAAGCTTAGTGGATGATGGAACGAGGTGCCTCAGATAATGGTCGGTAACGACCGAGGAATGTTATGTTTAGGAGAATCCCGAACTACACCTAGTATAAGTGGATCAGCTTTGCCGCTACAGAAGGAGCATTTGTTCCTAGGGCATCCCACTACAGGTGTGATTGAATCGTGAAAAGGAAGATCCTTTTCCTTGGTCATTTATGGAACTCTACTTTTAATACAAAACCTTATGGTTTCAGTTGTACTCTGTGTATGTAGACGTAATATATGGGTACCCATGTCTACTAAGATCAATACATTTATTTTGAAAGGTTTTCAAAGATGGACACTAATGATAATATCAAATGATTTTCGTATATCAAGCATATTTGGTTATCATAAGGCAAAACCTGCTCCTAATGTTGTGTGTTTGCATTTGTGATGGAATGCAGGTCTTATGATAATTTCATTTTCCAAAAGCATGCACGAAGTTTTGACAACCCTTTTTGATAATGGTTTGAGATTTATATCACTTGTTATCTAGTTCTCAAGCTGGTTAATCCAAGCTTGACTTGATTTTTTGACACTCTAGTCAGATCCGAGTGTATTTCAGATTTAGACTGGATTCGAGGAGTTCCCAGACGATTCCAGAAAAGCTGATATTCTTTGTCAAAAGGCAGGGAGTATTCTACTATATATATTTGGAGTTGTGGTTGTATTATATGAGGATGGTTTTTATAACTATCCATGGTATATTATTTCTATTTAAAAGTTTCCGTTGTAAAGTTATAAGGAATATAATATTTGTTCTATTCCGCTTTAAGATTCTATTCTTCTCTTTCGTTTATGTTCTGCTGTGTTTGCTCTGATAAAACCCCAAATGAATTGAGTTTGCAATATTTTGTTTTGCGGTACAAGAACACCGCAGATGTGTCACGTATCGATTATCGAAGAATCAGAAATTAAATTCACCCCACGATTCCAATGATGCTTATTTTTGGACTGGATTTGTGTGGTTTATAGTCAGTTCGAAGGGTGAGGGTTTTTGGTCATCACAAAGCATGTATTAATGCCCAAGAAATAACTCCAATGTCCAAAAGTATGAAAAAATGTTCAAAAGCAAGCCAAAAATCCAATTGAATGTCCAAAAGTTGTAGGAAAATGTTTATGTAGTGCCTTCAAGTCCATGGAGGTGTCCAAAGTCATGACTATGGGGATGGTACCCATTAATGGTGCTTAAGATCTCAATCTCGTATGCTAAAGAGTGGTAGATGTCCAAAAAAGCCAACCCCTTAGAATGCCAAGCAAGGGGTATTTATAGGTGAGTTTTGGAGGTATTAGCCCAAATTTTGTATCCTGTAGGAATGCAAAATTTGCATCCCGAAAAGTAGTCAAAAATCGAATCTTGGTGGAAAATACCGCATTCTGAAAAAACCGGTGATCGGTATGTGCGGTAACCTAAAAAACAGTGATCAACACGGTTCTGAGGTGATTTACCACTTTCTGAGCCAACCGCCAAATCTCTGATTTCTCATCACCAAAAATCATGTTTTGGTTGGGTCGTGCAAGCAAAAACGAGTGATCCGCATGCGTTTTCCAATTTTCCAGATTTCTAGAATTTTTCACATCCTGCCATGGCACGGATTTCGCAACCCAATCACATGTGCTGCACACGTGATTTCTCAACAAATCTCCATGTCGATCATGTGATTTTGCTTCAAAATTTCGCATCACATCACGGGATGCGAAATTTTCAATATGCCAAGCCTATGTCGTGATCCAAGTTTTTTCCCTGATCTACCTTTGTCGATCAACTATTTTGAGGTGATCGACACGTGAAAAACCACTTTTGGATGACACCTTGCCAAATTTCCAGATTTTGGGTCTATGTGTTGCGCAAGCCATTTTTGGTGATTGACACGTGTCGCCCAGCACATTTTGAGTGATCTACACATGACTTTGCCGAATTGCCAAATTTTGAGCTGGTGAGTTGCGCAAGCCATATTTAGTGATCGATAGGCGTCGCATAACACTTTTTGAGTGATCGACCCATGATTTTGCTAAATACCTGTTCACCAAGTTTGATCGCGTCGTGAGTTGTGTAAGCCATTATAAGTGATCGTCCTATGATGATCAGCTATTTTTGAGTGCACAAGACCAAAATTTTCCATAATCCATATATTTTTCTATAACAATTTTTACCGCATGATTGGACCGACACGCTCAGGGATTTTGAGCTGATCGGACCCTATCGATCACATATTTTTACCCTTTTGAGTTTATTAACAACAATTTCGCGAATCGAAGCTATTTCCAACCTTTTCCGAACACGTCGCGACTTCGAACAAATCGCTTTGTGTTTTCTGATGACGTTCTCATGACTTAAGCGCGTTGCTAACTATAATCTTGACGTGTGACTGCTTTGCTAAAAAGTTGGTCAACACTTTTCCCCTAAAACGCGTCTTGCTTGATTGAAAGAAGATGTGTTTTGTGAGAAAACCATAAATATAAAAATCCAAGAACCAAGGCCAGGAGAAGTCCAAAGTGAAATTCTATAGTTAGAATACCGAAGAGCAACAATCACGCTGGATCGTATTAAGAAGAAAACCGAAAAGCCCGAAATCCAATGAAAATCGATGACCACTCCGGATCGTTTCATGAGAGACAACCAGAATGGCCATAGCCAGGAAATTGGGAGAATCCAAACTCTATAAGTCTAGAATATCTTATGACCATATGAATTCAAGGAGGCCTTGCCGAGGCAAGATGACCAAGAATTGCTAGAGTAACCCTAGACGGCATTGTCGGAGCAAGACATCCAAGGGTAAGCTAGAAAGAAAATCCAACAACAACCAAGGTCATAATAGAACAAAAGTCTGACGATCACTGAGACCGTAGTAAAATAAAGCTTCGACGATTGCTGAGATCGAATTTGAATAGAAGTTTGGCAACCACTAAAACCGTGCTTGAATAGAAAACCAATGATCACTGAGACCATAATAGATTAAAGAGCTGACGGTCACTGAGATTATATTATAATGGAAAGCCGACGATCACAAAAATTGTATTTTGACAGACTGTTAAGTCTGGAATACATGTATCCAGAGTATTAGTGGTCGTGGGCTCATTGAGTCTTGTCAAAGAAAGTATGTATCTATAAAATTAACTCTGTGCTTGGCGTAACAAGTTATGTGATGTAATGTGCTTGATTGGCTAGGTTGTTAAGAATTCCATGATAAGAGGGTTAAGATAAGGAACTTCCGTGCTCGGCAGACCGAGTCAGATAGTTCTTGTGCTTGGTAAACCCAGTTGGAGAAACTTAACACCTGATAAACCTAAGTTTTTGGGAAGTCATAGTCCGGAGCCTAAAGTTGTTAACCGAAGTTCAAAGTCCATGCTTGACTAATCAAGTGGGGACCGGAGTCCTAATTTTATACTTGTTGGACCAAGTGTAGAGCTATAGCCCGAATATTATACTTAGAGTCTCGGCTGATCGAGTGTGGAGAAGGAGCCCTTTTTTATACTGGGTTGATCCAATGTGGAGCCAAAGCCCTATTTTTATACTAGACTGATCCAATGCGGAGCCAAAGCACTATTTTTATGCTGGACGGATCCAGTGCGGAGCCGGAGCCCTATTTTTATGCTGAACTTATCCATTATGGAGTCAAGTCCTATTTTTATACTGGACTGATCCAATGTAGAGATGGAGCCGTATTTTTATACCGGACTGATCCATTGTGGAGCCGAGCCCTACTTTTATACTGGACAAATCCAGTGTAGAGACGAACCCCTAATCTTTATTGATACCATAGAAGTACAATGGTGTAGTCCAACCTAGAACTTGACTAGAGACTAGAAGTCAGTTCCATTCGCGTGTGGGCTGATGTTGCAGCTTTGATTACATGTAGAGAATTTCAAAAAGGCGAAAAGTCGTCAACAACAAGAACAAACATAAGTGTCAGATCGAAGTCTGGAAATGTCAAGAGAATCCGTAGATCTAGATCAGTTGATGACAATGCCTTGGAGACTTCCAGTCCTATCTGTATCCTGAGATGTTGTAGGAGGTTGAACATGTAGTGTTGTTGTTGCTGAATTCCTAACATGTTGTGGTAGTTCGCCACACTTGACGTGTGCCTCAATAAAATTGTGAAACAGCCTGCAATGTTTGGTGTCATGTCTTGGAAGCTCATGGAAGAGGTAGTACTTATCAGAGCTTGCTTGTTACAGATTCGGGTCCCACTTGGAGGCTTCTGGAAAGGTGTAGTTTTGCGGATGTCGAGATAAATCTTTTCTAGTTCTTGAGTGAGTTCAACGTAGGTCGGGAACTTTGGCTCGAAGCGAGGCTGTGAGTTCCAATTGTCCTAAGGTTTGCCCTTTCCTTTTTCGAGTGCAGATGGCCCTACACCTGCTGTAGAGTTGATTTGATGCACAGGTTTCCCATCACGGTAGTCATCCTCCCTCGGGAATCTTTCTACTTTTAAGTAGAATTCTAAAAGATCCCTCGGCAGATTCCGTTGCAATGAGATTTTAAAGTCTCTTTTGTCAAGAATACCGAAAACGACGGCCATTAGAACCATAGATGGGTATGCCCTATCGACAAAGGCCATTGTAGCATCGAATCTTTCAAGAAACTTATGCAAAGTCTCGCCCGACCTTTGCTTAACTACTATCAAAGTCATGACATTTCTTAGTTGGGTGATATGAATTCTGAATTACTCGACGAACTTTCAAACCAAGACGTTCCAACTGTTAATAAATTCAGGTTCCTACTATCTAAACCACAAAGTAGCAATGTTTCTAAGATAGAGTGGGAAGCAGTTTACCATAACAATGTCCAAAGCTAAGTGTACTTCCATATGGCGCGTGTAGCATATGGGATGAATTGTAGGATCCTTCCTACCATCGAAAGCTTATAATACTGGCAATTTGAAGTTCGATGGGCTTTGAGAATTCTTGATATCTTCAGAAAATAGGTTGCGAGTAATGTAGTTCAAACTAACATGAGGTGCTCCACCACGAACACAATGTCGGCGACTTGACTTTCACTGCCTGTGCCAAGAAATTGATTCAATTTATGTAAGTTGACGCCGGTGCCCCCAGCGATAGGTCCAACGTTAGAGAATTATCAGGCGCTAAGCAAAATATCTAGCTCGACTCTAATCTAAGGTGCCACAATTGGCACAAATCTAAGATTTGGAACAACAGGAGTTCCTGTATCCAAAACTACGTGCATGGGAACCTTAGTGATATTTCCAAAACCTGATTCCGAGACTCAATTAATCACAAACTGAGATAAACCTCGTATAGGATTGGGGGTAGTGCCCCCGAGTCTAGCCGATATGATAGCTGTCTGCGGATTGGTGTCACCATGGGATTGTTATTCTGGAATTACCCCCAAGTCCCAAGCAAATCCTTGTTGAACACTAGCACTTGTTCCAATGATGTTACATTGGCCCAACTGCCTTGTAATTCCCATGAGTCGGGCTAGAAAAGTGTTCATAGTAGCTTCTTGTCGAGGTGAATGTTCTTCTTGTTGCTCCAAATAAGAAGTGTGATCTTTAAATAAATCTTTGACGACTCCGTCGATGTCGCCTTGTGTCGAAGTTTGATAGTCCTCGGTCGAGGAGACCACCTACCTTTCCTCGATATCTTCCCATTCTAAGGGAGCTAATTGTTTCCTCTTAAACATGGTGGGATCCAAGGGAATTCCACGCAAATCCGAGAATGATTTTGATAAGCAAAACAAAATTCGACGTCGATGTTGAAGTAGAAATATGAAACCAAAGTTGAAATCTTAAAACAAATCCGAGAGTTAAAACCAAAGAAGAAGTCAAATTTGTGTGTTCACTGCCTGCATGCCAAAGTGTTGATGTGGGAAATTGGTTATTTGCACAAGCCAACACACGAGTGTAAGTTTAGGTGTAAACTTATAATCCGAATATCTAGAGTACAAGAAATGTAAAGGGAATACACCGATTTTATAGTGGTTCCACACTAGTGCCTACTACACTTCATAGTAATCATTCATCATATATTTGTCGATTACAAAGCTATTACAAGTTCAGACAATTTGTGTATACAAAGTTGTACAAACGAATAACAAATAGCTTGTTAATTCATAACTCTAACCAAAACGCCCTTCTACTTTTTCGTTGAGTCAAAGCGTGCACTAATGTCCAAGAAATAGCTCTAATGTCCAAAAGTATGAAAAAATGCCCAAAAGCGTGGCGAAATTCTAATTGAATATCCAATTATTGTAGGAAAATGTTTATGTAGTGTCTACAAGTCCATGTAGGTGTCCAAAGTCATGAAGATGGTGATTGCAGCCACTAATGGTGCTCGAAAGCGCCAATCTCGTATGCCAACGTGTAGTAGAAGTCCAAAAATGTCAATCCCTTAAAATGCCAAGCAAAGGGGTATTTATAGGTGAGTTTTGAAGGCATCAGCCCAAATTTCATATCCCAAGGTGATGCGAAATTCGCACACCCAAAAGATAGTCAAAGATCGAATCTAGGTGGAAAATACCGCATTTTGGAAAAATCTAGAAAAAGATCGGCACGTGTCGATAACCTAAAAAAAAGTGATCAACATGGTTCTAGGGTGATCTGCCACTTTCTGCGCTAATTGACAAATTTTTGATTTCGCATCACCAAAAACCATGATCTGGCTGAGTTGCGCAAGAAAAAACAAATAACCCGCACGCGTTTTCTAATTTTCCAGATTTCTGGGATTTTTGCATCCTTGGTATGGAAAGGATTTCGCATCCCAATCCCCCTTGTTGCACACATAATTTGACATTGAATCCCTATGTCGATCATGGAATTTTGCTTTTAGAATTTCGCATCGCATCCCGAGATGTGAAATTTGCCAAATGCCAAGCCTATGTCCTGGTCCAAGTTTATTCCCTGATCCGCCTATGTCAATCAGCTATTTTGAGGTGATCGACATGTGGAAAGCCAATTTTCAATGAAACCTTGCAATATAACAAGATTTTAAGCTTGTGACTTACATTAGCCATTTTGGTGATCGACACGTATTGCGCAACACTTTTTGAGTGATAGACACATGATTCTGCCAAATCCCGATTTTACCAAGTTTAATCGCGCTGTGAGTTGTGCAAGCCATTTTAAGCGATCGTGTCATGCCAAGCATGTATTTGCCAAAATTTTCCAGAATCCATATATTTTTCCATGACGAGTTTTGTCGTGTGATCGAACTGACACATCCAGGGATTTTAATCTGATCGCACTGAGTCGATCATGTATTTCTACCATGACGGATTTTATGAGTTTATTAACGATAATTTCACAAATTGAAGTTATTTCCATCCTTTTCTGAACACGTCGCAACTTAGAACAAATCGCTTTTTGATTTCTGATGATTTTCTCGAGACTTGAGTGCATTGCTAACCATAATCTTGACATGTGACTGCTTTTCCAAAAAGTCAGTCAACAGGTTCTAAGTCAAAAGAAATATATTATAGAATTGTTGGAGAAAGCAAAGATGATTAATGCTAACCCTCAACCTACCCAACGATTAGCAGCCAAAGTTATTCTAAGAACAAGGAAGAACCCATAATAAATGGTAAACAACATAGGAGCAATATTAGTACTCTTCAATATTTACTATCACTAGACTTAATATAGCTTTCAGTATTAACAATTTGTCTCAATTTATGTATAATCCTTTGGGTAATCACTAGAAAGCCATTAAAAGGGTTCTCAAATACTTAAGAGGTACAACAAAAGTTGGGGCTACACATCAAAAAAGGCAAAGATCTCACCTACTGGGGTACAATGATGTTAATTAGGCAGGAGACATATATGACAGGGAATTTTTTTATACAAAAGGATAATATATATATATATAACCAAAAAGGAGAAAATAGCCATTCTTTTGGTGGCATACATAAACAATCTAGTGGTTCAAAAACTACCACATAAACTGTTACACAAACGACTTGAACAAAATACCAAACAAATCGACACTGACAACCCGAAGCACTCAAATAAAAAAGGAGCTAAGAAAAAAGAAAAGAAAAACACAACCCAAGTAGCAAGCTCCTAGGCAAGCCACTAAAGTAAGTGACCACTCCTACCAGACAAAAAAATCAAGTAGCAATGCCGATAAAAAGTAGAGCAAGAGCATCCTAATCCAAACAAGCTGCAACATCACCCCAGAAGCAGAGACACGAGCGAACAAAAGTGAATCCGTGCGGCTTCCATCTAAAAAGCTGTCTAATCCTGAAAGCCAAGCACTGCTCACTCGCCAAAAGTTAAATCTGAAAAAAAAAACACGAGGAAGGGGGTGAGGGGGAAGGAGTAGGGGAAACCAACCAAATACATGACCGATACACCCCCACACACACGCCAATTAACCAACACCAGCACGAGGAAGAGGACCCGACAAAACATCAAAGGCGTGGGACAAAGCTAAAGAACGAGGTCGAAGAACACTTATAAAAGGATGACCTCAAGACCCAAGAAAGGCATCATTCTTTACACAACAGATAATGGAAGAAGACGCCATAGGGACCTCATCAAACATAGTCTTGTTACGAGCACACCAAAAATGCCAACAAATCAAGCAAGGAATATGACAGAAAAAGATAAAATGCAGAGACTTTCTAGACCTTCTTTCCTACCAAAAACAAATCAAGTTAAGAAAGGAAATAACGTTTCCCTACACGCCTACATGAGCTTCGAAGTAAGAACGGATAGTGCAAGCACACTCTCCCGCAAAGAACAAGTGGGCAGAGGATTCCATACCTCTAGCTCTGAAACACCTGCAAGGAGACACTGACGAGATACTGATCCTTATCAGATTTTCATCTAGGGGTAAACCAATATGCAGAGTTTTCCATATAAGAATGGAAATATTAGGAGGAATGCGTGCATCCCAAATGAAAGAGAAAGTTGGGATATTGGCACCATAGATCTAGAAGAGTTCCACGATGCCCACAAGGAAAAAGATCCACCATTCAACCCAACACCACCACCATGAGAGTCGAAAAAGATCTTCACAGATTGCATCTGTTTCCATGTCTCGCTAGCATAAGATGGGGTTCCGGTGAAATCCAAAGGTAAAGTACGGTGGTACTTAGCATGAAGGAACGACGCCCACAAAGAATGTGAATGAAATCTAACCCAAAGCTTACAAGCGTAAGCCTTGCATATGTCCCTCGGATTGCGAAGCCCTAGACCACCCTCGCATCTGGGATGGCAAATGACATCCCATGAAATCCAATGGTGCCACTTGGCATTGTCCTCATTCCCCTAGAAAAAGGACATTTCCAGGGAATGATAAGACCCAAAAAATGAAAAAGCCATAATGGATAAGAAAACATGAGATCTAATAGGGTCAAGCACTGACTTAATGAGAACAAGTCTACTAGCCTGAGAAAGGAGAGTAGAGTTCCAACGAAAAACTTACCCCTAACTTTACCAGTTAGAGGATCGAAGATCGCGCTGAGCTTACGACCTCTGTAGAACAATACCAAGATAAGGCAAAGGCAGAGAAGCAACACGAAAACTGCAGCAGGATCTATGTAGTTCAAGCGCTTGGCGGTCCTATAGCTGTGGAGGTGCAAAAGGTGTAGCGGGGATATAGCAAAGGCATAAAAAAAGGCTCATTAGATGTAAAACCAAATATTTAAAAATTGATTAATTATCATTCTCACGTAGTGTGTAGAACAATCAATATTAATTAATCTTATGTAACAAAATCAAACATTATCATGTTTATGTACATTAGATTTATTGGCTATAATAGATTTCTACCATATATTGGGCACTTATTCCTTAAATTTAGTTCTTTAGAATAACTTTATTGATTTTACTAAAAAAGAGAACTAGTCAAATCATGCTTCGTATATTAATACTACTAAAGCGGTGCTAAAAAGCTTTGATTTAGCGGGTGTAGCGGAAAATAGTAGGCTAGAAGCGAATCTATTGTTCATTGGGCTAAATTGGAATAACGTAGCGACTGAAGGGCGCTACGGGCTATAGCAGGGATTTTACGGGGCTTTAACTACATAGAGCATGATTCAATCCAAGAAATCCTTATCGAAGTCATAGATCAAGCAGGAATGAAAAAACTTTTCGAAGAGTTGACGAGTTTACCCGAACACCTCTTGTACAAATGAATAAAGACGAGCAGACAACAAATGGAGCATTGGTTGCCATTAGAGAAGATAATGATGTTGTCCACAAACGATAAGGAGAATATAATAGGGAAACCAGTAGGGGTACCGAAGCGATGTATCAGTCCTTTAATCGTAATCAAATGCACACCAACAACAAAAAACCTCCGCGGCGATGAAAAGGGGTCACCTTGGCGCAGACTTCTACCCAAATGGAAAAAGACCGTTGGTCGACCCATTTATGAGAACAGAAAACTAGTAGTTCGAGATGAGCCTCCAAACTAGATCCATAAGAGGCTCGGGAAAATTGAAAGCTCAAAGGACCCAAATGATGGAAAACCAAGGCATGCGATCATAGGCTTTTGCCATATCAAGATTGATAATCACATTGAATCCATGAACCTTGCGATCGATTTGAGAAGTGAGCTCTTAATACAAAAGGGGACTGTTTGTAATAAAATAGCCTTTAACGAAGCTGGCTTGGGAAGAAGAAATAACATGATCTGGAATAGGTGCGAGCCTAGAGGACATCACCTTCGAGATGACCTTGTTTAAAAAGTTATACAAGCCAATCAAGCTTAAATTTGAGCACCACAGAGATTATCGCATTTAGGGATAAGAATAAGATCAGTCGAAGTCCATCCCTTAGTAAGCACTCCACTAGAAAAGAAAAAATGAATTGCCTGGAAAAAGTCCATTTGAATGATCGACCAGATGCTCTGGAAAATATCATCAATGAAGTCATTTGGGCCACATGCACTATCCTTGCTCAGAGAGTACACACAAGATAGAATCTTCTCAATAGAAAGAGGGGAGATAAGACCATCACCATCGGTTGGAAGAACCAAATGAGGGATAAAAGCCATCAAGGATGGATCTGAAAAAGAGACCGACAGTGAACCAAGAGAGGCTTGAAATTGAGAAATGATTGTCGCTCTGACTTCCGCGGGAGTGGAAGCCAAACAAAAATTCGGACAAAGACTATGATCGATGGATAACAGATTATTTTTCTTCGTAATAGTAGAATGAAAGAATTTGTAATTCGAATTGCCATCGAGGATCCACTTGATCCTAGCTTTTTGATGTAGGAAGTCATTCTCGATGCGCAATTCGGACGAGAAGGAGGGTTGGGCCTGAGCCCAAATCACCTTGTTAAAGGTAGAAGGATCATCATCGAATGAAGATTCCACTAAGATGAGTCTATTTGGCTACTTGAACATGGTCGAAGATATTCTTGAAAACTTGCATGTTCCAAACTTTCAGATATGCTTTGAGGCGTCTCAGTTTTTGCGAAAACACAGCTGATGGACTACCAAAAGGTAGGGTGGACCATGAGTCCTCCACAACCTGGTAGAAAGAATGATGGGATCTCTATATGGACTGAAATCAAAAGAAAGATGGTCCAAATAAGGTGACGGGAAAACATTGAAGAACCATCGGAGCGTGGTACGAGTTAGTGTGGTGAATATGAGTAACCGAGAAGGTGAAGGGGAAGTTAAACCATCCCTTAGACCCGATTACTTGGTCGGGATGCGAGAGGATCTAGTTGGAGCAATTTTGGTTATTACACCAGGTAAAAGCCGAGCCAAAAAAGAACACCTTTGATAGACTAGATTCAATGATGAAAGAGTTGAAATACCCAACTGTTGCACGGTTTATGGAGGATCCCCCATGCTTCTCATCCTAGCGAGAAAAGGCACTAAAATCACCACCGATGACCAACGCCACAGAGCATAGTTTAGAAAGAGACAGAATATCGGACCATAAGAACATTCGCTCAATGTGAACACATTTCGCATACATAGCCAAAATAGGAAAGAGGAAGAGAAAGATGAAAGCGAACAAACAACCGACAAAAGCTATGAAGAATCGAATAGCGGACGAACAGAGACGTCTTTAGCCCATATAATCCAAATGTTATTGGATACATTAGCTAATCCACCCCTAAAAGCAAGAGAGAAAACAATGTTGGGGATTACCTCCGTGCCCATGAATAGCTCTAAAAGTGCCAGTAGACGGATATAATGCTTCTTCACGATGTGTTTAAGCCTCACCGAGGAAGCATCATTTTCAATGCCATGAATGTTCCAAAACAAAAAGTTTGCCATTTACATATCAAGCAGACAAAAATAGACCAACGGGAAAAAAGAAAGAAAAATTGAAGGGACTGTTATCAATAAACCAACTTAGATAAGATAGAGGGTGCAGAGTGCATCAAGTTGATTTAATAATCAGCTCGTCCGCCACTATGGAGCGAGTGCGAATGGTGCGGGGAGTACGAGTCATGGACCTCGCTCTCCCACGCGAACGCCGGGAGGAAGAGGTAGGTGAATAAGACGATGAATTCCTAAGGACGAACAAAGACAGGTCCAAGTGGGAGGTGACAGAAGGGATGGATGAAAAACCATCTAATCTAGTAGTTTGGAATTTCTTAGTAAAGCAAGATAGTTGATCGTTAATGATCGAAATCTCTTTTTTGCTAAGAAGAAGTTAAGAGTGCGAAAAAGAAGGAGAGACAGCCAACGAGCTAGGAGTGGGAGAGACCGCATCCAAAGATTAAGAGGACGAGGACGGACATGTAGAAACGCAAATGGACTGCATTTCGCCTTGCTGTAAGGATCCTCTCAATGTTGAGTTGTCATCAAATTGGCAACCCCACACTGACGAGAGTATCTTACAAACGACATGACCCAATCACTGAAGGAACAAAATAATCGGAGGGAAAACCCAAGTTACCACGAATCGCAGATAACAACCGAACTGACCAAGGTATAAAAACTCCAAGAGCCCCTATATAGCTATTAGCAAACGTGATTGGTATACGGCGATGATAGAATTCCCTAACAAATAAAGGCCAAGCACGATAAAAAACCAAGCAACCCAACAGGTAAAACCAACACCACACACAAACAGACATAACCAATTCATACAGAGAATTGTTGTGCCAAAGACGAAACAACGAAGTCCAAATAAAGGACTGTGAGGCAGAATCACAACCGTAAACTACAAACCAGGTCGAAGCAAAATGGCATGGACTGGAAGCTTGGCCAAGAACAAAACCAAGGCATAAGAGACCATAAGCGGACTCCATACTAAGCAAAACAAAGACGAGGAAACAAAACCAAGCACATAACCAACACTGATTATGTTGTGAAGCAGATGCAACAACCCCACTGCACAACACAGCCAGACGCGAGGGACCAGGCAATCTTAAACACTGGGATAGAGGAAGCCCAATCTGAGAACCAAGAACCAACCCTAAATGGCAACACAATAAAGGGGAAAAGGCTCCCTGACAGACACAACCCCATCAACGGTAATAGCAACACAAAAATCTAAGACGAAAAGCATAATGGAAGACCAAAGAAGAGAACCTTACCTGACCAGCGGACCACAACTCACGCCCAGGGCGATGATACCCAAGCACCAAAGCAACATCCACCTCCTCAAACCATGTCTCCGCTACCTCACTAGCTATGGCACAACATGGCTACATACAGAGACTAAACACATCCTAGTGCTCATCCAATTTCAAGCGAGACAAAGCCAACTTTTATCTAAGATGACTGCCCCAAAGCCAGTGAGAGCTGGGAACAACAGGGGCACCCATGCAATAGAAAGAATCAGGTTGCCCAACCATAACTGAATCTACAGCCAGAACATCAAAACAATTACTGGTGGAAAGAGGCGGGAGTGCACGAGCTTGTGCATCACCCTCAGTCGCCAAGGGGACCTCCTGCACACAAAGACCATAATAAGGTGACCATGTAACAACCCTAGACTCATCCACTGAGCGATACGAACTACGGCGTCGATAATGTTGAGCGGGGGGCACCAGCGAAAAAACCAATCTCAGGCCAATCCTTGACAAGCAACGAGTAGTATTGTAAAAACTTCAAAAGGTAGTAGATGTGTAACACCCCGCATTTTTAGTGATAATTAAAAATATGCATATATGTATATATTATATGTACAAATATATTTAAAGGAAATATATATATATATATATATAAGTGCATTAAAATGAAGGAAAATGAATTGCGTGCAATATGTGTGTGTGTGTGTGTGTGTGTGTGTGTGTATATATATATATATATATATATATATATATATATATAAATTAAAATGAAGTTAATGCAAGAAGAAAAAAGTATGCAATACAATTGCGCATGTAATAATGTTGAAATGGAAAAGGAAGTACATGCATGTAATTATGATAGAGAAAACAATTAATAAAGAGAAATGTTAATGTAATTAATGTAAACGGTAAAAAGGTGAATTAGTAAAATTGCATGTAACAATATATAAGAAGGGGCATATGTGTATACATGTTATTTGAAATTCAAAATTTTGTAGGAAGATAATACATGCACTAAAAATAATAGAAATGTGTAGAATCATGAACCTAATTAAAAATAATAGAAATGTGTAGATGCATGAACCTAAATAAAAACGAATTAATATCATGCAAATAAAAGAAAAAGAATATAGAATGCAAACATGTCAATTATGCAATTAAAGCATGCATAGAAAAAAAAAGGTTTAGAAAGAGGAATCAAGCAATTTAATGTGCTAAAAGAAGTAACATATCAAGTGCATGAAACGGGAAAGCGTTAATGCATTTAAATAAGAATATTAGAAATATATGCAACAAAGAAATAACGTCACATGGAAAAGTTTAATTCATGGAAAGAAGTTGGAAAATAAACATAAATTGATTCAATTAAAGCAACTAATGTCAAAAGAATTAATACAATTCATATTATACATAAAATAATGACACATGGAAGGATACATTAATGGAAAAGAAACGTACTTTGCATATATTAAGGGGCGTTTAAGATTTTGCTTGTACAAAAAGAAAAGAAACCGCATATAGGAAGGTGTCAACACAATCAGTGTCCACGCATGCGTATGGGTGCAACGCACCATGGTTTGTTTAGCCTACTCCAGAGCCTTCTTTTTTTTAGCGAGGTGGAAGGTTTAGATGAATTCTATTTTAATCCTAAGGCCCTAGTTCACCTACTACAGGTATAAATAAACAACAAACCCAACCCTAATCTCATCTATCTCTATAGCCCTAGCCTCCATGCTGTTAAATTCTCAACTAACCTAGCCTCCACCTTCAACATAAATTAAAGTAGAGATTTTTAGAGACAAGTTCTTCATCAACAATCAATTTAGAAGGTTAATCAACATCAAAGTGTTACAACAACGATTTATCTCTTTTCTAATCCTGGCAAGGTGAGTGGGTTTAAATTATTCTTGTGAATAATTGTATACATATCATTTAGCAATTCCCCAATTAAAATGTTACAACCTTTATTATTATGCATGTTCTTTATCTCTTCCCTTCCTCCTTACTTTTTATTTTTATAGCCAGGCTACCTTCGAGCCTGGGCCAAATCTCGTAGAGATGAATGTACGAATGGTAATTTAGCAAATGTTGGGTTGATTTGGGCATAATCAATGTTAAATTTTGGGTATAACCTAAGAATTGTAGCATAACTTATGACAAAATTGGAAATCTGGGGAATTGTTGTACAACTTATAAAATACTTGAAATTAAGTGGGTTGGTAATTTGGCGCATAACTATAAATATTAATCAAGGACATTAGTGAAAATATGTGTAAATAAAGTTGGAACAAATAAGTATGTTGGGATAATTGGGAAGTGTGTGGATTAATAATGGACATGAATAAGCAAGACTGCAATTGGAGCGCAACTTAAGGTTGGGTAATTTGGGGCAAAACTGATAGGTTGGAATTTTGGAGCATAACTTCAATGAATATGAACAATTGGTAGAATTGGAATAATTTCACTTTATTGAAGTTAATTAAATGTAAGAAGAAATGCGACATATATGGGGAATTGGGCATTACTATGCTTGGAATTATGAATATAATTAGGGTGAGATTTATGTATATAAATCAAATTGGAATTATGAACATGAAATTGGGATTATAAGTTGTAACACCCCACCTCCGCTAGGGTCACTCACAAAGGGAATGCACTAGCTTTGGAGGAGTATTATCTAGGTAAACATGCACAGAACATATAAAAACAGCGGAAGAAAATATGATTTCATTACTTAAAACCTTTTACATCAAAGTGCCATTAAATTACTTACATCGAAACCTGTCTTGCAATAATAAAGAAGCATAAAACCATAGTCATAAATTATTCCCCAAGTAAAGCAGTAAAATAGCCATAGCCAAGAAAAGTCCAAGCCAAAGATGATAATCTTGAAGCAGAAAGATCCGCACTAAGTAGCAACATTTCCTCCCTGTAAACCTGGGGGGGGGGGGGGGGGAACGGAAGAAAAAGAGGCGAAACAAAACAGGGTCAGTCACAAAGACTGAGTAAGTCCTAGTGACTTCCAGCCTAAAAACAGGTAAGAGCAACATGACATGTATAAACCGAAAGTAAATATAAGCATGATGACAAGGTAAACAGATCAAACTAAGATAACAGGATAAACTCAAGTAACAAGATAACCAAGGTAATAGGATAACCAAGGTAAACTCGGAATAGCATCGCATGTCTAACGTCCTCTGCACCAACCGTATTAGCATCCTAACTCGTATCATCCCTTCCATGTATATGTATAGTCCCTTGCCGTACATCGTACGGGTTCCATCACGTTATTCTATACTACTACAACGTAGTGTCACCATCCTTGAAGTCGCTCGGACTTCCATCCTTGTTCTGGCCAGATTCCCCCTTCATGAATTATCGCGTGTTCATCTTAGGATTTACGCCACCTAGGACCACTAGGGATTATGCTACCTATTGGACATTTCCTAGAATCGATCAGGGCTTATGCCACCTAGGACCACTAGGGATTATGCTACCTATCGAACAACGCCCATTTTCCACGTAACGATCTAATCGATCGGCTCCCTACAAGTCCTAACTCGTCGTGTGTCGGTGTCATACGGCCCAATCACGAATATAACTACTCTGTGCTAGGTCCACCCTAGGGTGTATCAAGCCCTAGGGTGTCAACCACTGACACCATTCCAAGCACGCACAGTGTACAACTACTGGTGTCCACGCCTGCTTTTTCAACTCCGGACTACGTGCACGACCATAGTCCGCCTGAACCTACAATGGCGCACCAAACTCAGCCGTCGTTTTGGTCGCTTACAATCAGCCTAATAATCGTGCCCCACCCTAGCCTAGTCCCTAGGGTATCGTGATACATCCAAGAGGGTTACTGCTAAAAAGGACCGCGTGACTAGGGTTTCCGCCCAGCAGGTTAAGTGTTGTCATCTAAATTTAAGACTTAACCCCTACCGGTCTAGCATGTCCAGTTGGTTAAGTGTGGTCATTCAAGTTCGTGACTTAACACGTCTACATGTCATGTCAAGATTGGCTAAGTGTTGTCATTCACGTTCATGGCTTAGCCCTACAAATCACGTGTCAAGTTGGTTAAGCGTATTCCAGCGGTTCATGACTTAATCCTATCCAAATCATCGTGTCAAATTGGTTAAGTGTAACAACCCGGAAAATCTGGGCCAGTTTAAAATTTTTATTTTGGCAATTTTAGCGAATTTTGAATATTTAAAATAGATTATTTTAAATAATATCGACGAGAAATTTATTTTGAATATAATTCGAACGTATATATTATACGCGTCGTCGTTAGAATATAAATATTTATATATAATTATAAATAGAATTGAAAATGGCGTGGTAGTTCGATAATTCGATTTCAAACTTCAATTGAATGTACCGGGTGCAAAACAATCCGGATTTTAGTGAAACCAAAAACATTAGGATCTAATTGATAATATCTTTCCAACGAATCCGAAAAATCAAAATTTCATAGCGGGAATCAAAAGGTATGCCCAGTTGAAAATTCTGAATAATCGCTATGGTATTCAGGCCCTTAAAAATAGACATTTTGCAAACGACCTCGGATTTCGACGAAACCACTTTTGTTGGATCCGTGATGTCGAATTATTGCTAGATTCCAAATTTCATAATTTTTCGAATCAATATGTGAGCGTGGCAAAGGAAAACGTGTTTGACCAGTTTCAGTTGATTTTAATCGACTGGAAATTGGCCATTTTTCAAACGGTCTCAGAATTCGATGAAACTAGTTTTGTTAGGAACGTATCGTCAATACGAAGCTAGAAAATATTTTTCGGGAATTTTTCGAGTTAGTATGTGACCCCGGTAAATTGAAATGCGTGTTCAAATTCAATATATACTGATTTATATTTTAATTTGAAGAATAACTGACTCTAACAGTCGAATTGGCAGACGAAACATATTCCATTGTGTTCGGAATGAGGATAATTAGCTAGGGGCGACAGTCGTTGGGCGTTGATTGGAGATCAGATTTAAAAGTTTCTTTTTTAAAATTAATTAAATTAAAATAAATTATATAATATAAATGCCACTCATATTCCCTAAACCCTAGTTATTGGGCCAAAACGTTTAGCTGCCTCCAGTTTATTTTCAATAAAGAAAAACAAATCGATCGAAAGACCGAATCACCCCTGACCGCAACCTCAACGCCGCCATCGTTCGCCACGTCCCTTCGCCGCCGCTTCCCCCTCCATCGGCCGCTGCTCGCCACCTCCTCCCCTGAACAATCACCTCGCGGCGACGTCAGTATCTCCATAACTCCACCTGAAGTCGCGTTCCCACTGTCGCTCCGTCCAGTTCAAGTGGCGTACAAAATCTGGCGGTGGCACTTCTTGATTGACAGCCCGCATCTGAATTGGAGGGCGAGATGGAGGAATGGATGGCGAAACCTGGGTTCGAACGACACAAAGAAGAAAGGTGTTATTTTTATCATTTTACTTAAACTAATTATTTTGTTTAATGTAAGCAATAGGATGATAAAAATCAGTTTATATATTTAAATAGGATGATAAAAATCAGTTTTATACATTTAAATACGATGATAAAAATCAGTTTTATATATATAAAATAGAATGAAAATAATCAGTTTTATACATTTAAAAGAGATGAAGAAATTGGATTTTTATACGTGAAGTAGAGGTGTAAAAACTGAATCTTTATGTATATAGTATTAAAAAAAAAAAAATTAGATTTTATCATGAAGTAGCAAGATTTTTTTTTGTAATAAACAAAGATTCGATTTTTACAGTTCAAAAAGGCATAAAAGAAGAAAGAATAAAAATGTAATTTTTATAGAAGCTTTGAGATAAAAATATACAAGTTTTGAAAGTAAGAAGTTATGATTTCTTTTGTTTTATAAAGATCAGATTTTTGAATAGAAAAAGATCAGATTTTTTTTGAATATGAGAAAGTTAAGATTTTTAAAATAGAAGAGTAGATTTTTAAAATAGAAAAGGCGAAAGAAAAATAGAATATTTATCTATATAGTAGCAGTAGAAAAATAGAATTTTTATCTATATAGTAGCAGTATAAAAATAGAGTTTTTACCTATATAGGTAACAAAGTAAAAAAAAAACGATTTTTATATATTGAACAACAAAGTAAAAATTCGATTTTTATATATTGAACAACGAAGTAAAAATTCGATTTTTATGTATGTAGTGGCTACGATCAACGAAGGTGACAAAAAGGCGAGAACGACGAAGACTTCTGCAAATGAAGAGTCGTGGTATTGGATAGCTATTGGTGAGAATTTCTCACTCTTCAATTTCTTTTTCTAGTTATATATATATATACTAGGATGCAGACGGTGCTTAGTAGCACCCGACACAATCGTCCACAGACCATGGACTTGTTTGTTTGGTTGCATAGATTAGTTAGATGATCTGATTTGAATTTGGTTGTTTGGTGATTTTGATTGATGTGTGAATGGCGTGGGCCTTCACTAGATCGGGGATAAGGCTAGGCCTTGTCCCGTTTCTAGTATCGTGTCGTTATGCCGCCGAAATTTTCTAAAATATGTTAGAAAAATAAAAATATCATTTTATTTAAAGAATGAACTGAATAGAAATTCATATGTTGGAATAAAATATTTTATCGTTAAAAATATAATTTTTAACGTGAATGTGAATAAATAAATATTCATTTACAAACCGGACGGTTTGTTTATGTACACCTATTTGAATGACATTGATTGAGACGATAAATTTTACACATCGCCCAACTGCACAACTAAAATCTGTGTTTGATGGTTTGAAACCCCACACGGGTGTTGGGATGAAATTTGAAGTTCACTCATCCTGATTGATTAAATATGTCGATCGATTGATTGACAGGCTGTTATAACCGTTAAATATCTATATTTGATGCTTATACAGTGTAGTGCACTTTGATTGATGGTTGATTATTTTTCAATGCTATTATATGCGTGTGATGTATGGAAATCCATATAATTAATTTTATATGGTGATTGGTTGGGCCTCATTCCAATTTAGAGAATAAAGAATATTATAAAATAAAGGTTCATGTGTTGACTGTACTCATCCGTTGAGATTAGTCATGTGTTGAACGAAATATTTTAATAATAAAATTTACATCTTTATCAATATAAAATAAAGGTTCATGTGTTGACTGTACTCATCCGTTGAGATTAGTCATGTGTTGAACGAAATATTTTAATAATAAAATTTACATCTTTATCAATATAAAATAAAGGTTCATGTGTTGACAGTACTCATCCGTTGAGATTAGTCATGTGTTGAACGAAATATTTTAATAATTAAATTTACATCTTTATCAATATAAAATAAAGGTTCATGTGTTGACAGTACTCATCCGTTGAGATTAGTCATGTGTCGAACGAAATATTTTAATAATAAAATTTACATCTTTATCAATATAAAATAAAGGTTCATGTGTTGACAGTACTCATCCGTTGAGATTAGTCATGTGTTGAACGAAATATTTGAATAATAAAATTTACATCTTTATCAATATAAAATAAAGGTTCATGTGTTCACTGTACTCATCCGTTGAGATTAGTCATGTGTTGAACGAAATATTTTAATAATAAAATTTACATCTTTATCAATATAAAATAAAGGTTCATGTGTCGACAGTACTCATCCGTTGAGATTAGTCATGTGTTGAACGAAATATTTTAATAATAGAAATATTTGAAATAGAAATATTTGAAAAGGAAATATTTGAAAAAGAAATATTTGAAATAGAATATTTGAAAATAGAAATATATGAAGCCGTGTTGATTAGATTGACGCCATTTTGACGTGAATGATATTTATATCGATTTTATTCATTTTAAAATGAATATTGAAAAGTAATTTTGAAAACGATTTCGAAATGAAATGAATTGAAAACGATTTCGAAATGAAATGAATTGAAAACGATGTCGAAATGAATTGAATATAAAACGAATTTGAATTGAATCGAATAGAAAACCAAAATGAATTGAATCGAATAGAAAACGACTTTGAAATTAAATTGAAAACTAATTCAAATTGAATTGAAAGCGAATTGAAATGAATTCAAATTGAATTGAAATTTGAATTGAATAGAAATGAATTTTAAAAACGAATTTATAAAGAAGAATTCAATTTTGCTTTGAATTGAAATGGAAGTTGAAATTGTTTTTGAAACGAATTTAAAACTATTTATATAATTCGTTTTAAATAGAAATCGACGAAATATATATTATATATATAATATAATGGCCTGAATAGAACGCACCGCGCCGCGGCAGTTCGTGAATTTCGACCATTTATTTCAAACGGATATTACGGGAGATCCGACCGTCGGATTCTCCTAAAACCGGAACCGTTGGGTTCGTATCGAAAAGAGCTTTCTAAAGAATATTAGAAATTCAAAATCTAACGGTTGGATTTGGAGATACGTCCAAATCAAATTCGAAAAAAGGTCGCTGTAAGTGCAGTTCGATGGCCATTGATGGAAATCGACTGTACGGGCCTTGATAAAATTATTAAAAATATCAATAATTTGTGTGAAATCATTAGAAATGATTTGGGAAAATTTGGGATGAAAAACTCCATATTTGAAAAGATAAAAATAGATTTTTATCAAAATGAACTAGTTTGAACTAAATTTAAAACCCGATTTGTTTTTAAATAAATAAATTAGATTTAAAAAAGGGGTTTTAAATAATCGGAATTCCTAATATATTTGAATTAAATTAAACCAGAATTGATTCATGGGTTTATCGTGAACTGTGTTTTAAATAACACTAGTTCTTTAACCCGATAATAAATAGAATGTGATTTGGGTTTGTCGTGAACTGTGTTTTAAATAACACCTAGTTCTTTAACCCAGAAAAAGGAGTTTTTATGAATCTGCAATTAGATTGAAATGGGGAATTGATAATTTAAATTATCAACTTTAGAAAATGAGCGAGAATGGAGTATCACCAGTTCTTGATGCTGGCCCTGAGTAGGCCGGGTACGCATGATAGGGGGTTCTCGCTTCGCGGTTTGGTGGAGAACGGGAGACTCTTACCCCTACATGTCACTGGGGAGGGCGTTGGTTCGCCAATAGGCGCGAGACTCGAGAGGGTCGCCGTAAAACAAGGGACTGGGGGACCATGTGGGAGCCACGGTGGGTATTACCTGCTGCTTGGGGGATGAAGGGATGGTTGCAAAGCCTACCGGATTTCGTCGGCTATTTCACAGTTGGTATCAGAGCTTTGGTTTACAGAGCTCGAGAACAAGACACATTAGAACCATACGAAAGAATTCATCGGATATTGGATTAGTAATATCCAATTAGAATGACTCGTTAGAGATAGGATCAGTAGTATCCTAGAACGAGTGTGAAGAGTATATTTTTCAAATGAAAACAATTTTGTTTTGAAAATTTAAATCGTTTTAAACGTATTTGATTATTTATTTATTTTGAATATGGACATTCCAATATATAAAGATATTGCATATACGCGTCATGAACGTATATTCGAAGTTTTAATATACTGGATAGATATAGGACCGCACTCTAGTAGCCCGGAGATGTTCTGATGGTGGTTCGAAACATCATCAGCATTTATTTTCGAGTGACGAAGGTGTGATACCTATATATTTCCATTAGACTGGTGTGAGAACCAAAACCTATATATATATAGCTAGGACACATTGTTGTGAATTGGCATCAAAAACATGATTTTCTGTATATGTATCAAATTTATGAATTTGAAACTCTAATTCACTAATTGATTGATGTTTGTGTTGTTTGTTTATTTGTTTGATAATTTTGAACCATTTAGCCTAATTGAATCACATATTGAATTATATTGAAAATTGGTCGCATTTGCTTGCATATACTTGCACTTACATTGAACAGGTCATAGCAAGGAGGCTAGAGCAGAGAATAAAATTTGTTTGCCCGACAAATAGGTACATGTTTACTATATAATTTCCTGTTTTGTTTGGGTGATGATGATTTTATGAGCCTATTGGCTAGCCGCTTGGCTTTTTCTTTTTCTTTTTGAAATCTGAAGGACCGGGGAAGCTATTTGAGATTCCCCGATGCTCCCATTGCAGGGGAGGTTATGGCGAAATTTTTCGAAAATTTAGGGTGTTAGCCAAATTTTTGAAAATTTGAAAATTCTCAGAAACTGAAAAGTTGGAGAATGGAAGCCAGATCGAACATAGAGTTGATTAATCAAACCACTTTCGACTTTGTTCCTTTTTGGGGACGAAAAGTTTTAAGTGGGGGAGATTGTAACAACCCGGAAAATCTGGGCCAGTTTAAAATTTTTATTTTGGCAATTTTAGCGAATTTTGAATATTTAAAATAGATTATTTTAAATAATATCGACGAGAAATTTATTTTGAATATAATTCAAACGTATATATTATACGCATCGTCGTTAGAATATAAATATTTATATATAATTATAAATAGAATTGAAAATGGCGCGGTAGTTCGATAATTCGATTTCAAACTTCAATTGAATGTACCGGGTGCAAAACAATCCGGATTTTAGTGAAACCAAAAACATTAGGATCTAATTGATAACATCTTTCCAACGAATCCGAAAAATCAAAATTTCATAGTGGGAATCAAAAGGTATGCCCAGTTGAAAATTCTGAATAGTCGCTATGGAATTCAGGCCCTTAAAAATAGACATTTTGCAAACGACCTCGGATTTCGACGAAACCACTTTTGTTGGATCCGTGATGTCGAATTATTGCTAGATTCCAAATTTCATAATTTTTCGAATCAATATGTGAGCGTGGCAAAGGAAAACGTGTTTGATCAGTTTCAGTTGATTTTAATCGACTGGAAATTGGCCATTTTTCAAACGGTCTCAGAATTCGATGAAACTAGTTTTGTTAGGAACGTATCGTCAATACGAAGCTAGAAAATATTCTTCGGGAATTTTTCGAGTTAGTATGTGACCCCGGTAAATTGAAATGCGTGTTCAAATTCAATATATACTGATTTATATTTTAATTTGAAGAATAACTGACTCTAACAGTCGAATTGGCAGACGAAACATATTCCATTGTGTTCGGAATGAGGGTAATTAGCTAGGGGCGACAGTCGTTGGGCGTTGATTGGAGATCAGATTTAAAAGTTGCTTTTTTAAAATTAATTAAATTAAAATAAATTATATAATATAAATGCCACTCATATTCCCTAAACCCTAGTTATTGGGCCAAAACGTTTAGCCGCCTCCAGTTTATTTTCAATAAAGAAAAACAAATCGATCGAAAGATCGAATCACCCCTGACCGCAACCTCGACGCCGCCATCGTTCGCCACGTCCCTTCGCCGCCGCTTCCCCCTCCATCGACCGCTGCTCGCCACCTCCTCCCCTGAACAATCACCTCGCGGCGACGTCAGTATCTCCATAACTCCACCTGAAGTCGCGTTCCCACTGTCGCTCCGTCCAGTTCAAGTGGCGTACAAAATCTGGCGGTGGCACTTCTTGATTGACAGCCCGCATCTGAATTGGAGGGCGAGATGGAGGAATGGATGGCGAAACCTCGGTTCGAACGACACAAAGAAGAAAGGTGTTATTTTTATCATTTTACTTAAACTAATTATTTTGTTTAATGTAAGCAATAGGATGATAAAAATCAGTTTATATATTTAAATAGGATGATAAAAATCAGTTTTATATATTTAAATAGGATGATAAAAATCAGTTTTATATATATAAAATAGAATGAAAATAATC
Source organism: Allium sativum (assembly GCA_030737875.1). Lineage (NCBI taxonomy): Eukaryota > Viridiplantae > Streptophyta > Magnoliopsida > Asparagales > Amaryllidaceae > Allium > Allium sativum. The sequence goes on from CM060920.1 coordinate 654,341,394, forward strand.
AGTTTTATACATTTAAAAGAGATGAAGAAATTGGATTTTTATACGTGAAGTAGAGGTGTAAAAACTGAATCTTTATGTATATAGTATTAAAAAAAAAATTAATTTAGATTTTATCATGAAGTAGCAAGATATTTTTTTTTAATAAATAAAGATTCGAATTTTATAGTTCAAAAAGGCATAAAAGAAGAAAGAATAAAAATGTAATTTTTATAGAAGCTTTGAGATAAAAATATACAAGTTTTGAAAGTAAGAAGTTATGATTTCTTTTGTTTTATATAGATCAGATTTTTGAATAGAAAAAGATCAGATTTTTTTTGAATATGAGAAAGTTAAGATTTTTAAAATAGAAGAGTAGATTTTTGAAATAGAAAAGGCGAAAGAAAAATAGAATTTTTATCTATATAGTAGCAGTAGAAAAATAGAATTTTTATCTATATAGTAGCAGTATAAAAATAGAGTTTTTACCTATATAGGTAACAAAGTAAAAAAAAAAATTCGATTTTTATATATTGAACAACAAAGTAAAAATTCGATTTTTATATATTGAACAACGAAGTAAAAATTCGATTTTTATGTATGTAGTGGCTACGATCAACGAAGGTGACAAAAAGGCGAGAACGACGAAGACTTCTGCAAATGAAGAGTCGTGGTATTGGATAGCTATTGGTGAGAATTTCTCACTCTTCAATTTCTTTTTCTAGTTATATATATATACTAGGATGCAGACGGTGCTTAGTAGCACCCGACACAATCGTCCACAGACCATGGACTTGTTTGTTTGGTTGCATAGATTAGTTAGATGATCTGATTTGAATTTGGTTGTTTGGTGATTTTGATTGATGTGTGAATGGCGTGGGCCTTCACTAGACCGGGGATAAGGCTAGGCCTTGTCCCGTTTCTAGTAACGTGCCGTTATGCCGCCGAAATTTTCTAAAATATGTTAGAAAAATAAAAATATCATTTTATTTAAAGAATGAACTGAATAAAAATTCATATGTTGGAATAAAATATTTTATCATTAAAAATATAATTTTTAACGTGAAAGTGAATAAATAAATATTCATTTACAAACCGGACGGTTTGTTTATGTACACCTATTTGAATGACATTGATTGGGACGATAAATTTTACACATCGCCCAACTGCACAACTAAAATCTGTGTTTGATGGTTTGAAACCCCACATGGGTGTTGGGATGAAATTTGAAGTTCACTCATCCTGATTGATTAAATATGTCGATCGATTGATTGACAGGCTGTTATAAGCGTTAAATATCTATATTTGATGCTTATACTATGTAGTGCACTTTGGTTGATAGTTGATTATTTTTCAATGCTATTATATGCGTGTGATGTATGGAAATCCATATAATTAATTTTATATGGTGATTGACTGGGCCTCATTCCAATTTAGAGAATAAAGAATATTATAAAATAAAGGTTCATGTGTTGACTGTACTCATCCGTTGAGATTAGTCATGTGTTGAACGAAATATTTTAATAATAAAATTTACATCTTTATCAATATAAAATAAAGGTTCATGTGTTGACTGTACTCATCCGTTGAGATTAGTCATGTGTTGAACGAAATATTTTAATAATAAAATTTACATCTTTATCAATATAACATAAAGGTTCATGTGTTGACAGTACTCATCCGTTGAGATTAGTCATGTGTTGAACGAAATATTTTAATAATAAAATTTACATCTTTATCAATATAAAATAAAGGTTCATGTGTTGACAGTACTCATCCGTTGAGATTAGTCATGTGTTGAACGAAATATTTTAATAATAAAATTTACATCTTTATCAATATAAAATAAAGGTTCATGTGTTGACAGTACTCATCCGTTGAGATTAGTTATGTGTTGAACGAAATATTTTAATAATAAAATTTACATCTTTATCAATATAAAATAAAGGTTCATGTGTTGACTGTACTCATCCGTTGAGATTAGTCATGTGTTGAACGAAATATTTTAATAATAAAATTTACATCTTTATCAATATAAAATAAAGGTTCATGTGTTGACTGTACTCATCCGTTGAGATTAGTCATGTGTTGAACAAAATATTTTAATAATAAAATTTACATCTTTATCAATATAAAATAAAGGTTCATGTGTTGACAGTACTCATCCGTTGAGATTAGTCATGTGTTGAACGAAATATTTTAATAATAGAAATATTTGAAATAGAAATATTTGAAAAGGAAATATTTGAAAAAGAAATATTTGAAATAGAATATTTGAAAATAGAAATATATGAAGCCGTGTTGATTAGATTGACGCCAATTTGACGTGAACGATATTTATATCGATTTTATTCATTTTAAAATTAATATCGAAAAGTAATTTTGAAAACGATTTCGAAATGAAATGAATTGAAAACGATTTCGAAATGAAATGAATTGAAAACGATGTCGAAATGAATTGAATATAAAACGAATTTGAATTGAATCGAATAGAAAACCAAAATGAATTGAATCGAATAGAAAACGACTTTGAAATTAAATTGAATTGAATTGAAAACTAATTCAAATTGAATTGAAAGCGAATTTAAATGAATTCAAATTGAATTGAAATTTGAATTGAATAGAAATGAATTTTAAAAACGAATTTATAAAGAAGAATTCAATTTTGCTTTGAATTGAAATGGAAGTTGAAATTGTTTTTGAAACGAATTTAAAACTATTTATATAATTCGTTTTAAATAGAAATCGATGAAATATATATTATATATATTATATATATAATATAATGGCCTGAATAGAACGCGCCGCGCCGCGACAGTTCGTGAATTTCGACCATTTATTTCAAACGGATATTACGTGAGATCCGACCGTCGGATTCTCCTAAAACCAGAACCGTTGGGTTCGTATCGAAAAGAGCTTTCTAACGAATATTAGAAATTCAAAATCTAACGGTTGGATTTGGAGATACGTCCAAATCAAATTCGAAAAAAGGTCGCTGTAAGTGCAGTTCGATGGCCATTGATGGAAATCGACTGTACGGACCTTGATAAAATTATTAAAAATATCAATAATTTGTGTAAAATCATTAGAAATGATTTGGGAAAATTTGGGATGAAAAACTCCATATTTGAAAAGATAAAAATAGATTTTTATCAAAATGAACTAGTTTGAACTAAATTTAAAACCCGATTTGTTTTTAAATAAATAAATTAGATTTAAAAAAGGGGTTTTAAATAATCGGAATTCCTAATATATTTGAATTAAATTAAACCAGAATTGATTCATGGGTTTATCGTGAACTGTGTTTTAAATAACACTAGTTCTTTAACCCGATAATAAATAGAATGTGATTTGGGTTTGTCGTGAACTGTGTTTTAAATAACACCTAGTTCTTTAACCCAGAAAAAGGAGTTTTAATGAATCTGCAATTAGATTGAAAAGGGGAATTGATAATTTAAATTATCAACTTTAGAAAATGAGCGAGAATGGAGTATCACCAGTTTTGCTCCAAAGCGATAGTTAAATCTTTAATTAGATTTGAACATGAAATGGTAATTAATTTTACCGATAACACCGTGGTGTTAAATATGGAGTATTACCAGTTTTGCTTCATGGGATGAATAGGTTGGGATTGGGAAATAAAATAAATAATTACTTCGGTGTGGTTCGCTAATCTCGACTAGTTTGGGAAACCATAATTTGGTTTGAAATGACATCCAAAGGAAGATCAAAGGATAAATTTTAAAGAATTTATCTTGGATAAAATTAATGGGAGCCTTTCCCTATGAATTGAAATTTAGAAACTAGCTGTAGGTTAGCTAAGAAGAATGGTTTCCTGGGTATTGATCTGATGTTGGTTTCGGCCTTCGGGGTTAATATTTGGGAAATTGTTCTCTTGTTGATTTACGGTTAGTAGCTACTGAATTGGAATGAGGCGTATGCTGTGTTTGTGTAACATTCGTTTTTAATATACGCGGGTTGTTCGGGAAGGCCGGGTTTATCCCCATCCTGAATAACCGATTCGACGATACGTCGAAGATGAAGACGGTGGTTAAAGACCGGAAGTCTTCACATCGTTCGGATAATTACTGACGATCCTGATTGGGCTGTACACCCAAGAGGATGGAAATAGTTGGTGGTCGTCCAGACGTACTTGGAGATGGATGGATATGCGAGGAAAGTGCCTCCGGTTTCGTTCAGACCCAGAACGGACTTGTAAATGGATGGTGTGTCTGACATTGTATTCCTTTATATTGTATTTGTTGATCTCTGCTAAATATATATCTGTTTGGCGGCGGAGAATTTATTCTCTTGCTTAACGCCCTTCTCTGAGACATATGAGCTCAGAGGTTATATATTGGCAGAAATCAGTGGTACGATATGGATTGATAGTGTGGCATGCTGAGATGCAGTGATCCAGACTTTTGTTGAAAAGCAAAGTTTGGTGGTTGATGATCAAAGCGCAGCTGATATAGCATGGCTTTGTGTATAGCGTTGATCCGCGAGCCTCACACCCCGGTATGGTGGTAAACTGATGGTTTGATCAGTATGCTTTTTCGTGGATGGGCACCTTAGTGGTGTCGTGGATTCGGTCGACCGAGATGAGCCTAGTGCTCAGGGATATATAGAGTAAGCGGTGTTTTCTCTCGCTGGGACATAAGCCGCGGTGGTACTCTGGTCCCAAATGTGCGGATGCAGACGGTGTTCTCTTGTTGGGACGTAAGCCGTGGTGAATTGCATTACGCGATCGATCTTTCGAATCAGGAGCCACCATGATGGAAATCCAATTTCCAATACGTGTATTCCGGCTTTATTTGTAGAGCCTAGTATGGCGACATAGTGGGATGGGGCACTTATGCCGTCTATGATTGATACTTATGATTTGAAGATATTTTATACGATATGCACTTATAAAAGTATCAAATGATTTGTTTTAAACGTATCAAACATTCTTGGCTATTATAAGGTAAAAACCCTATCCTCCGGCTTGCGTTGCATTGTGTGATGGGACCTGGGTCTTATAATAGCTTCATTTTTCTTTAATTAGCATTGCGCTGTTGTTTTAAGCACTGGTGTTCTTGGGAGGAAACCCGTTCCGTGTTATGCGGCGTGGTCCCTTGATTTACCTAACTTTAAAAATAAAGATTAATAACTGTTTTAGTTCTCACACCAGTCACATGACTGACCTGGAGTTTATTGTTTTAACCTAAACTCTGGGTGCCCCTATTTTCCACACGGGCAGCTAGTAGTTTTGGTTTTGCAGATTTATATTCACAGGATCCTGGTTTACAGCTGGAACGATATCCGGAAAGCTTTGTATCCGTATATCTCCTTCAGTTGTGTATCGTATTATTTTCCGCTGCGATGTATTTAAATGTAATCTAAATCTCTGATATTTCTGTGTAATATTTATTCATTTATACTCTGTATATCCTTGTAATCTGATGCATTGTTGTAATATACAATGAAATGTTCTTCCGTCTGAGTTTTTCTGTGGCTTGTTCTCGAACTATCCGCTCTTTCCTTTACGGGGAAGTTACGGGTTTTCACATTAAGTATATTCAAGCTTAACCCCATTAAATTACCATGTTAGATTGGTTAAGTATATTCAAGCTTAACCCCATCAAATTACCGTGTTGGATTGGTTAAGTATATTCAAGTTTAACCCCATCAAATTACCATGTTGGATTGGTTAAGTATATTCAAGTGATTCATGACTTAACCCCATCAAGTTATCATGTTAGATTGGTTAAGTATATCCAAATGATTCATGAATTAACCCCATTAAGTTACCATGTTAGATTGGTTAAGTATATTCAAGCGATTCATGACTTAACCCCATCAAGTTATCATGTTAGATTGGTTAAGTATATTCAAGCGATTCATGACTTAACCCCATCAAGTTACCATGTTAGATTGGTTAAGTATATGTTAACCTAACCCGATCCACTTGTCAAATTATAATGGTTAAGTGTTACCCTCGTGAGTTTACATAACCTTACCATGCCTCGCGTTATACTAGTCGGGTGTTATCGACCCATTCAGGTTAAACTAACCCATCCTCTAATCGTGTTATATGGTTAAGTGTTATCTAGAAATCAAGTCCGGTTTTACTTAACCCACCCATCCACGTTATATTGGTTAAGTGTCATTAGTCTAATCAAGTTACTTAACCCACCCGTCCATGTCATATTGGTTAAGTGTCATTAGTCTAGTCAAGTTACTTAACCCACCGTCCATGTCATATTGGTTAAGTGTCATTATTCTAATCAAGTTACTTAACCCACCCGTCCATGTCATACTGGTTAAGTGTCATTATTCTAATCAAGTTACTTAACCAACCCGTCCATGTCATATTCATTTATTATTTATTAATGCATCAACCTCTCACATTGGACTTATTTGTAGTCACTGGATATGCCGGGCGTTTCCGGGCAGAATTACACCGCAAATCTATTCCAACCTCGGGTTCATGCATTACCACAATCTAATCTTTGCCTACGACCTCTCACATTAGACTATTATTGTTGTGGTCACTGGATATGCCGGGCGGTTCCGGGCAGAATTACACCACAACTCAAGTCTAACCTCGTGCCGAAGACATCCGTTAGATTGTTAATTACATATGTGTCATCTAAGTCAAAATCCCTACTTTACATATTACTATACATATGCCCAAGTTCCACCTTGCATGCCCATGAAAATATGTACCCAATTCTAGCCACTTTACATATGTCCAATTCTTGCCTATTTGCATGTATGTCAAGTTTATGTAAATTTGCCCAAATCAAGTTCTAGCCAAAATTACATTTTGTCGCATTCATACCCAAATAACCCACATCATGGTTCATGTTACCAATTCCACTTATGCCTAATTTACATAAGCCCAATCCCTTGATTTAACTTACATAGCCCCCAAAACTCGTGATTTAATTCATATGCCAATTCATTTATGCCCAAACTTGCTAATTACATTGGCAATACCCCAAATTTTCTGTATACAAATCGCATGTAAATCGTAGTTTAGGCCTAGGTCTGAAATCAACCAAGGTTCATCAAAAGAAAATAAATAGGGGAAGGTAGAAACTTTGCATAAAACAAGATCCGAGAGTAAAACATCAATACATGCATGATAAGGACATTAAAGAGTGATTTGCAACATGCATAGGTTCAAATTAATGCTATAGCAACATCCCCAAAGGTCAAGATCAAAAATGAACAAGAAAGAACGTGGATTGAATATCATGCATATATCCAATTTCAACTTTATCACATGTCATATTCATGTTATCGTTTCAATCTAAAAGCATCTAGAACTTACAAAGTGTGGCTAGTGAATTAGGAGCAAGAATCGTCATAGAATCGTTGTAGAAGCTCTAGGAATGATGTAGCAACACTAGAAGCCTTGAGAATATAAGTAGCTCCTTTGATTTGATGTAGAAAGCTTGCTCCTTTGACTTGAATCAAGTTTGCATGCTTAGGCCTTTGAAGATGAAGATGGAGGCCATGATCAAGAGACATTTGGGCAGCACTTTGTTGTTAGGATGGTTTTTAGTGATTTAGGTTAGGTCTAAGGGTGTTTTTATAGAAGTAGGAGCTAGTTTAGGCCCTTAGATTAACCCTAGTTTAGATCTGAACCAATGAAAATCGTCACAGGCCAACCCACCAGACCACACAAGCAAGCAGGTGACACAGGCTAACCGACTCGACCAGGGAGGTCGACCCCCAGGTCGACACCCAGGTCGACTCCCCAGTCGACCTAGAGGGGGGGGGGGCAGGTCGACTCCCCAGTCGACCTGGGGTAGGGCGGGAAAATTTCCCGCCCAATCTGTATGGAGCTGATTTCGAATTTCGGGCTGAAACTTGAATTTTCTGAAATCTTCTATGGGCCATATCTCGGTCATACGGACTCCGATATACGAAATTTCGGACTCGTTTCCAGCCAGAATTCCGAGACGAACGCAACGGTGCAACCCGTTTCACTTGATTCTTATTTTAAAATTTAATTCTGCCTTGATTCTTGTCTTAACGTGTTATTAAAAATTCGGGTTGTTACATAAGTTGAATTGGGATTATAGGCATAATCTGTTGATAGGATTATAAGCATAAATGTGAATTGAGGGTTTATGGGTAAATTGACATATATTATAATCCAAGATTTGAATTATGAGTATAAGTTATAATAAGAACTTATATGCCTAAGACACGATGTTAGATTTGGTCTGCGGTAGAAGTCTGCCTGGAACCGCCCGACATATCCAGCAACCGCAAACGGTAATCTAATGTGAGAGGTCTTAGGTGGAAATTGGACTCGTAATGGTGTCAAGACACGAGGTTAAACTCGGATGCAGTAGAGTTGCCCGAACCGCCCGGCATATCCAGCAACCACAAACGGTAATCTAATGTGAGAGGTCTTGCGTGTTTACGGACATAATAAATAATAATGAACATTTAACCAAGATGGCACATGTAGAGTTGACATGGATATAATAAAAGGGGTTAAGTGGGTAGCATGGGTAGCATGGTAATTTGTTAAATTGGAATACTTAACCTAATTAAATTTGTAGTGGTGTTACAAACCAGCTGAATTGAGTAGGGGTTAAGTAAATTTGCTAACGAAATGAGAAAGGTTAAGTTAATCTTAATTAATGCCAAATGGGGAATGATGATAATAATCTATTATGAATGAACTTGAATAAGAAAGATAATAGGTAGGCTTGTCCTAGGGACAAGTGGGAATTATAACTTATGAAATAAGATAAGTTATAAGGAATGATAGGGAAAAATGAAATTATTCTCTTACCAATGTATCTTTGAATTAAGATGTGCTTAATTAGAAACGAAGTAGAACATGTTATGGTAACCATGGGATGGAATAATGAATAGATTATGAGAATAATATGTTGTAGGCTTATTAATTAACTTAAATGGGTTAAGTTATAAATTGAATTAATAAGCGAGGGTAAATTGGTAAACTTGAAAAGGAAGTCAACGTGAAGGAGAATAACCAAGTTAAATGAGAAAACTCACGAGGTGTCGCAAGCGCCTGATTAATGGTTAGACGTAGGGTCTAATGACTTATAAAACTAAGGTGCTTGGACCAGTCCATACGTTAGAGGATGAATAACCATAAGGGGTAGATCATCGGGGTGTCAAAAGACACAAAGAGGAGCGCATGTCCATCTAGATATTCTTGTAGGCTCCAACGGACTGGGTTAAGAAGCATGCGGCTTCCGGGGATGTAGGGTACTCTTTGAATTTCTCTGTGAGTGGAAGATGATCCACATGTACTCACAGAGGTTAAGTCTGTGTAGGTGAACCAATGAGTATGCCTTGATTGCAATAAAAAGGGGCAATCAAAACACTAAGATGGACCAGCGTGATTCAGCGAGACAAGTTAGTGCACTGTGATAGCAACTCGTTGTTTACCTGCCGTCTTTAGTCAGTACGTAAAGTGGAAACGCGGAGAACTCCAAAAGACCATTTACTTTTCTATCTAGTTATGGGTGAGGTTGGCCAATAGGTTTGAAGGGCATAGGGGGTCGGGGTTAAGTTCTCATTCTTGATATTCTTGGGAGCCTTTCATTAGTTGAGGGAGGGGTCTAGTGGAACCATAGCCACTGTAAAAACAGACCTTAGCATCTGCAATCGGTAGATTGAAAGATCCCGACTGAGTTCCGTGTTTCTTGATTAGCCCTGCCACGGGACTTGGGCGCACATATATAGAACATGTGCAATAGACATCGAGAACGATTGACGATACGTACATGGGAAAGTCTAGGTACACTCATGTCACTCTCGGTGGTGTATCATAAGGCTGGAGGGAATTATTCAAGAATGGAACCTAATTCGATCTAATGATTCAAAGATGGCAGTTCGAATGATTACGTAATATAGAAGTAGTGGTTCTTTGCAGACGTAGCATTGACATATATACAGAAATCCGTATGACATTCGGGCGTAGGATCAGGGACTGCTATATTCCTGCGATGATACGGTGGAGGCCGTGCGAGTAGGGTACCATGAGGTGTACCTTAGTTGGGGGTAGCTACATATACACTGTATTAGGTTAATCTACTAGAGAGTAGATGGGTGCAACGTGTGTAAGCCTTGAATGCTAATAACACAGATAACCCAATAAATTAGAAAATGTAATTGAATGGTATATGTAGGATTATCCAGAAGTATAATTTAAATCCAGACACATAGGACTTATGTTCTGACCCCCCTCCTCACAACATTCATAGGTTAGGTTCATGACAGAGACTGTATAGCTTTGGATACTGGTTTAGCAGTATTATTATTAAGGTAAAACTATGTTTTAATTACATTATATTTTATTCCTTCCGCTGTGAGATGTTTTCCGAACACTGATATGTTTCATGTCTCCGTCTTTTTTGTAGGATACCAGAGCAAACCAACTCGGGTTTCAATGGATTGAGATTTTCGAAAAAAATTCGGTCCATCAGAATCCGGGTTGTTAGAAGATGGGGGGTCAAAATCCCTGATCCATTACCAATACAAAAGGACAAAGCCGAACCGATGAACCAAGGACCACCACCAACAACACTTTCCAAGCCCAAACGCAAAGAGGTAGAGGAACCCCACTAAGTACAAGACAAAATAGGCACCGTAAAACCATTAATTGTCTTGGAAAGGAATTAAATTGAGGGGATCAGGTCCCCAATACCAGGTTTAACCAAGTCAATAGCTGGAGTAGAACACCAACCAAACACAAGAGAATCCCTAAAATCCAAAGGAGGAATCAACTCATAATCAGCAGAAGTCTCAAAGTCAGAAATCCCCGAGAGGAAACAACAAAGTACCAATTCAAAGAAAACATCTCTAACAAGAACAAAGCGATGCCTCGAAATAGCCATGAAGGACAATAGAGAGACCACTTGCACTAAAACGGAGGAAGCACTTAACGCCGCAACCACCACAGAAGAACCCATAGACATAGAAACCACCTTGACTACACTCTCTAAAGCAGGGCAGGAGCTGATGAAAGTACTCATCGTGCAACAAGTGAAGCCCCTCCCAAACAGAGCCAACAAGCCCTAAATCGGCTAAGGAAAAGCATGAAAATCAGCAACGCTACCAGAATGAAACCAACAAATTGGAAGATCTAGTAATTAGAGACAAGAAGCAATCGAGCAGAGAGAAAGCCTAGGAAAAGAGAAATTGAAGAAATCGCTTAACAAAAGGAAAGAGAGGCATCCATTTTTAAGGAAAAGAGCCGTTTATTCCAAATAACAAAAAATAGATGACAAGAAATCAGTATTAAGTTATTGCATTTATTTTGATGATAACTTAAGTTTATGGAGCTAAAGATTGAAGAAATTTATACCGAAGATAAGCCAAATAAGAAGAGTTAAAGTTCTCAACTTTTCTACCTCGATCTGCTACTGTTGAAGGTGATGCTTCGTCAACCCTTCACCACAGCCTCAATTGATCAGAATCGGCTCTTCTCATGCTCGCAATTAGTTTGTCGACGTTATTTTCTTCAATTTAGATTCTCTGGTCACTCAATCGTCATGGACCTGTATAGCCGAATGATAGAGAAAAAAACCCTAACCCTCGTACGGAATTGAGGGAGAGCATTTGATATTAGTTTTTCTGACCGTTGACTTGGTTTGTATGCCATTTTCTTATTTTGTCTTTGGGTTCGTGGTATTGGGCCTTGACTCATCTTTTATTTTATTTCCTCTTGCTTACAAATACTGAAGCCCGTATTTTGTAACAATTATTGTTCATCAGTTCAGTACAATCGGGTTTTCTTTGCATAAGCATTCTCTCTGAAATATTATCAACAACAAGAGGTTTACAACAAATCTATTAAAATCTGTAAAAGAAGAGGAAGAAGATCGGGAGACTATCATTTTATCAAAATAAAAAAATAACATGAATACTACTTAAGTCCTTTTCTCGGTAACAAGCGGCTCCAATTTCTCCATCATTTGATCAAAATCGTCCTCAGTCTTGATTAAGCTCAGGTGTGCATAACGACTACTTGTATCAAAAAGCTCGCCACCTTGGGTTAAAATACGTCCATCTTTCAACACAGCTTCGCAATCATTATCTTCTCCCCATTCACACTTCAACCATCCAAAAGCTGCACATTCAATAACAGGAAAGAGATTTACGTTATGACATACAAATCAATACTTAAAGTATTAGACATGTCCATCTGAATTGATATACAAACCAGGTGATGGGTCTCTATGTTTTCCAAAGTAAAAGCAGTCTTGCGGTCTTAGTATTTGAAGGGAGAATCGATCGGAAGACGACACCAATTCATTTAGCTTCTTCCATCTCCTTCTCAGTGTTTGATAACCAAATTTAAAGATGTTATCGCTATTTAGACGCGAATTCTCCATTTGATTTACAATTTTCTTCATTACGATTTGGGTTCGTAACTGTGTATCGCGTGAAGTACCCTCACTACTCTCCTCCATGTACTGCAACAGTTTCTTATACACCACTTTATCCTTTATTAATGCCCACCTGCAAGTATACACGTGGTTATATCTTTTGAGAACAGTTAGCAAATATATGGTCCTACTACTAATGCACGGGTTGGCAAGCATACCCAAAACGGCTTCCAGCATGTCCGGTAAACTTGGACATTGAAAACAGCATGATATCGTCATCGGCAGGAATATGACTTATCGCCGTATAATGAGGCCAGTAGTAAACACGATCGGTAATGACTGAAGCTCCTCTGATTTTTGGTTGTTTTAAGTTGCCATCAGGATTATTAGGGGAAGTCACTAGTTCTATGAAGTTCTCAGGAGAAGGGGTACGTCTGTAATCTGAAGCATTTCCAGCCCAACGGTACCCTTTGTAATGGAAATATGTTGTTTGTTTTCTGAATACCTGTACATGGGATCATAATCGTTTCAGTGGTTTCGCTTAACAAATTACATGCTACAAAGCATGCATATGTTTAGTTACTTCACTTCACAAAACATACAATGTTGTCTGGCAATGAACTTACAGGATAGTAAGGGACATCTGCGACAACACTTGCCTCCATATGTTTAGGCAGTAAAACTCGGTGTTGGGAAAGTGAGATGACCAATCCAGTGAGAAGTTGGGTGACCCCGTTACCAAATACAATGTGCTTATCATCAGCTTTTGCATTGCCCACAACAGTATGTAGGCGTACGATGAGGTCCAGAAGCTCAGATGACTCAACACTTGTAGAGTGGGGATTAAAATAATAGCTCATTCTGTGCCACCCTGGTATTAGTACAGCAGAAAGTGATTTTTGCTGCAGCCAGTATTTTTCCAGAAACATAGCATCGCCACTGCAGTGTGCACAAACTTAGGATAAGCTGCGGCATGCTTAAATCGCATAAAGATGCAGTTTTGTTACTGGTAAAAGGACTTACATACATGACACAAATTTGCTGTTATAATGATTATTTCATCATTATATCATTGATGACAATGCTGATGAATTGCGATTGTAATTTTGATCAATTTCGTTCCTTGTGTTAATAGCGTGTGTTACCAGCAGTATTGGGTTTATATTCCTGTTTAACTAAGTGTTGACTTTGTAGTGCGTATTTGTTCCTTAAATAGAAGTCAGATGCTTTAGTTAATATGCCTGCATCTAACTGCTTTCTGGCTCCTTGCATATTATATACTGTTATTTACCATGACTTATCATGTATAAAGTGTTAATACACTGAGTACCCCGCTCAATACTTTTGTACATAAAGACAGATGGGCTCAGCCCAATATGAAGCATCAAGCCCAAGCGGCTAAGTCCTGTTTGCAAATATAAATATGTACAAAACGTTTGTGTAACTGTATCTTTGCAGTAATAAAACATTTTGAAACATCTCTGTTATTCGTTCTTGGTATCAGAGCATTACTGCTAACAGCCATTAAAATCGATCCAACATCCAAATCTCAATAGATCTATCAGTAGATAGATTATCCATCAGAGAATTATCATCACTTGGATACCTCTCATCCAAGATCTGTGATCTCTTCATCTGAGAGTTGAGGCTGCAATAAGGAAATCAGTGCCTCGCCAGGAATTGTGGCTACATCTGTTTCTAGTATTACAGCTTGATTGGTAAAGAGTCTCTGTAACTCAAAGGTCGATCAAAAAATCTAAAGTTTTCATTCAACTACAATCAAAAGTTGTCCAAGAAAGCTATTTTGACATCACTTCAGTGTTCTGGTTGCATTTAATCTGTCAATTCAGATTAAAAGCCGTCCAAGAAAACTAATCAGTCAGTTTTTAGAAATAATAAATTAGTTTTTTTGTGTTTCTTGAAGACAAATTAGAGAAAACACTTAGATTTTTCAATTCAAGAACAAGAGTTCAGAAATCTTTACCTGTATTCGTGGGACAATACAAAAATTTCTGCTTACTGAAGTCATGGTTGAAGGAGGTGGTTCAACTTCACCAAGATCTACTGCCAGATCCAATCAGACAAGTGCTGAAAGCACTGAAGATCTAATCAAAGCCATCATAAAGCCTCAAAGCCAGATCATCTCAATTCAACTCGATGAGTCAAATTATCTCCTGTGGAAGCTGCAAGTGGAAACTGCAACAAAAGGTTACGGATTAGAAGACTTTCTTTATGGAACAAGGCCAGTTCCAGCCAAGTACATCAGAGATAATAACAATAATCTGGTAAACAATCAAGAATACACAGCTTATCAAAGACAAGATAATCTTGTCAGTGCCTGACTAATGTCCTCGGTGGGTGCATCACTAATGCCACAATTAATAGGTGTTAAATCTGCTCATGATGTCTGGACAGCTTTGGAAAGATCATTCACTAGTCAATCATCAGCAAGAGTTTTACATTTCAAGAAACAACTACAATCAATAAAGAAAGATACTTCTAGCATGAATGAATATCTTATGAAGGTGAAAAACTTATGTGATCAATTGGCATGTACAGGAAATAAAATAGAGGAAAAAGAACAGATTCTATACATAGTAGGTGGACTTGATGATGAATATGAAGCTGTGATAGCTTTCATCACTTCTATTGAACCTACACCTTCTTTACAAAATGTCTATTCTATGTTACTTGCTCATGAAGGAAGAATGTTGCAAAAGAAAGAAGGAGCAGATTTTAATGTCAACTACACAACCACTGGTAAAGCAAAAAATCAAACCAATAATCCAAGAAGTCAAAACACTTACCAAAGAGGAGGTTCATCCAATCGAGGAAGAGGCAGAGCTTGGAGATGGAATCCCAACAATAGGCCCAAGTGTCAAATATGCGATAAACTTGGACATACAGCCAACAGGTTTTATTTCAGATTTGATAGTAGTGTTAATACAAATCAGCAAGGGAACAACAATAATCGTGGAAGTAATCTAAATGTAAACATAGTCAACAGTCAGACAGAGAATAAAAGCAGTCAAGAAACATCATCAAATGCTGCAACTGTTGATGACATTCAAGATGAAGCATGGTATCCAGATTCAGGAGCTACACACCATGTTACCAACAACTTGAATAATCTGAATCTTGGAAACCGTGAATACAAAGGTAACCAGTCTCTAATTATGGGTAATGGTAACTCTACAGTTATATCACACACTGGACACGCTAGTATTAAGGGTGCTAAACTACTTTATTTGAATAATCTATTATGTGCACCACATATAAGGAAAAACTTAATCAGTGTGTCACAATGTGCAAAAGACAATCAAGTATCTTTTGAATTTTATCCAAAACACTGTGTAGTTAGGGACATGCTGATTAGGACCATTTTATTGCAGGGTAGAGAACAAAATGGGCTGTATAAGTTCGACTCAGGGAATATCAAAAATTCTGAACTTAAGAGTAACCTCTGTAATGTTACAGAGTTGAACAGAAACAATGAATGTACTACTTTTGATGTATGGCATTTTAAGCTTGGGCATCCTAGTTGCAAAATTATGAAAGAGATTGTCAAGAACAATGGCATTGCAATTAATATTCCTGATAATTACATATGCACATACTGTCAAATGGGAAAAAGTCACAAGTTGCCTTTTTCAAATTCTGAAACTAAATACTTAAGTCCACTAGAACTGGTGGCTGTTGATCTGTGGGGTCCAGCACCAATCAATACTGATTATGGATTTAAGTATTATATCTCTTTTATTGATGCTTTTTCAAGATATGTCTGGATATACTTCATGAAATCTAAGTCTGATACATGTAATGCAGTCATACAATTCATAGCTAATGCTGAAAATCAACTTAGTCATAAAGTTAAAATCATTCAAAGTGATGGTGGAAAGGAGTTTCTTCCATTGAAAAACTATTTCTATAAAAAGGGTATCATTCACAGATTAACTTGTCCACACACTTCTGAACAAAATGGTCTTATTGAAAGAAAACACCGACACATTGTTGAGACTGGGCTAACTCTACTGGCACAGGCATCTTTACCACTAAAATTCTGGCCTGATGCCTTTGCCACAGCAGTACATTTAATAAACAGATTACCAACAAAAGTATTGGAGCTAAAATGTCCCATAGAGGTGTTAACTCAAACCAAACCTAACTATGGTGATTTAAAAGCTTTTGGGTGTCTCTGTTTTCCTCACACAAGACCTTTTAACAAACATAAGTTAGATTATAGATCTACTGCATGTACATTCCTGGGGTACTCCTCTAACCATAAAGGGTATAAATGCTTAGACAGTAATGGAAGAATTTATATTTCCAGGCATGTTATTTTTAATGAGAAAGTTTTTCCATTTAAAAATAGTATTTGCAAGACAACTCAAAAAGTGTACAATCCCAGAATCTCAATACCTCCTATTTCTGAACATGTAAGTGATACTATATATGTACCATGTACAACTACTGGTACAACACGTACACAAGACACACAAGATGGTAGCACGTCACAACAGGTTGCATCTAGTACTGAATCAAATCATGAAAATGAGATCAGTACTGATAATAGTGATGATGACTCACTATCTCAAAGTGAGAATAATGAGGATCACAGTCAAGCTGAAGGACAACAGTCTGAAGGAAACAGGGATGCTACTCAGACTCAAAATCAGCATCATATGGTGACAAGGGCAAAAAGTGGTATTTTCAAACCAAAAACTTTTAATACTGAATACAATGATACTGAACCCTTCACTTATCATGAAGCAATGCAGAATGATAAGTGGAGAGCAGCCATGGAGGAAGAATTAAATGCCTTAAATAAAAAACAAACATGGTGTATAGTTCCACCACCCAAAAACAAGAATATCATAGGGTGTAGATGGACATACAGAATAAAAAGGCATGCAGATGGTACAATTTTTAAATACAAGGCTAGATTAGTGGCTAAAGGGTATTCCCAACAGTGGGGAATTGATTTTAATGAAACATTCTCCCCTGTTGTGAAACCAACCACTATCAGAATTATACTAACTATAGCCTTGCATAAAAATTGGACCATTAAACAAATTGATGTTAATAATGCCTTTTTGAATGGTGACTTGCAGGAAGAGGTCTATATGGAGCTGCCACCAGGTATGGAAGAAAAAGCTAACAAAGGAGTGGTCTGCAAACTAAACAAGGCTATATATGGTCTAAGACAAGCACCTAGAGTTTGGTTTAACAAGCTACAGTCAACATTATCAAAGCTGGGCTACACATCTACAAAATCAGACAACTCACTGTTTACAAAATTCACAACAGACACTGTCACCTATGTTCTAATCTATGTAGATGACTTCATAATAACAGGCAACAGCAAATCAGAAATAAGAAGCATCACAAATCAGCTAAACAGTGAATTTTCCGTAAAGGATCTGGGTGACCTATCATACTTTCTTGGAATTGAAGTGTACAGAACTGAAGGGAATGAGCTACATCTTTGTCAAAGAAAATATATTACAGAAATCCTGGTGAGAGCGAAAATGAATGAAGCCAAACCACTGCCCACACCAATGATAACTAACATACATCTAAGCAAAGACAAAGGAGAACCCACTTGCAATGAAAGATTGTATAGAAGTATTATTGGAGCACTCCAATATGTAACTATAACAAGACCAGATATATCATACAGCGTCAATAAAGCAAGTCAATTCATGCAAAAACCATTGAGTGAACATTGGAAAGCAGTCAAAAGAATATTAAGATACTTGAAGGGGACAATCAATCAGGGGCTTACTCTAAAACCAAGCACCAGCCTAAATATCAATGCCTACTCTGATTCAGACTGGGCTAATGATCATGATGATAGAAAATCAACAAGTGGCTATTGTATATTCTTGGGTAAAAATCCTATATCTTGGTGTGCTAAGAAGCAAAACACTGTGTCTAGATCAAGCACAGAAGCAGAGTATCGTAGTATTGCTAGTACAACTGCAGAAATAATGTGGGTTCAGTCTATTCTACATGAATTACGAATTAACACCAACCCTACTGCAACAATTTGGTGCGACAATATGAGTGCTATAGCATTAACTGCAAATCCAGTCCTACACTCTAGAACTAAACATCTAGAATTGGATATATACTTCGTACGTGAGCAAGTTCAGAAAGGAAAAATACAAGTCAATCACGTACCTTCTACTTACCAAACAGCTGACGTTCTAACCAAACCCCTTTCAAAACCCAGATTTGAAGAGCTTAGAAGAAAATTGTGTGTTGAAGAAATCAATCACTTACAAACTCTTGAAAGACGAAGACTTTCTTCCACTACAGATTCCCATAACAGTACGCAAGCCCTAGACAGCAAAAATCAGAGATTAGAAAACAATAACAACACACTGATGACTAATACACCAATTTCTAGTAGAATAGAAAAGATTGAAAGTCAATCAAGTACTTATCTGCGAGCTAGAAGCTATCCATTACTGGCGACGAGCGAAAAATCAAGAGCAAGAGGTAAAGAGAAGCAATTGATCATAAATAAGAAAGGAGACCAGACTAGAAACACGAAGATGTGGCAAAGCGGCGGAGACATGGAGATTTAGCAAAGCGGCGGCTGGATGTAGCAAAGCGGCGGCGAAAACAAAGACTTAGCAAAGCGGCGGCTGCCATTTTCTTTTTTATCTCAAACCCTAGTTTAGATTGTAGGGTTTGCGGGGGGTATAAAGTGTTAATACACTGAGTACCCCGCTCAATACTTTTGTACATAAAGACAGATGGGCTCAGCCCAATATGAAGCATCAAGCCCAAGCGGCTAAGTCCTGTTTGCAAATATAAATATGTACAAAACGTTTGTGTAACTGTATCTTTGCAGTAATAAAACATTTTGAAACATCTCTGTTATTCGTTCTTCATGGATGCATCACTTGCGCCTAAATACTGTTATTTATTGATCGGGGAAAAAAGAAACTACTTAACTTTAGATCTCATTTACAACCTATTACAAAATTAGACCCAATATTCATAAGGCAAGATTTGAATGACTGGCACCATTTCAGATTGTACAAGCACAAAAACCATATTTATACTTGCGCAATTTAAAATTGTTTAATTGCAAAATACCAACTAAGAAGGAAAATAAGCTTAATTTTGTTATTTTCTTAGAACGAGGCCCAAGGTTGTTAAGAAGACCATGTACAAAAACCTTTAAATTAATTCAAGACATTTAACTCCAAAACCGCAGGGCAATCTGTTAAGAAGATCATGCACAGAGAGATACACCACAACTGTCATAGAAAGAAAAATAGGAACAAAGGATTCAATCTAAACAAGATTTTTAAGTAAGGTAAACAATTTAAGCCTCTAATTGTTTGTGTGTCTCCCGTGAAACCTCCTCTTGTCCTTCTACGTGAAAATGAAATTGTAAGAAATTAATTATTTAGTAGAATACATCTGACCATTCGAAGAGTATTTACATATTTTTCTACCATTTGACATAAAATATAATATTTTTCCTGCACAGGATCTTGGTATCAGATAGATATTTAACTATGTCCGACATACCAACTCACTTTGATCGAACAATCCGAAGTCTGATGTCGAAATATTCAGATGTATCGTTAATGGAAGCATAGTCAAATTTGCCTTCGAAGCGCATCGAAAGTTAAATAAAAGTGGGTCCTTGACTTAAATTCTACATCCTCATGGATTTTAAAGCTCCATGATTCGAAGTTGATCGAATAAAACACAACCAATTTTAATTTAACTTTCAGTTAGAAATAGAGATTCATGAAGAGAGAGTGAGTAAAAAATATTACGTGACTACGTCGGCAGCGCAATGCTCATCATCAAGCTTAGAGCAATCCGAACCAGTGTAGCAGTTGTTACATTCACAAAGATGAATACCTTTAGTAGAACCTGTTCCATCAAGATATGCTCTGCCGTGGTCTGAACAGTAAATAGCAGCTACCTTCTCCGCCTCTTCTGCAGCCTAGCCGTCCATGTTGGCTTGAAACTAGCATCAATAGCAGCTGACTTCGACTGAAGGTAAACCTTCGTAATGAATATGGTTGCAAGGAACAATGCTGCTGTTAGAATCAGTGATTTTTTATTCTCATCGTACAGTTCCTTGGATCGCCTCACTGCATGCCTTGCTGATGTTCGCAGCAGCTTTGCCTTATCGGCATCGTACAACTGCATAGACTGCATTTTTGTTTTCACTTTGATTTCTTATTCTGCTGGCAATGCAGGTTAGTTTGTTCTCTTCGATTTAAATAGGAATTGGCAAAGGCTTGGCTGATTAAAGAAATGTCAACTATACCATGATATTTACCCATATGAGCATTAAAATTTCATTTTAAAAAGAAATTTAATATGAAATGATGACAAAAGCCTTGTTCTCAACATGGTGAGTCGGTATTGATTAGCCGATCTTTAAAATAAGATATAAACAAGCGTACCTAACATCTTCTGTTAAATTGATCTTGCTGATCAATTTCCAAGTTTTGGCTCTATATAATGAGAAGTCTTTAAATATAATATAAACATTAGTTATTTTTTTGTGGATTTTTTGTTATAAGCAGCAATTTTCAAACTTATTAAACAATGATAAATAATATTATTTTACGTGGGAAACGAAAATTCATTTTGAATTTTGTAACAAATTTATTTAATATTTTAAGCTCATAATTAATGTGAGAAAGTTGAATCCATTGTTCTATTGGTATTAAACTTGGAACTTTGAACATTTTAGCTCACGACGTAAAATAATTTGGCTCGGACATGCCCACGATTCAATTTCGAATATTTCAAATCCATTTTATTTAGGATACAAGCTTGGACAACAAAACTCATAGGAGAGAATCTCGTTTGGTCAATGTTCATTCAATTTCATTCGAGTTTCTTGTAATTCAGTTTATAATAGAAGAAAGCTCTATTAAAAAAAAATAGAAAATCTAATATAAATAACATTTTCCATCCATGTTTGTTCGTATCCATATCCGAAAAACGTATGTTTTGTGTGTGTTTCCGTTTTATTTAGGATATGAACTAGGATAGAGAATTTTGTACGAGTAAAAATCTCGCTCGGTCTGTATTCGATTCAATTTCATTTATGACAGAAATTGAACACATCTCTGTCTGGTTCGGTCCAACAAATTCACAACCATAAACACGTACCACTTTGAGTAGGCCTTGTCTTTAAACTATGTTTTATTTCTCATATCAGTATACATATAACTAGGAACCACAAATCATATTGAGATCTATTCCCCCTAATTTTTTTTTTAAATTTAAATAGTTTCACTAAATGAAGTGACATAGGTATGTCTTTTAATGAGATTTACTATCAAAATATTAAACAATATCATATGGTGCTTTCACCAAGAAAATACTTGAATTTGCTAGTTTAAACGCCAGGGAGTAGATCCTTTATCCAAGGCCAGTAAGGAGAGAGCTAATCCTCTATGAGAGGAAGTCAGGAGGGTATTGGCTATCCAATGAGTTGGATGAATGATTGCAAGCACTTACATAATTTGATCAAGGAATTGGTCAGAAACAACCAATTTCGATAGAATGTGAGAAATCGAGAAGTGGTGATGGAACAATAGTAGCTATCATATGTTGTGAATGGAAACGACAATAGGTCGAGGTTGAGGTTTGTCATCTTTTGATCAGGATTGTGCAGGATCAAGTTGGATTCTTGCACTTTATCTTCTCTCCTAATAAATAATCATAATATCGAAGTTAAGCCAACCACTAAGCCATGTACGGGTTCCGGATAGGCTCCTAGGCACTATTAAGCTAGATGTTTTGTTGTAGCATTTGGAGAGACAATTAACATGATGCATGAATTTATGATTGTAGAAATCGACAAGAATATGATGACCAAATATTTATTTTGGTAGTCCCGATAGGAGAGGAAATGTGATGAACACAAGGTATGTAACGATTCATATTCTATGTACTAGAGGATCATAGGATATTTGTAGTATATACACATGAGGTTGTATAATTCTATGACTATAGGAAATGACTACTGTGATCATCTCTTACCTTTACTATTTTTTCAATTATTTTCTTTGACTATATTGCCCTTGACGAACCTTGTTTCCCTGTACTTCCATCAGGTTTGGATGAAGATTTCTCATTTCGTAGAATGGTCATGTTAAGAAAATGGAATTATGTTTGAGAGATATGGCTACTTGGTGAAAAAATGATGGCTAGTTTTCAATATTTGCTATATGTTTCGCACGATGAGTTGTTGAGAGTACCTATTATTTGGAAGTATCCAAACATCTTCGAGGAAGTGACCCAGACTTCTTCCGCATAGAGAGATTGAGTTCTGTATTGATTTGACGATGGATGTGAGACCTATAGTAATGCCTCTTAGAAGGATGCGCCAAATGAGCAGCGAGAGATTAAGGTGCAGGCGAACAAACTTTTGAGTAAAGGGTTCATTGGACGGAGTGTATCTTAGTTCAGATCACTTGTTGTATTTGCCATGATGGTGGATACTTCCTTAGATTGTGTGGATTATTATGAGATGAACAAAGGTGACAAGAAAGGACACGTATCCACTTCCATGCATAAACGATTTTTTTAATCAGTTATACGGTATAAAGATATTTTCTCAATTGGATCTCGCAACAGGATTTCATCAATTGTGAGTACTAAAGGAGAGTGCATCTGAAATAGTTTTTCAGACATCATCTGGTTTCCACGAGTGGTTAGTTATGCCATTTGTTTTGGCCCACATACCTGCATACTTCGTAGATCTTATGGACCATGTCCTCAGAGAACAACTCGATAAGTTTGTGCTTGTGTTCATCCATGATATTCTTATATATTCATGAGAAACGAAAGAAAACAAAGAACATTTGAGGGTCTATTAGAGATGTTGGAAAATACCAACTAAAGTTTAAGTTTTCTATATGGTACTTCTAGAGAGGAGAAGTGAGATTCTTGGGTCATGTTGTCTCGAAAAACGTATCGCCATGGACCTCGCGATGGTTCAAGATTGGACTATATCCAAATGTGCAACAAATGTAAGAAGTTTCTTGAAGCTGGCTGCATTTATCATGGGTTCTTCTAGGATTTGTTCAAGATAGCGGCATTGTTGACTCAATTAACTAAGAAGAATCAGATTTTTACTCGGGATGCGAAATGTGAGCATGCGTTTATTAGTCTGAAAGAGAGGTTGACATGTGCACCAGTGTTAGTTATTCTAAGTGAAAATAAGGAAATGACTAAATAAATTTATGCTTGGAGTACCGGGTTGGGTGCGATGCTGATGCAAAAAGGAAAATTTGTCATCTATGCTCGTCAATAAAATAAGCATCATGATAAAGAGTACCCACCCATGATTTGGAATTAGTAGCGATTGTGTTTACATTAAAGTTGTGAGGGCATTTACTTTTACAAGAGAGGTTTCAGTCGTTTATCGATAATAAATCATTAAAGTACCTCTTCTCACAAAAGGATCTTAACCTTTGCCAACAGCAACATTTAGAGTCCTTAGCGTCTTAAGGTATTAGTGTTGCATACACTTCGAGAATTGGTAATGAGGTCGCTAAAGCTTCGTGTAGTGGATATGCCATCTTAGTGGTTACATTCTTGGAATGGAGACAGCTAGAGTATATTGATAGTTACAATTTCCAGTCTATGTGTAATTTAGAGTAGGGAATATTTGCAAGTCTGACAATTAGATCTACCCCGATTGAGCGGGTTGGTTCTAATCAGAGACATGGTCCTAGATTGGTAGATATCATTACCAAGGTGGATATTGGAAAAGGTCTTGAGAGCATGAGGGTGTATGGACTCGACCGTAATGGCTAGCCTCGTAAGAATAGGAGCTTCTTCGTGCCTGATGTCGATGGGTTGAGGGGTGCGGTACTTCGAAAATGTCATCACCCAAGATTAGACATACATACTGGTGTTATTAAGACATATAGAGAAATGTAGCATATCTAATATTGGGAAGGAATGAAGAAAGATGTTGGGACATTCATCTCCAAGTGCACAAATTGTCAATTAGTTAAAGTTGAACAAAAAAGGCCTAGTGGTTTGCTACATCCGCCAGAAGTTCCCGGGTGGAAGTGAGAGAAAGTTTCAATGGATTTCATTGATGGTTTTCCAAAGACTCAAGTGTGATATTATTCGGGTCGTCGTGGGTCGGTTGACCAAAGATCGCTAGATTTGTACTTGTTTAGTCAAACAGAGCCAAATTAGTATAATTGTATATGATATGGGTTTTATGATTTCATGGAAACTAAAAGGCGTTATAAGTGATCGAGACCTACTGTTTATTGGTGTGTTTTAGAAAATCTTGTAGGAAGCTTTAAGGTTTGTGCTATACCTTATCCTGACTTATCACCCTTAAACTGATGGCCAGACTAAAAGAGTGAATCATGTTAACCACAAAAATGGTCAACACCCAAAAAGGAGTCACTATTGGTTTACCTTTGAAAGTGGGCTATAAATGATATATAAATCCTTTCGGATGTGAAGGGCTTTACTACTATCAATTTTTGTGTGGCGAGTTTCGGTAAAAGATACAATGATATTTCCGTGATATGAATAAACATATAATCAAATAAACGAAAATCAATATTATGTATGTAATACTTGCGATCTATCCATCTTATTAAGTATCTAAATGAGTACAAATTTTTCATAATTGAAATAGGGAAGACCTCAAAATTGATTTGGGAATTAGAGTTTACACTTTGGAACTTAAACATAACAGTTTGGAATCAAAAAAGTCTGTCTCGATTTTATACCACTAGGGTCATATTTATATGTGTGGGTTGGCCCTCCTTTTAGTGTATGGGCTTCGTCTCGGCTTTGTGGTGGAAGTTCATACCGAGACTTGATGAAGCTTTCTCCCTCTATTTTTTTTGTAATAGTAGATACATTGTTGACATAGGATTCTCTAATGGGCCTCCTTTAGAATTGGAACCTTTGGCTAGTTGACGAAACAGTGAACTTGTTGGAGCTTCGAACTTTCGGTGCTGTTAGATGTTTTTCTTATGGTGATCAATTGGTGGGGGATTACGCTCTCTAATATCTCCTTTCGGGTAACCTGAAAGATATACTAAGCTTAGCTTTTTACTCTTGAAGATGGTAATTTAGGCGATCGTTCCCTTTGGGTTATACCGACATGGACTTTCCTCAAGGATGAGAACCTTTTGTCTTCTCCTTGATTATCTCTATGTCAGTGGTGAGGTTTCGTAAGTTTTCTTACCTTCAAATATCATTTTTATTGATCCCTTGCCTTTTTGATTATTTCCAAAAGGGGATTTCCTTCGTCTGAAGGTACTCTGAACTTGGAATACTTTAGTATTGAAAGCTTATAAGTGAGGTCCTTCAGTTTCATCGAGAGGGCTCCTTCTTGTGGAAAGATGTCCTTGATTGATTTTATGAGATGTTCCTGATGAGGTAATGTCTTTTTGATTCCTGATAACCTGCTGCAATTATTGACTTCCTGCCTTCGGAGGACGATCTCTTCGTTCCAATGAAGGGAGCTTGTCACTTGCTTTTGTACTATTTTAGGATTTCCTCCCAAGCTGGGTATCGACATGACACCCCTTTCGATTCCTTTGAAAAGATGATTCCTTGGGTGGAAGATCAATTGGTTCCACTTCATTTCTTAGGTGAAGATGTTGTCCAAGTGTGAGCGTTCCCTTCGACCCGATCAAAGGCCCTTTCCTATGCTTTACGCCTTTGTTTGGATTCCGGTGTCATCCTCGGAACTATCATAACACCTTCACCCTTGTAAAAGGCTTATTCTTCTTCCAACTGGTCTCTCTTGAGTACTTCTTCACAATTTTTACCATTTGTTGTCTTAATGCTATCGACAACATTACTTGATTACTTCAGAGGTTTCCTTCCGTAAACTACTTCTATCCACAAACCAACATGCTGACTTTATTTTAATACTTTCGGTGGCTTGTATCTGGTGGTCACTGAAACCTACTCCTACCTTTTCCATAGGCTTAATTTCCTAATGTCCTAGGTAACCTTCACGTGTTATCCTCAATCGCTTGTCTCTTTTGCCAGTTTTCTTTCGTGCTTTTCACTAGAAGAATATTTTGGCTAATATTTAGCCCGTAAGTATGAAAGACATTATTTTTTTAAGGAAAAATCTTAATCGTTCCTGTTGGCATCATGGGCGTTTTTCTAGCCATCCCTTTTATTCCTACAACATTAATAATTTCAAAATAATGAACAAACTTTTTTCAATCTATATTAATTTGACTCTAGTGTTTCAAAAGCCATTGTCATCCATTTTTTGATGGAAGAAATAAATTTTATAACAGAAGAATTGCTTCCCCGACTGTTGTTTACAAGTTAATGGTCGAATATGCTGCATCATAAAAAACAAATTTAGGCATTTATAAACTTAAGCAAGAGATCCCTCAATTCCTTTCAAATCAAAAGGCATGTAATAAACAAAGTTTGACTGAGAATTGAAACGAAAATCATCATAATTCAAAATTTGAAAGATCATTCCCAAATCATGAAATTAGCAACCAATTTTTTTCAAATGTAGCTGTGACCCATCAACGATAAAAAATATCAGGAATTATAGTCGATAATCACTATGAATTGGCATTTTGTCGAAAGGTTCTAAATGTATGGAACTAGTGGAATTATCATATAAAGAAATCTCAATGGCTATGGAACAAAGTCACCAGGAGGGATTTCCAAATTAATTTGGAAGAATCAAAAGCATTTTCCAAAAACGCTAAGGATCAAACTCAGTCCAAGCTTGCAACTGCACAATCAGCAAAGACCTATGATTTCAGAAGCGTAAATTACTTCCATAAAAACCAAATTGAATATAAATATTGTAAATAATCAAAGAGTACCCAGGACTCATAAAATTAGGAGAAATCATTCAAATGAATGCATCATCCATTTGTAAATTACTTCAGGAATTCATGCAATGAAAATAAGAAATAAGGTAATAAATTTTAGAAATTATGAAAGAAATGGAAAGATCTTGAATCAATGATAGTTCTATATTAGAAATAAAGTATATGCAGAAAGAAAAATGAAGTTGAAAGCCATAAGATATCAAACCAGAAATTCAGGATAAGATAAGAAGCATCAAAATTTATCATTTACAGTTAACAATTCATTAAAATGCGATCAAAAATTGTATTTATATATATAAATGGAGCAAAATTATTAGCTCATAGGCAAGAATCAAGAAATGTCATAGATGTTGAAATCCACTTAGAATAGCCATCTCATGGGCAGAAATTTATGGTAAGGAAACATCACGAAATGGTTGGAACCAAAAAATTCCACTTCATTCAAAGACGTATAAAGTCATACTCTAAAATTCACAAAGTGAAGTATGTCGTTTTAATTGAGTCCCTAAGAAGCATTCAAAGATTATCCATGTGGACAATATTGATTAAAATGAGCATTATTGAAAGTCATCAAGCAAATATATGCTATGTATACGTTCCTTGGAAGCTTATCTAAAAATTATCTAGAGGAAGCACGTAAAGAGTCTTAAATACCCCAAAGGTAATATTTAGAAGTTTTAGAGGACTATTTCCAGAGTAAATTAGCCTTATATAATCCTAATCCTTTTAACCATCCAATAGGTGTTCCGTTCAATTTATAAGCTATTTAACCCTTCAACAGTAGTTTCATTTAATTGTCTTGCCACTCAACCATTCAGTAGTAGTTCCATTCAATTACTCTGACTTTAAGTTGTTTGACCATTTAGAAAAGTATTTCTGTTTTGTTGTTTGGTTCTCTAATCGTTTAGCAAGATAATTCTATTAGATCATCTAGTAATTGAACCGTTCAGCTAATGGGTTACTAAAATCTTATTCTAATTCTAAGCCCATTGGATGTGCAAATGAATGATTTCTCCCTAGAAGAATAGTGACTTAAATGACCCTTAGCTTAGTAGTTTATGAGATTAACCCTCCTCATAGAGGTGCCATAGACTGGTTACCGTAGGCTGATGGATTAACGCTTCCACTGAAGGTGCTACGGACTAGTTATCGCAGGCTGATGGATTAACCCTTCCATCAAAGGTTAGTGTTTTGAAATGGAAATCAGAAGTAAAATTGATTTTCCCTCTCTTATGGAGGTTCTCAACTTGGTGGACATGTAATAGCTTCTCCTACTGGAAGCTTTATTTAATATGTATCTTCCTCTTGGAGGCTCCCCACTTGGATGAGATATGATAACATCTCTTCCTGGAAGCTTTATTTTATTTGCCACCTCTCTTGGAGGTTCTAACATAATTCTAGAGACATTTTTATGGAAATAATAAGTACAAAGCCATCCTCGGCTTAAAAGAAATCCTGAAAACTAGGTTTATATATTATAATAAAGGTCCATAAATCAACTTCTAGAAGCAATGAATTCGAATCCACCATCGGCATAATATAAGACCCGAGACCCAAATTTGGGTATCATTGATTCACCTCCTTTTTCGGAGGTTTTCTTGATTCACCTCCCCTTCTATAGTTTTTCTAATATTACATGTAGAACTTATCCTTTCCTACAACGAAATCTAGTTTTTTATCTAAGATAACTCATTGTAGTATGGTGATCTCACGAAATACTAAAAATAGAATATATAGTGTTATAGGTGGTCGTCATTTGTGCCATGTATTGATGGTTGTTAGATGTCTCATCTTGTATCTTACTCTTAGAGAATTGATTGATAGTGGTTTTTCTTTTATGGAAAGCCATCCTTAATCAATTTTTGAATTGCTTACGTCGGAACCTAGTGTTTCTTTTTCGTCATATACGTAAGGTTCAATATGCCTTGAAATTCGGATTGGCTTATATTCATACCAACAATAACACACGAATTTTTTGTTAATATACGACTAATAATGAAACAAATCATAAACATAATAGGAAGGTAAGAAGGGTTTAGAATAGCCCTTATTTAAGCTAAACAAAGTGTAACTAGTGGTTGTTGCTTTCATGTTTCCTTTCATTCTTTGAAAGAATGTGATATCTTTTTAATGAATCCTTGTAGAAATCTAGACTTAGAATCTTTTAAGTTATATTGACAAGCCATTACAATTTTTTGTTGTTTGCCCATTTGCTTGGTGGTAGTTATGTTATTCTCCTCCTAGGTTGGGTTTAGGCTCCCTACGTGTCGTTCATGTATTAATGAAGCTTCTATCACCTTTGTCCATTGTGAAAATTTGTGAGAGGTACTGTAACACACCAAATTTTAATAAACAATAATCAAACAACGAAGATTAATAAATCAAATAGTAATTAATATTATATTCAGAATTCGGCTAAAAGAATTTCATCTTGCGCCCATTATAAAATTCTGATTTAGATAGACTTTTAGTTTGCAAATCAGACGAAAAATGAATAAGTTATGATCAATCAAAGTTTAAATTTTAATTAATAATCAGAAATAAAGCAGTGGTAAATGGGTGTAAGCCTGTAATGGATCGACCCCTATGTCGACCCACATACAAGGTGAGTCAACCCAGTGCGAGGTAGGCATGAAACTGTACCTGGCCAGTGTCAAGCCTGCTTCTGTATTATTCTTTTTTGATGTTTTGATGAGATGTCTTCTAAGGTTAAGATTTAAAACCTAAAATCCTAAGGCCTAAATTATCCTTCCACACTTGTAAATAGACTACTACTCTTCACTATTTCCCCACACCTCTTCATTTTCATCTTCTTAGCCTCAACTCCATAATGCTCTAAAAAGAAATAAAATTGGGGAACAAGTTAGAGTGCTGTCAAATTGTAGATCTGAAAGGATATTATTTTTCTTCTCTTTCAAAGGCCCTGTTTTAGACTTACAACGTTTCTTTGTGAGTTTTATCTTATTTTTAGATCAACAATCTAAATAAAAAGGATTAAGATAGTAAAATAGAATGGATCTGAAAGTTTTACATTTACAATGTTTATAAGTTTGTTTATTTACAAGTTATTGTTCAATTTATTTACTGTCTATTGTTTACTACTTTTAAGTTGCTATTTATTCATAAGTAAATTCTTTTTCTTTATCCCCTTCTCTGTTATTATTTTATTTATAATCTTGCAATGCCCTATTTATTTATTTTGTTCACTTCTGAGTCTATGCCTTACGAGTAGCCTAGACCAATTTCTCCTTTCTTAATTTGTTTTTGCGCCGAGCCTAAGCCAATGAGAGTCTAGGCCTTTATCGTTTAATTTGCGTAGAAATTGGATTAATATGAAAGAATGTCAAGAAGGGGATTTTAGACATATTAAAAATTGGTGAATATTACACTCAAATTATGGATTGTAAATTGGGATAAATTCTAATGGAAGAATATTCAAACTTATGAATTGGATTAATTTATACTTAATTATACATTAAGTAATATGTGAATTGAAATAAAATTCACTTAATTGTACAACAAGTAACTTGTAACTGTAAAACATGTAAACAGCTATGTATTGGACTTAATTGGACAATAAGTGATATGGGGAAGGGTTGTATAAAAAAATACATTTAATTAGAAATGTTAATTACAACCTAGGAATTAAACACGACATTATATTGGGCTTATTAATAAACTAAAACGTGTTAATTTAAAATTATGTGCTAAATAAGCTAAGGGGTCCATTCTAGTGAGATATAAGGGGCTCGTAGAAATCCTAATTATAAATTGTGGAACAAGTCTAAGGGTGAGTTGTGTTAAGCGCATTTTTTTGTGTTGGAACCCATATCAATCTGTGTCCCTGTTGTTATCATCAGAGTCTCGCAATAGGTAGAGACTAGGGAACTCTTAACAAATCTGGATAGTAAGAGGTTCAAAAACGGGATGGGTACAGGCGCGTTCCGGCGAAACCATGTGCGTGTATTGTTCCAAATAGGAAAGATAAGACGTTGTAATGCCTATGATAAAGACTATGACTTTCTAGTGGATGCACTCAGATTGATAACCCAAAATTCCATAGTTGGCATATGTTATTCACATCTTGTAAGAAAGCCGATTAATGGATAGAAATTAGGTAAAGTCTAATAATGATATTACGATGGTTGGTGCAGCAAATTTTTGGGATATGAATCGGAAGTCTATATTATTTCGTGTATTCTACTTTAGTTAACTTTCATATCCTTTACTATTCATCTATCTAAATAATTCTTTACCTTTTCCTCATGCTAAAAATTACTAGAACTCGCCAAACTTCTGTTTGACCTAGTTTGTTTTCTCTTTCTCTTCCTTTTCCCTTCCCCCAGGTTCTCAGAGCGGAGGAACGTAGCGGTTACTTTTGATCTTTTAGCTCATCCGGGATTCGAACCATTTCCCGCTTCGTGTATTACTTTAATACTTGCTTTATGACTATTGTAACGACTTATGAGGAAGATGATTTTTGTGGTTTTATTCTTGTACTCTAATGTTTTTCTTACCGCGAGACTATTTGTTTTATGATGGTGATTCCATGTTAATTTGAATTGAAATCAATGGTCTGACTAAGTTTCTGCTGTATTTTACATTCTGTCTTGTGAATTTTAGTCTCTATGTTGTTATTTTATACCTATTGTGCTTCGAAAACTTAATGCATCCTCTTATGAGTGACATATAGGGATGTGCGGTGTCACATTTGGTATCAGAGCCTAAGGTTACAAGATCAGAGAAAAGCTTTTGAAAAGTATTTTCAAAGTTAAGAATTTTCAAGTAAAACCTATTTTTGAAAAATATATCCCCTCAAGTCAATTACAATATTCCTTTGATCTATTTTTGAATCCTTGTCTCTTCTCTTTTTAGCATGTCTGGGGCTCCATATTTCGCAGAGTGCATTCCCATTCCGACATGGTTCTATAGATACGTAGAAGCTACGACACCTTTTGAAGCTCAAGAAAATGCCTCCAGCCCTTGTTGCAGCCGCGGTAGTTCTACCTAATCCAGTAGTTAACTTCTCTAAACTCTGTAAGGATTTTTGTGTGATGGACGACAAGCCATTTCTTGGAATGGAGAGTTATATGGAGGCTCGCTATTGGCTTAGGGAGATGGATCGTGTCTTTGGATTGTTGGAGCTAGATGGCAGGAGGAGGATTCAAATAGATGCTTGGCAACTGAAAGGGGAAGCATTGTATTGGTAGGAGGTAGGTCAGGCAGAGCGAATTATGGAAACATGGGATGAGTTCAAGCATAGATTCGAGATTAAGTTCTTATCAAAATCTGAGGAAAGATGCAATTGGAAAAGTTCTTAAGTCTAAAGCAAGGAAGTTTGACGGTGAAGGATTATGTGAATAGCTTTAAGTAATTCGCAAGGTTCGGCTTGGATCTAGTTAATACCACTCACAAGAAGGCTTTGGGATTTGCAAGAGGGCTGGACCAACCCCTCCAAGGACTATCGATGACACATATCCCTATGGGAGCTACATTTGAGAGGCTAGTGGATATGGCCCTGATGAACGAGGATGGAAAAGTGGGCTAGCAAGAGGATAATGTTAAAGAAACCAAGCTCAATACTGAAAAGAAAAAGGTGGTGGCCCAAGAAGGGTGTAGGGAAGAAGAGTGAGAAACCCGAGAAGGCACAAATCAATAAGGATGTTAAGTGTCGTGGCTGTGGAAAGATGGACACCTTGTCAAAAACTATAGAAAGACTAAGAATGCTTGTTTCCATTGCGGATAGGTGGTGTTGCATTACACCAAACAATGCTCTCAGGGGCAGGATCATCTGGAGCACAAATTCATGCGCTTGAGGTGACTTAGACTGGTAGTGGAAGTCGGGACCGAGGTAGGAAAGTCAACGTAGAAGGTTTGATTTCTCTTTTTGACTCTCATATTAGGACTTTGTTCGATTCCGGTGCTTCTCATTCTTTCATATCCAATTCGATTGTTGATAGTATGCACCTAGATAGTTCTATAGCTTTTTATCTAGTAATTGTCTCAAAACCCCATAGAAGGTATGAAGCACTTATCTATGATGTGTAGATGTTCGAGGATTTCTATTCTTAGCGTCGAGTTTGAGTGTGACGCATATGTGCTGGGTTGTATGAGTTACGGGCTTATTCTAGGAATGGATTGACTAGCCATGTATGTTGCCATCCTTGATTTTAAAAGGAGAGTAGTTAGGCTTTTGACATGCCACGGTAGGTCTCTTGTGACCCACGAGGGTCAGTTATGCTCAGTTTCTTAGATTCCCTATATGCTTCTATTGACGATCTCAGTTTGATACCCTATAGTTAGAGACCTTCCGGACGTATTCGAGGAGGTGAGTGGCCTACTTACCAAGCATGAGATAAATTTTCGGATATACCTGGTGGAGAATGATAAAACCTGCTTATTTACCAATGCTCCACATTGCTCCGAGAGAGAGGAGGGAGTTTAGTAAGAAAATGGGTGAATTGTTCAAAAAGGAATTTATTAGATGGAGAATTTCTGAGTGGGGAGCACCAATCATCTTTGCAACCAAGGCAAACGACTCTTTCCGTTTATATGCGGACTATAGGGTGTTGAACAAGCTCACCAAGAAGAATTGACACTCACTCCCATGGTTAGAAGACTTGTTTGAGTAGTCAGTGGGTGCTTCAGTTTTCTCACATTAGGATTTAACTATAGGTTTTCATTAGCTTTAGGTAGTAGATACAGCATAGATAATACTACTTTTAGGACTCCCGACGGATTATTTGAGTAGCTAGTTATGCCTTTTGGGTTGACCAATGCACCGACGTATTTTGCGGACTTAATGAGCTGAGTATTTAGAGAGTACCTTGATAAGTTTGTGGTGGTTTTCGTTGATGATATCTTGGTTTTCTTGAGGAGCTAGGAAGAGCACACCATGCACTTAGGAGAAGTTCTTCGTACTCTCTGAGCACTTCAGCTGAAGGCTAAGTTTTCTAAGTGTCATTTCTGGAGAAAGGATGTAAGGTTTTTTGGGGAATGTTGTCTCTAAAGATGGTATAGTGGTTGACCCCACTAAGGCTGTCATAGTTCAGGATTAGAAGGCCCCTAAGAATGCGATAGAGGTTAGCAGTTTCTTGGTATTTTCGGGTTACTATAGAAAGTTCATTAAGGATTTTGCATGGATCTCAGCTTCGCTTACCCATTTGACGAAGAAGAACCTAGTTTTTTCCTAGGATGTAGACTGCAAGGATGCATTCTTGAGGTTGAAAAAGCTCTTACATCATCTCTAATTTGACTCTTCCTGACGATACGAAGATGTTTACCATCTACATGGATGCTCACACATGGATTTAGGTGCAGTTTTGATGCCAGAAGGTAGGGTTGTCTGCTATGGGAGTAGGCAGTTGAGGGTACATGAGAAGAACTACCCTACCCTCAATTTAGAGCTGACGATGGTAGTGTTAGCCAAGTCTTGGAGACACTATTTACAAGGTGAGAGGTTCGAGCTTTATACAGATCATAAGCCGGTCTAGTACTTGTACTCGTAGAAAGATCTCAATTTGCAACAATAACTTTGGATGGAGTTCCTTGCATCTTTTGGATTTGAGATAGCATATACCCTGGGGAAGGGGAATGTGGTCGCAGAGACATTGAGTATGCAGAGGATAGTGTTGAGTCCATTATTAGTAGGGTGGAAAAGTTTGGAGTTTATCTCATCGTTCTATTTTAGACCATCTACGGGTTTTGCACCCGAATTGTTGGCATTGTTGGAGGTGCGACCTATTCTTATAGATCACATTGGATCCAGTCAGCGCAACAATTAGTGGACATCATGGATCAGTGAAGGAGATACCTTTAGTCATCTTGCTAGGTATTTTGTGAATGAGAGATGGTGGCTACGGCGAGATGGGAGATCATGTGTTCTAAGAGTTGGTGATTTATTAAGATCAATTTTAATGGTGGCTCATCACTCTCGGATGACTATCCATTCAGGAAGTGATGAGATGTACAAAGATATAATGAGGGGTTTTCATTGGATCAGAATGGAAAAGGACATGACATAATATATAGCGATGTATGACTTGCCAGCAAGTAAAGGCTGAACAGATAAAGCTCAACGGATTGCTTCAGCCTTTAGACATACCACAATGGTAGTTGGAGGGCGTCTCTATGGATTTTATAGATGGGTTGCCCAGATCGAGTAGGGAAAACACCAATATTTAGGTTATAGTTGATAAATTGACTAAGAGAACTCACTTTATCCGAGTCAAAAGTAAGAGGATGACAATTTGGTTGGCATTGGTATATCTTAAAGAGATCATCTGACTTCGTGGAGTAACCTCTAGTATAGTTAGTGACCTAGACCCCATCTTCATGAGTGAGTTTTACAGGAGCCTGTAGGGGTATTAAGTACACAACTATGACTTAGTACAGCCTATCACCCTTAGAAGGATGGACAGACGGAAAGGGTTAATAGGATTGTTGAGGATTTATTGAGGCTGTGTATCCTAGACTTCTGAGGGACTTGGGAGGAGCATCTTCCGTTGATGGAGTTTGCATACAATAAAAGCTATCAGACAAGTTTTGATATGGCTCCCTTCGAAGCACTTTATGATGACTCTACGGATCACCTACATGTTAGTCGAAGTCTACGGACTAACTTCTACTTTGAACTAAGGTTGTTAGAGAAACTTTAGAGAAGATAGACTTGATTTGGAGGCAGATGAAAGCAGCTCAGGACAGGCAAAAGTCATAAGCAGATCGGAGGAGGACAGATCTACAATTTGTGGTAGGAGATATGGTCTTTATTAAGGTATCACATTTGAGGAGTATTGTTCGATTCGGCATAGTAGTGAAGTTGGCACCGAGGTTTGTAAGGTCATTCCCTGTAGTAGAGAGGGTAGGTCAGTTGGCCTACAGAGTTAGACTACCGGAGGGACTGGGTGGAGTTCATGACGTTTCCATGTTTCACACCTGAGGAAGTGTCTACATGATTCTGCAGTGGTACTAAAGCCGAGCACCCTTGAGGATATTAAGGTAGAGAAGGAAGCATTAGTCGGAAAATTTCCTACTCGGATACTAGGATCGGAAGTTAAAAAGCTATGGAATAAGGAGATCATGCTAGTTAAAGTGCATGGCAAGACGATAGCAACAACATGACTAGGGAACCTGAAGATAGGATTTGCGCTTCCCTTCCATTTGTCTTTGAGAATACATTCTTAATTCTTTTCTAAGTTTTTGAATTTGAATCTATTTTCCTATCTTTTGAATCTCGATTCTTAGGAAGAAACCTACGGATGATAGTAATGGTTTAAAATAAGTTAATCAAACATGTTTTGGTTGAACAAGTTCACGTGGATGAAAGCGTTTGCACGTGGATGTAGTGGATAAATACACACACTAGGCATTAGATTAGGGACCGGCTGAGGTAGGAAACTTACATATTGCTAATGGATGTGTGTGCATTTTAATGGATGAAAGTGGTTGAATGATCACTCGAATGTTGCATTTTGGTGAATGGTTGTTGTACATATATAAAATTTATATGTATCATAAGGATTCTTTTGCATACATATTGGATCCATGGCGAAGACATGAATTGTGTTAAGGTAGTCAAATGAAATAGTTGACCGCTTAATTTCCGCATTTGCTTAGGGACATATACAAAACACTATTGCATAAGTTCATGCCAAGCATCAGAAATTCTAAGGACCATGGATGCCAGTCGTTCATGGTTAAGTAGATGGGTGTAGATGATGGTTGATAATTTTCATAACATTTTTCTAACCTTGGAGATTTCGGGGATAAAATCCTTTAAGAGGAAAGAATGTAACATCCCAAATTTTAAAAAACAATAATTAAACGAGGAAGATTAATATGTCAAATGTAAATCAAAATTATATTCATAATCAAGCTAAAAGGATTTCACTGATGTGTCCTTACAAAACTTGTTAACGATATTTTTCATCAACACCCGAACTAGGATGAGTAATGCATATGCTTAGTAGTTTGATGCATGAGCGGTCTAAAGGATATTGGGTTATAATCATGAATCAGTGTTCTTAACAAGTTCCACCCTTCCCTAGACGTCAAGATCTAGAATCCGAAGATTAGTTACTCTTCCCTCAAGGGGTGAGCATCATGCTTACTGAACCACGAAGTCAATGACAACCTTGGGAGAAAGATTTTACAAGCTGAATAAGGCTGAAACCTTTTATCTCATCTGCCTTTAGATCTTGGACAAAATGGTATACATTGTGCTAAAAGGAAATAAGTTAATGCCTTCTAATGCCTGGGTTGTTTACAGGCTATAGTACTTATTGACTTACATAATACTAATGCATCAAACCGGCCCGGGGAGGCCATAATTCTGTCAGATATCAAGCTACAAGTTCGTAGCAAGCTCCATTCCCTGATTGGGTTGAATTAGGCTTACTATGAAAGAGCTAAGTCACATAGTAACCGTCCGAAAGGGGAAACGCCTTGGTTCTGCCTAGGTCCTTCCCTCCTTCGAGTGTGTCGTGATTAACTCTGTTATAAGAAAGGGTAGCATTAACTCCCTATCTTATCATTATAAACACAATATGATTATCAAATAGAGAAATGCTTAAGTCCCAGACTTCTCCTTTTTATTAATTGAGGATAGATCACAAGAGTTGAAGAAATCTCCAATTCGATTTAGAAATTAGGGTTTGCTCTTTAGTGAAAGAGAAAAAGATTATGAGATGAAAATTTAGCCCTGAAAATGAGACCCCTGGGGTCTTATTTATAGACAAATTGGGGCTCCTTTTCCTATTAGGCCAGTAGAACCACTTGTCGCCCATTTTCCCTATGGTTTCAGAAGCTTTAGCTCTCAGCCGCTTTTCCCTTTGGTTCCGGGGTTTTATGGTGCCGGTCTCGACTCTTGGAATGATGGTCCCGGTCTTAGGAGTTTCTCTTTGATGTTGTTTTATTTTCTTCGTATCGATACCAATCCTGTCGCTATGGATAGCTTTAGGAAGGCTATAGACTTCCGTATATGGACTTCCTGCTATATGATTTCGGATAAGCTTCTGGTCTTGCTGTTTGACTCTTTGTGGAACTCATCCTTATGTTTCAAGTATATGGTCTCGGATATGCCACACCTTTAGGTGATTTCTTAGAGCGTGCTTAAGTTTTTTGGAAGGGTGCTTCTGGTGCTTTATTGGTTGTTTGCTAAAGTGGTCTCTCGGTTATCATCTGACTGAGGTCTCGGCAACTTGCTCCCGGATAACCTCCTTGTCTTTTAACCCTCGTGCTTTTGATTCTTTTTGCCTCTTAGTGTATCAACATTAAGAAAATTAATGCCAACACCCTTTCATCCTTCTGGTTCTCGGGTTGTAGTGTCCCTGGTCCTTATTTTTATTATCTCCTGATTTCGGATGACTTCTTATTGGTTACTCTCTCTGCCGTAATTATCCTGCTGGTAGTCTCTCTTTGTACTAGATCTAAGGTTCCTTCTTTGCTGAAGGTGCCGGTTGCTGTCCCTTCCAGACAATTCTTCTAGGCTCTCGATTTTCCCCTGTGTTTAGCTTCTGCTTACGGATTACTCTTCTTAATTCGTGACGGTTCAATACCCCTTCACTGTCATCCTGTCGTGGTGCTAATTTGGTAGTAACATTTTCCTCTCCTAGTGAAGGGGTGTTTTTACTTTTCAAATCAAATTTCTTTTCTAGATTTCCTCGCATTTCACCTGCATGAACTTCAACAACTAATATTACATGTTAGTTTTTATTGTTATTTGCATACATATTAGGTAAGGTGTTGTTTGGGATTGATCACTAATATCATATTAGATTTATGTCTTTTGTTCAATATTTATTCATGCTTTATATTATATTAGAAAAATAAAGGAAAGAGTTCAGGGAACTTCCTGCTTGCCAACCGTGAATGTATATTATTATTAATATTGGACTTCACAATGAAATGCCCATTGCCTCGCCTCTGCTGTAGGCTACAGGGGATGAAATGGATTTTTGGAGAGTTAAAGTCATGAATCAACCCTCATTCGGGTATTGGAAATTAGAGATCAGTAAATCACATCTGGTATTAATAGAATTCTCGAACCAACCCTTATTCGGGTATCAGAAATTAAAAACGAAAAACCCACTTCTAGTATTAATAGAAGTCCCGAACCAACCCTTACTCCGGTATTAGAAATCGAAGACCAAAAATCTACTTCTAGTACTAATAGAAGTCCAGAACCAACCCTTATATGAGTATTAGAAATTGAAGACCTGAAATCCACTTTTGGTATTAATAGAAGTCCGTAACTAACCTTTATTCAGGTATTTGGAAATTGAAGACTAAAAATCCACTTCTTGTCTTAATAGAAGTCTCAAACCAACCCTTATTCTGGTATTAGAAATTGAAGATCAGAAATCCACTTCTGGTACTAATAGAAGCCCCGAGCCAACCTTTATTCGGATTTGATTTATGAAGCAGAGGGTTTACGTGCTTCTTGGGCCACTCTCTGGACTCTTATTGTCAAACCAAACGATGTATGTGCTATGTCGGCTACTCTCTGGGCCTGTGCATCTAGTGCGCTTAGCTAGCTTATCCACAAGCAGGACCTAAGGACTTACCCGATCTCCCTCCAGGAGTCGCCTTATCGTGGCCATTGTAGGTGATGATAAGGTCTTAGATTCTTAAACTGGGCCATCTAGACGCAGAATTAAGGCTTACTCTTTTGATGCTCTACCCTGGCCATCGTAGGTGGTGATAAAGGCTTACACTCCACCCCCTCCAAGGGGTGCCCTATCCTAACCATCATAGTCAATGATAGGGGTTTTTGTTCTCTTCTGCGGGTAATGCAGAGCATAAGTAGATGTAGGACGTGCTTAGTTCATAGCAGAGGCAGGGCGTGCTAATTAGATGCTCCGTCACGACCATTTCTGGTGTTGGTCGGAGGATTATGCTTTTGATGCTTTAACCTGGGCCTTTCTGTTTTAGGCACGAAGAAAGGCTTACACATCACCCCCCTCCAGGGGTGCCTTGCCCTGGCCAACCCAACGGTGACAAGGGTTTTCATCCGTTTGTGGCTTGACCCATCTTGGGCTATTGTGAGCATTTTGAGAGGGTTTCCATATCCTTAGTTGTGTAAGTATCCTTGGAGAAGACCTTCCTTTATTCATTTACCATTGAGAATTATGGTCTTAAGAGTTCCGAGTTCCATGTCCTCGGAACAAAATCACCATTTGGTTTACAATGTCGATACGTCCCAGGTATGACTTCTTGATGAATGACCAAGGGTCCTTCCCAATTTGGGCCAAGCGGACCATCCGATGGGTTTTTTGTGTTGGTCATTACCCTTCATATACCAAATCTCCTTTTGTGAATGTTCTAGCCTTGACCTTTGAGTTGTAGTACTTTGTTATTCTCTTTTGGTATTTGGTTGTTCTGATTGTAGCCTCGTTTCTTAATCCCTGTATTAGGTCTAAGGACTCCTTCTTTAACTCTTGATTTGGGTCAAATGCGTAGGCTATCCTCTTGTCTGAAGGGATTTTAACCTCAATCAGAAGCATAGCTTTGCAACCATATGTCAAAGAAAATAGAGTATGTCCTGATGCTGTTTTGGCGGATGTTCTATATGCCCAAAATACAAAGGGAAATTCTTCAGCCCAATTTCCTTTGGCTTGACTTAGTTGTTTCTTTACGATTTTCTTTATGGTTTTGTTTGCAGCTTCAATGACTACGTTTTCCCTTGGATGGGCTACTAAGGAAAAGTTTTTAATAATTCCATTCTTATCACAAAATCGAATGAATTCCTTGCTCTGGAATTATGTTCCATTGTTTGATATGATTTTTAAGGAATCTCAAAGTGAGTAACAAAATTCTTTATCACAAATCTCAACACCATCTTAGATGTGATTGTTGGAAGGGGTTCTGCCTCCACCCATTTGGTAAAGTAATCAATAGCTAACACGACATACATAGCTCCTCTCTTGGAATCTGGCAAGGCCCAATAAAATCTATTCCCTATAAGGCAAAAGGCTATGGGCTCGAAATAGCGGTTAACTCACTTGGAGGTAGCCGAGGTATCTTGGAATACCTTTGACATTTCTCGCACTTCTTGACATATTCGATTGCTTAGTTAACCATTTGTGGTCAATAATATCCTTGTCGCATGACCTTCTTGGCTAGCTTAATTCCATTGGAATGGTCTCTGCACAAACCTTCATGTGCTTCTTTCAACAAATTAAACCCATTTTCTAGGCTTACACATCTCAAGTAGGGAAGTGAGTGGCCTTTCTTATAGAACATCCCATTCGTAATTACAAATGCAGGGGCTTGGTGTTTTACCTTCCTCGCGTCTTTCTTGCTATGGTGTAGAGTTCCGTTCAGAAGGTAATCTATCATAGGGACATCCAAGCATTTTCATAATGGTAATTCATTTCTGTCGAAGAAGTTCTCTCATTGGAAGCAACCTTCTTATCCATTTCATCTCCCTTTTTTGAAGCTTAGGATCTAGGTAGGACCAACAATTCTTTTCCTATTTCGGGCTTTTCATGCTCAATGCTAGGTCTTTCTTGGTATCCTACAGGGATTACTCGAGTTTCTGGTGCTCCTCAGGTGCTTGCCAGCTTGGCTAGAGAAACATCTCAGGCATTCTCTTCTCTGGGGATTTGATTTATTGAGAAATCCTCAAACTAGGAAAGCATCTTTAATATCCTTTTTACATATAGGGCCAACCATGCATCTTTGGTTTTATAGATTTTCTTTATCTGATTTATTATTAGTTGTGAACCGAGAAGGTATTTTTAGCTGTAGTGCTAGGTTCAATCCTGCCACCACAGACTCATATTCAACCACATTGTAAGTAGCTGAGAATCATAACTTCATTGCATAGTGAAAGCGATGCCCTTCAAGGGGAATTATGATATAACCTACCCTTGCTCCTCGTTCGTTTGAAGCCCTATCTACAAACAATTTCCATTTGACCTTTAAGTCGTTCTCTTTGGTTGACTGTTCTATAATGAAGCTTGTGCATACGTTCACGAAATCTGCAAGAGCTTGTCCCTTGGTTGCTACTCGAGGTTAAAACTCAATCTCACATTGGCTATGTTCAATTCCACATTTCACTAACCTTCCTGAGGTTTCTGGTTTGCTGAAAACTTGCTTAAGCGGAAAATTAGTCAATACATTAATAGGATGTGCTTGGAAGTAGCCCCTAAGCTTCTATGCTTTAAGTATTAGGCGATATGCTAATTTTTCCGTTACGGGGTATCGGGTTTATGCATCCTTTAACCTTCTACGAACATAGTTAATAGGGTGTTGAGTTCCATCATTTTCTCATATAAGGAACGAACTTACCGCATATTCTACAACGACCATATAGAGATGTAAATCTTCTCCTTTCATGTAGTCTTTCAATTCTTGAAAGGCCTTTCTATATTCTTATTCCATTTGAGGTTCTTCTTTTTCTTTATAACATCAAAGAAATGGATGCATTTGTCAGTGGCTTTGGAAATGAACCTACTAAGGTCTGCTACCTTTTCGCTTAAGCTCATGACTTCTTTGCTTATTTTGTGTTTTTCCATATCCTTTATGGCTTGGATTTGGTCAGACTAGCCTCAATGCCATGCTTGCCTACACATATCCTAGGAACTTTTCAGATTGGACCCTAAAAGAATACTTTCGTGGGTTTAACTTCATTTTGTAACTTATTAAGATGTTGAACATCTCCTCTAGGTCCTTCAGGTGGCTTTTTACTTTGAAAGATTTCACCAGCATATCATCCACATATACTTCCACGTTTCGCCCTATTTGCTCTTGGAACATACTGTTAACTAGCCTTTGGTATGTTGGCCCCGCATTTTTCAATCCAGAGGGCATTACTTTATAACAAAATGTCCCTCAATCGTTGATAAATCTCGTATGCTCCTCATCAGGTTTGTGCATTGGAATCTGATTATACCCTGAGCAGGCATCCATATGGGATAATATCTTATGGCTACTTGATTCATCAACCAACTGATCTATTTGTGGAAGGGGATAGAATTCCTTTGGGCAGGCCTTGTTTAAGTCTGTGTAATCAACATATGTCCTACACTTTCTGTTGGACTTTTTTTTACTAACATGGGTTTGGCTAGCCATTTAGAGTAAAAAACTTCTCAGATGAACCCGTTTATTTCTAACTCTTTGACTTCCTCCTTTAAAGCCTCTGACCGATCTCTATTGCATTGCCTCTTCTTTTGTCGAACTGGATTACAGAAGGGTTGATGTTTAGTGCATGGCATATGATAGAAGGACTGATTCCAACCATGTCTGAGTGAGTCCAAGCGAAATCATCTTTGTTGAGATGCAAGAACCGAACTAGGTCACTCCTCAAGGTTTCTGTCAACCTCTTCCCTATATTGATGACTTTTTCCATATCTTTTGGATCAATATTTACTTCTTCCAAATCCTCTATTAGCTTTATCCTTTTAGTGTCCCATCTAGAATCCAACTCTGTGACAATTTCTTCTTCCTCTGCCAAGTTTATTTTTATCGACTCTCTTCCTTTTTCGTCTCAAAGAAGTGTACCTACCATTTGCATGCTTGTCAGCTTTATTAATTTTTACTTTAGTTTCGAATGTTGGGCGAAATAATCCATCATCTGAAGGTTAAAATAATAATAGAACAATACTCCATTTTGTATTTGTCAACCATTGCAAAGTATAACTCACGAGAACTAAATTGTTCTCCCTTGATAGTACCCCGTCCTTGTTTTGTGAAGAACTTTAGCATAAGATATTTTGAAGAGGCAAAAGCATCCATTTCCTCCAGAGCATGTCGAACAAAGAAGGCATTGTAGTAGGATGGCTGGTCGATCATGAAAAAAAAAAGAGTTTCAAAGGTTCTGTGGAGCATAGAAAAACTAACTTGCACCAGGAGGTTGATCTATCCCACTGGAGTTGATCCTTTGTTGTTGAAGTCGAAGATTATTTCGTTACTAGGTTCTAACTTTTCTTCGGAAATCCCCATCTGATCGAAGGCATGTTAAAAGATGACATTTACTGCACTTCCCATATCAACAAGGATCTTGGATACCACAGATAGCCCAGTCTAAGCTATTATCACAAGAGGGTCATTATGTCGATGACAGACCCCTTTCTTCATCTCGTCCAGAGAAATCACCAGGTTGTGCATCTTAATAGTGTAACGGGCATTCTTTAGTGATGGTTCTTCTCGAATGGAGAATTTCCCTTCGCGAGCCTCCTTTAGGTGTCGATTCCTGGCTACCAAGCAAATTATAGAAGGATGTGGTCCTCTATGGATCACACTGACTCGGTTAATTAGTGGTCCTAAGTCTACATGATCTTCCTCCATAGTGGCATCTATTGCGTTTTCTGAAACTTTCTGTTGTCCATTTGTATGCTAGGTGGATGTTGACTTGTTCAAAACAAACTCTTTCAGATGTCCCTCTTGGATAAGTTTCTGAATAATCCCATCCAAAACCTTGCACTTGTCGGTCTTATGTTCGTTCGTTTTGTGGTACCCACAGTACTTT
Source organism: Allium sativum (assembly GCA_030737875.1). Lineage (NCBI taxonomy): Eukaryota > Viridiplantae > Streptophyta > Magnoliopsida > Asparagales > Amaryllidaceae > Allium > Allium sativum. The sequence continues at coordinate 654,386,081 of CM060920.1, forward strand.
CCACCAGCATGGGGTTTAGGGAAATTCTTGGTTTTGAATGAGACAGGGAAGTTATTGACCCTTTCTTTTCCCACATCATACATAAAGAAAATGGGCTTGCTTAAGGCGAATGGGTTGGAATTAGAATCCTCCCACTCGGACTTTTCCGATTTCCATCCAAACCGAACCTTCCAACTGGAGGCTTCCTACCAAAGCTCAGCTTTCCCCTTCCCCTCGAGGACCGAAATTCTTCTTCGTGAAGTACAGTTCATCCATACGGACGAACTTGTCAGCTTGAAAGTGGAAGTCTTGTAAGTCTTTACAACCATGGATGTATAGTTCATTCTAGAAGGGGTATTCTTGATCAATCCCGAATTCACAACAATTAGCATATCATGGTCATTCATATCCTTTGCCCCACATTGAACCTTTTCAAGTAATCTCCTAGGGACTCCGCTAGCCTCTGCTTGATATTAGCAATGACTGTATAGTCAGCTGTCGGATCCTTACAAATGCAAAATTGTGTGGAAAATTCATAGGTGAACTACTTCCATGAATAGATGGTATTTTCTCTGTACTGAAGATACCACTTAGCTGCTACTACCGGGAGGGTTACTGGGAAATGTCTGCATCTAACGGCTCCTGAAGCATTATAGAGATCCAGTTGGCTATCAAAAGCCATTAGATGATCATCAGGGTTAGTTGTTCTGCAACGATCCAGGGGATTCGACACTCGAATTTCAACAATAATACATAACTCGTACTACGTGCCAGAGCTCTAGTATCGAAAACACCAAATAGTTAATAAAAGAAAAGGAGGATAAGGTAAGAAAGAAATATTAGAATAGAAGAAGAAGAATAATAATACAAAATCAGAGTCTCACATCGCAACGGAATAAAATACAGTAGAAACAAAACTTTATTGAGAGCTTTGAAATAAAAAATTATAATCATCAGAGTACATCAATACATCTAGATAGTTATAATAATCTGTCCTCATATACAACACACAATGGAACAAATACTAGATACCATACGTCTGAACACCTTCCGCTCCTCTCTGAACTTCACAGCATCTGATAACCTGAACCTGTACACCTGGGTCTAACCCGAGTATTTACAAAACGTCGGATCAGTCTGGTGAACTAGAGTAAGAAAACTCGCTAAGTTTAAAAACATCACACAACTTTATTTTTAATTTCAAAACATTTCCTTTTGAAATCATAGCTTATTCTGGTATTATAATAGTGTCTATACACAAATAAATATCAATCTAGCGGAACATTTGCATCTCATGCTCCATATATATTATACAATCAAAAACCATGGGCTCTTATTTGAGATTGGATTTCCAACTATGACGGTATGGAACCACCTTCCAATAGTGTATCTCTAGAGGCGAATACACCGGGTTTAACAAGAACATCTTGCAGCTCGATCGCACATGATCGACCACTCATTTCGCTTGAGTGTATCGAATGCATATCACCAACGGTTGGGTGCAACCCACCATTTCCTGGTAAGGGACAACATCGAAATAGATTAAAGAATGAAATGAAATTTCTCTAGATAGGGGTTATACACCCTACTTGGGAGCTACCCACTTAGTCATGCTACGTACCCGATTTTTGTCATTTCCCAGTTGAAGAGGCTTGAGGTTTAACACTACCTTTAGCACAACATATCATCATTCACTTTGAATGTCACATCGTCAAATCCGCCAAATCACTAATTGACGTCTACAACCATACTCCGGTCGTTGAGCTAAGAGAAAGGCCTTTTCCCTACCACTAACAGAAATATGTTTGTAAAAATCAACGTACGTGATTCTTAAGAAATATTCTGTCCGACATCCGTCTATACATGTCACCCAGGAACATGATGATCCGAAGGTACCCTCCTACCACATCCTAAGTATCACCCTAGAGATTAGTAGCGAGTAGTCCTTGCAAATCTGTAGATTCCAACCACGACAGAACCCCAATATATCTCTAGGTCGAATCAGAGATTTTAAGTGGCTATTCCATCTTATGAAGATCTAGGGACTTTGATTACTCCATCTCGATCAACATCTGATATCTTCCACATTTTCATATTTGCTGGTCGGAATGGTATTCAAATATAAATTCGATCCCGGTCTTGCTGTACCGACAATCGTATTGGCCATATTTGATAGTCGGTTATTTAACTATCAAATAAACAACCATATAACCATAAAATAAAAATATATTTACTGGTTTAGTACTCAACCTCATTTGGCTTATTTAATTAAAAATAATTAAATAAATGGTTAATTTAAATATTCCAATATTTGAAATAACATTACACTTCTTTCTAATATTCGCAAAAACCCTTTCATTCTAATACTTTGAAAAATATATTATAACACTATCCAATATTCCATTTGATTATCATTTGCCCAACATTATCCATTCTTTAAACTGGGGAAATCAGTTTATCTTGTATTCGTAAAAATAATCATTTACGACAATATCTTCCGTTTCAATACTTGAAAACAATAGCCTACACTTTTCTTTTAGAATAAAATCATTCTAATTCTCATTTTCTCACTTCGAAAATATCGTTACGTATTTATATATTCTCCTTTTCGTTTCTGTTACCCTGGCAATCTCATCTTATATATTCTTAGATCTTTTATTTTTTCTTTTTCTCTTTTGAAACATCTTTTTATCTTTTCTCAAGCTTCTATCTCCAATTTACTTTGGAAATATCTTTTATCCATGCATTTTTGTATTTCAACATTCATTAGTCCTTAATCGTAACTTGATGGGAGAATAATTGTCTGAGTATCAACCCCGAAGATTGAAATAAACATCAGATTAATACTCAGAAAATACTTAACTCAAACAATCTCCAGTTAGGTTCCAATTCTTATCTTAACTCGTTGTCAACCCATTTTATTTCACTGGTAATCCATTCAACCCATTTCCACTTTGAAAATCTCATTTCAATTCCATTCACTTCACTTAATTTCATTATTAAGTATCTCCTATTTAAAATCGACGTTTTAATTCTACGTTTGTTTTATAAATCTTATTTATTAACTTAATTTTAATATAAATTGCTTTTTATATCTCGATTCCGTTTAACTTAATCCAACTGTTAAGTAACATTTCATTTAAGCTATCATGCTCGCTTAAATCTCTTTATGACTTAGTTATAAAACTCTGTTTTAATATAAAACCCATTCATATCTCCTTTCAGAATTCAACTCGATTTCATTTCAAACTCTGATTTTTTACTTAAATGAATTTTACTTAAAAAGAAATCTCTTAAATAATTAATAACTAAATTAATAATTTACTTCATCCCTAAATATTGTAAAGTAGTTAAATCCTTGATTAACTAAAATAAATAATAAACTTATCTCTATGTCTTATTAAATTAAAGCAAATGTTTGTTAAACTATTTCAATAGATTAATCTATATTAATCAAATATATTTTTATAATTAATTTCAATAAAAGCAGTTGACTTCGTCAATCCAAAACACGGTTATCTAGTAACCAATTCTAATTAATTCTTCTTTTAAATTAACTAGTAATATAATTAATATAAATAACTTCATTTAATTGTTTCTTAGAGCAATTAATTCCATTCTTAACCATTCGGTTAGTTTCTGCTTGCTTGCTTATAAATCACCTTATTGTAAGAATTTGCTTTATAAAATAATTCTATTACTATTTAAAATCTTAAATAATAAATAATACTTATTTATTTCCTTTTAACAAACTTCCATTTAAATAAATCAATTTAAGAATCTATCTTCGGTTATAAAATAAATTTTATAACTTCATTCCGGTCGATTGGTATGACAGTAAATCCTTATTTTTAACACATTTGATTTTTAATTCATCTGATGCCAATGACTCAACCAATACCGCCCATTGGTTAAAACAAACAACCGTTGAATTTCAGTTCACTAGTCGACAACCAAATCAATTGTCAAATCCATATTGGTGAAACAATTCATACAATTGTGATATGATAATAACAATAAATTTGAAGAATCTAGTTGGATCCCTCCAACATGTTTCTCCCTGCATCAAATACGTTAGCTCAAATAATAGCTGTAATATTCAGTAATAAATAAATATAGTAATCCAAGCATCCATATTATACTTTAATACTTTTATATTATTATAAACGTAACAAATAGGGTAAATTACCTTATTTGAAAATAATCGTTAAAAATAACGATTGGTTCAAATTAAATTAAATGAATGTTTAAATTAATATGTTCAGTTCAACACACACACACACACACACACACACACATATATATATATATATATATATAGTGTAACACCCCGCATTTTTAATATAATTAAAAATGAAATAAAATTTATGAAAATGTGCTTATATGGGTAAATAATGGTGATGTATAATGAGAATTAATTAATATATGGAAGAGAAGAAAAATTAATTCGATAATAGTGTGTGTAATGGAGAAGATAGTAAAATAAGGATATTTAATTAAATATCAGGAATTAAGTAAAATGGATATCACCATTGTGTTCCTCTCGAAATTTTACATGAAATAGAGTCCGAGTTTTCGAAAATCGGAGTCCGTATGAAGGAGTTATGACCTCCCGAAGTTTCAGCGAAAAATCAGAAAACAACCCAGCCCAGAACAGAAAAAAAAATATGACCAGGTCGACAACCAGGTTGACCATAGTGTCGACCCCCCCTTGGGGAGGTCGACCTGTAGCGACCTAGAGTGGGAATTTTGGTCTAGAAGCAGGAAATTCGCCCCAGAAGCTGTCCAGGTTCATTTTTGAGCACCTGGATGAGTTTTTGGGCCTGGTACGTTGGTCTAACACCTATATAAACATCCCAGGCTCATTGTAAACTCCACAACAATTCATGGCAAGGCCAAGACTCTCTTCTAACTTGATTTCTTCTTCCTCCTCAAGCTATTGATTTAAATAAATCTTAGATCTATTCTTCTCTCTTTTCTCTACAACATCTATTCTTAAAATTAAAAAGAATGAGATCTAGAATTACTACAACCATGAATAGAAAAGAAAAGAGGCTTAGATCTAAATCACTGCGCAAAGAGAAGGAATTCAGATCTGCAACCTACGCCGCATATGAAATCAAAGATAAATTGAATTGGACATGAAATCAATCAAAGATGAATCAAAAGCAACAAAAAGGGAAAGGGGGAAATCAATTCAAGGATTAATCCAATTCACAAATCAAAGGGGCAATCGCGGATCTACATTTTGAAGAAGACAAACACTGTGAGTGGAGTTATAATGCACTTTTTGTGTAAAATTATTATTTATCGTTCAAACTTTCCCTATGTAAACATGAAATGAAATTATTGAGACCATAATGTTTAATATTATCATGTGCTCGATTTTAATTATTATGCCTACGATTATGTGCCTCCTTTTATTCTTACCCTTTTTGATTTTTAATAGCTAGGCTATCTTGAGCCTAGATCTATCATAAAATAAATACGATTGAATGATTATTGCAAGAGAAAAAGTGAAACGCTCGGTTTTGGGCTATGACATGTACTGGAGGGTTTGGTTATAAATTACAAAGAGGGTTGGTCGTAATATAACATTGACAAAACCTGAATGCGTAACCCAAATTTAGAATTATACGCATGAACATGATTTGGAATTTGGCGTAGAATTGACATCATTGATTTAAGCATGAAATTGACTTATGGATTTGTTAATGGGCACATGTCTCTAGAATAAAAACTTGTATTATAACTTGAATTTGGATAAGAACACAAACTTGATATGAATTGACATCTGGAATTTGACATTAAGTTTACATCTAGAACTTGACAAGAATATGAATTATGAATTTCATGATAGACGTAACTTGTTAATGGGATTACAAGCATGAATATAAATTGGGGGGTTTTTAGGTAAAGCTTGGATTTAGGGAATTGACACTTGACATCTAAATTGAACTTGATACTCGAATTTTGGCACTATTGAAATGCATTGAACATGAATATGGTTGAGTAATTTGTGTAATGTAAATAGGGACAAGATTATGAAACTTGAAATATGACATTTAGAATATGCTTATGAACTTGACATCTAAAACAAACACGAACATGGCATGAATTTGTAGTTGACATTTATAAGAACATGCTTGTAAGTTGGGTAATTGGCATAACATGAACTTAATATTTTTTTGACATGATTATGAACTTGACATATGCCAATTAGAATAGATATGAACCAAACATGAAATGTGGCTAACTTGAGGTTAGGATGAGTTTGCGATGTATTCCTGCCCGGAACCGCCCAGCCTAACCAGTGGTCGCAAACAATAGGTCCAAATGTGAGAAGTTAGTCATATCGCGCTTAAAACCCGAGGTTAGACTGAGTTGTGGTGTAATTCTGCCCGGAACCGCCCGGCATAACCAGTGACCACAACAATAGGTCTAATGTGAGAGGTTGTGGTGCATTAATAATTAATTAATGGCACATGATTCGTAGGGTTAAGTCATGAATTCAAAGACAACACTTAACCAAATTTGTGAATGAACGTTATAAGGAGATGGGGTTAAGTCGACAAGAACATATGAACAAAACTTGACCAAAAACGGTAATAGGGAATGTTAACTACCTATTATAAATCGAAGTTGAAATAGTCGAAGGGTTAATTAGGGGGTAAACATGTCCTAGGGACATAGAAAGACTATGACTTAAGATGTAATGTAAGACCTGAAGGGTGGGATAACCTATAATATGGGGTAAGCAAAGCAAGAACTGTGGGAAAACACCCATGCGCTATCACCGAATAAAAGAGAACTTAAGTTATGCTTGAATTCATGGGAAAACCTTAGTCAACAAGTTGAATTATAAAGCGAGAATATGTGGTCTGATGTCTAAGGTATCGATAATTGACTAAGTAAAACAAAGAGAATGATAACTAAGTAACAAGCCTTAGTTAATAGGAACTAAGCAGTAAACCTTAGTTAAGAAAACGGTCGAGATCGGGAACTAAGTTGTAATCCTTAGTTAAGGGGAATAAGTGGTAAACCTTAGTTAACAACATTAACGGGAAAGGAAACTAAGTGGTAAACCTTAGTTAAGAACAACTAAGTAATAATTCTTATTCACGGAAACTGAGCCAGTCCATAAATAGATGAATAACCCGATACGGTAGATCATCGCTTAACAAACACACGAGGAGGAGCGAACATTTATCTGATTCGAAAAAGGCTCCAGCGGACTGGGTTACGAAGCATGTAGCTTCGGGGAACGTGAGGGTACTCTTGGTATCCCTCTGTGAGGTTGCAGATGATCCGCCTACGCTCACAGAGGTTAAGGTCTGCGGTAGGAGAACCAAGAGTATGCCTTGGTTGCAATATAAGGCAACCTAAAGACTAGGATGGACCAGTGTAAGGCGGCGATATCTTGTTTAGCCCTGTGATAGCACTCGTCGTCTACCTACCATCTTCAGTCAATCGTAGTACGTATACGGAAAGGCAGAAAACTCCCAACAGACTATATACTTGCTATCCAGTTATGGGTGAGGCTGGCCAATAGGAAAGTGGGGCATAGGTGGCAGGAGTACAGTTCTGTTGCTTGATTTTCTTGGATTGACTTTCATTAGTTGAGGGAGGGGTCACGTGGGACCATAACCACTGGTAGAAAAATAGACCTTAGCATCTGCATGCATCTGCAGATAACTTAAAGCTCCCGACCGAGTTCCGTATTTCTTGATTTAGCCCTGTCACGGGACTCGGGCCGCACATATAGTGTACATGTGTACCTAGACATCAGAAACGATTCGCGATACATACGTGGGAAAAGGGCGTTGTTCGACAGGTAGCATAATCCCTAGTAGTCCTAGGTGGCATAAACCCTAATCGAATCTAGAAAACGTTCAATAGGTAGCATAATCCCTAGTGGTCCTAGGTGGCATAAATCCTAGTTGAACACTCGGTAGTTCATGATAAGGAAACCTAGCCAGATCAAGGGTGGCAGTCCAAATGATTTCAAGAATGGTGACACTACGTTGAAGTAGTATAAAATTACGTGATAAAGCCCGTACGATATACGGCAAGGGACTGTACGTATACATGGAAAGGATTATACGATTTGGGGAAAAATTACATATACGATTTATTAGGTTAAGTCTACTAGTAAGTGGACGAGAATGACATGGGTTTGGCCTTGGGTGCTAATATTGTGAATAACCTAATAAACAAGAAATTATAACTGAACAGTATATGTCAGGTTACACAAGAGTTTATTATAGTCCAGTCACACAGAACTTATGTTCTGACCCCCTCCTCACAACATGCGCAGGTTAGGTTCATGATAGAGATAGTATTGCTTGACTACTGGCTTGGCAGTATTATTATTAAGGTAATGCTATTTTGAATAAATTATATTTTATTCCTTCCGCTGTGAGCTGCTTTTCGAACTCTGACATGTTTCTTTCTCTCTTTCTTTTCTGCAGGATACTAGAGCACCCAACTCGGGGTCCGATGGATTGGATTTTTAAAAATTCGGTTTGTCGAAACCCGGGTTGTTACATCTGGTATCAGAGCTTCGGTTTAATGGTCTTAGGGCAATAATGATTGAACGTATTTGTATTTTCTAAAATATAAATATATTATATATATAAACCTAAATCCATATAGTCGCCCACTAGACATGTAAAGAGTTGGGAAATTTGTTTGTACACTAAAGGCATGGTCATAGAAATTTAGGAAACAATTAGGTGATTGGGAAAGTGTACAATATGACTTGGAGCTAGAAAGTATCCTATTGAATGGGAACTGAAATATTAGTATTTCAGAGTAGTGGGTCTAGAAGCAAAAGCTTAGAAATTAGAAAAAAAGGGTAAAGAGTGAAAATGGATTAGGAATATATATAGTCGAGAAAATTAAATTTGTGAAAGTACCTAGGAAAGCCTAGTTGAGTGGAAAACCCGCTTTGAGTCTGACCCAATAATAAACTTTTAAGAACTTGAATTTGTAAAAAAAAAAAAAGTTTGTCGTATTTTCTGAGTTTTGATCTTAAAAGTATCTTGATGTTTGAAAAGTGCATATTGGGTTTTAAAATAAAGTGGGGTATATTACGTAAAACAACGATTTCTTGTTTTGAAAGAATTCTCTCATGAAAAGGAGCATATATATATAGCTCACTAGTTCTCATATATGAAAATCTTGAAAGGAAAATGTTGTATTTTGTAAAAGGAGTTTTTGAAGTCTCTATTCTATTAAATTTTGATTATTGTTAAAAAAAAAAATAGGTAAACAAATTTCCCGTAGAATGCATAAGCATCGAGACCTAGAATTGTTGCTTGAGAAAAAGAAAAGGATAGGCTAGTAATACACAGCATGGACTAGTAGTGACTACTAGGTGATGAAGGGCAAGCAATTATATAGACCCTGTTAGGTGGACTCGCGATTGTCAGAGGTAATAAAGTCTTAAGATCCTTAGCCCATAGTTGTAGTTGTGTAGGATACTATTTGACTAGAAAACAGAAAAGCTTATTTGAAAAGATAAATAATATAAACATGAGAAACTGGACTAAGCCAAATAAGCTAAAGAATAACCTAACTAACAAGAAAACAATAAATTCAGTAAAGCAACAAAACAAGACGAGGGAAAGAAAATGAAAATCTCAAGAAAATGATGAATAAATATGAAATTATTTCAAGATAAAATTGAAAATACGAGAAAGAAATTTTCTTATGTGGTTGTGCTTAGATAAGAAAATAGGAAATCTTAATAGAATAGTTATATAAAAATCCAAGTACAATTATAAAAGAAAAACGGAGGATGTGAATTTTTCCGTTTATACCTTTTCGTAACATAAGAAATCGAATTTGGAAAATTAGACTTTTCTAAATCTCGAATTAAAAGGTGGTTGGTAGGGTTTCGGATGCGAAAATTGGATGAACTATGCTCTTATTCTATAAGAGTATGGGAAAATTTGAATGGAAAATGTTTTGATTTTTCAAAAATATTACATCCATAGAGAACTGCAAGTATATTTAGGATGTGAGCATCATGTTTTGAAAAGTTTTTTTTTTTAAAGTTTGCATACATATAGGTTGATCCAAATTAGGCATACATGCTTTACTATAATGTATTTCACTTTGCACATGTGCACAATTTTGCAACAATTGGATGAACACTAATTGGATGTTGCGAGGGATTATCTATTTTACTCTTATTGAATTTCAGGGACGAAATTCTTTAAGGGTGGGAGAATGTAACACCCCGCATTTTTAATATAATTAGAAATGAAATAAAATTTATGAAAATATGCTTATATAGGTAAGTAATGGTGATGTGTAATGAGAATTAATTAATACATGGAAGAGAAGAAAAATTAATTCGATAATAGTGTGTGTAATGGAGAAGATAGTAAAATAAGGACATTTAATTTAAATATCAAGAATTAAGTAAAATGGACATCACCATTGCGTTGCTCTCAAAATTTTACATGAAATAATGTCCGAGTTTCCGAAAATCGGAGTCCGTATGAAGGAGTTATGACCTCCCGAAGTTTCAGCGAAAAATCAGAAAAAAACCCAGCCCAGAACAGAAAAAAAAATGACCAGGTCGACCCCCAGGTCGACCATAGTGTCGACCCCCCCTTGGGGAGTTCAACTTGTAGCGACCTGGAGCGAGAATGTTGAGCCAGAAGCGGGAAATTCGCCCCAGAAGCTGTCTTGGTTCATTTTTGAGAACCTGGATGAGTTTTTGGGCCTGGTACGTTGGTCTAACACCTATATAAACATCCTAGGCTCATTGTAAACTCCACAACAATTCATGGCAAGGCCATGGCTCTCTTCTAACTTGATTTCTTCTTCCTCCTCAAGCTATTGATCTAAATAAATCTTAGACCTATTCTTCTCTCTTTTCTCTACAACATCTATTCTTAAAATTAAAAAGAATGAGATCGAGAATTACTACAACAATGAATAAAAAAGAAAAGAGGCTTAGATCTAAATCACTGCGCAAAGAGAAGGAATTCAGATCTGCAACCTACGCCGCATATGAAATCAAAGATAAATTGAATTGGCCATGAAATCAATCAAAGATGAATCAAAAGCAACAAAAAGGGAAAGGGGGAAATCAGTTCAAGGATTAATCCAATTCATAAATCAAAGGGGCAATCGAGGATCTACATTTTGAAGATGACAAACACTGCGAGTGGAGTTATAATGCACTTTTTGTGTAAAATTATTATTTATCGTTCAAACATTCTCTATGTAAACATGAAATGAAATTATTGAATCCATAATGTTTAATATTATCATGTGCTCGATTTTAATTATTATGCCTACGATTATGTGCCTCCTTTTATTCTTTCCCTTTTTGATTTTTAATAGCTAGGCTATCTCGAGCCTAGATCTATCATAAAATAAATACGATTGAATGATTATTGCAAGAGAAAAAGGGAAACGCTTGGTTTTGAGCTATGACATGAACTGGAGGGTTTGGTTATAAATAACAAAGAGGGTTGGGCGTAATATAACATTGACAAAACCTGAATGCGTAACCCAAATTTAGAATTATACGCATGAACATGATTTGGAGTTTGGCTTAGAATTGACATCATTGATTTAAGCATGAAATTGACTTATGGATTTGTTAATGGGCACATGTCTCTAGAATAAAAACTTGTATTATAACTTGAATTTGGATAAGAACACAAACTTGATATGAATTGACATCTGGAATTTGACATGAAGTTTACATCTAGAACTTTGACATGAATATGAATTATGAATTTAGTGATAGATGTAACCTGTTAATGGGATTACAAGCATGAATATAAATTAGGGTTTTTAAGGTAAAGCTTGGATTTGGGGAATTGACACTTGACATCTAGATTGAACTTGATACTCGAATTTTGGCACTATTGAAATGCATTGAACATGAATATGGTTGAGTAATTTGTGTAATGTAAATAGGGACAAGATTATGAAACTTGAAATATGACATTTAGAATATGCTTATGAACTTGACATCTAAAACGAACACGAACATTGCATGAATTGGTAGTTGACATTTATAAGAACATGCTTGTAAGTTGGGTAATTGGCATAATGATCGACGCTAGTCTATGAATTAGAAAAGCGCGACATTTGTAATAAATTCTGCAAGCATACAGGTGTGTAGCATACAGGTCGAACACAGGGAGGTTTAATTAAAAATTATTATTTATTTTTTTCTTGGGCGCGTTAGACGAAGCTGGAGGTTGATTTTGCAAAACAAAATAAAAAGTGAAACTACAATTAAAAGATGCAATTAAATTTACTGCAGATTCGAATCTAATCAGATCTGTAATAAATTCAACGATTAAAGATAAAATAGAACAATGGAAATAAAATTGCAGAACAGAATTAAACGAGCAGAAAATAACAATTAGGATTACCGCTGAATCTTATCAGACGGTCAATCACTAATGAAAAGAAATGCAAAATACAAATAGTATTCTACCGAATCTAATCGTGTAGACAACACTAATTGCTAAGAAATAGAAAATTGCATAAAATAAAAAGAAAATTGAGTTTTATTAATGAAGAAGAGAATAGAATGAGATATATGATATGATGGTGGCTACAATGCCATTACAAGGGTATATATAGGGTAGATAGCCAAACCCTAACCCTAACCCTAATGATAACTGGGCCTGGTCATTACATCACTAATTAGTTTACAATGAGAAACATAAATGGGCCTTAGATAAATAAAGAAAATTTGGGCCTTTTCTCTTTTCCTCTTGCTTCCTTGACACTTCTTCATTGATTTGTGATGTGCAAAGCCTTGTTATCAATCCTTTTCTTGTCCAACAACAACTAGATGTGATATCTTCATCTACGATTCTTCAAAAATGCAAATACACAGCAAATTGAACTCTATTTCTCTACATTTCTGGTTGCATGCGGGCTGGGTTGGTATATCTGTAAAAGTAACAAAACAATACCCAAGTAATATTTATTTATATACAAAAAGATAAGAAATAAGAGCATAAAATAAACATATTTCTATGTCAATCAAATACCCCTACACTTATCTTTTACTCGTCCTCGAGTAAAAAGAAAATGGAAAACTAACTAGATAGGTCACACTTTCGTAGGAAACACGATTGCATTGAGCACATGCAACAAGCCGTTAAACCTCTAGGTGTCCCTAGTAGGACGAGTGGTGTCTCGTGAGGGTTTTCAGCGGATACTACCCACAAAATCCAAATGCAGTATGCTATGATTCTAATGAAACTACATGAATGCAATTGACATATGCAAAAATAAAACGAAAAATGACAACATGGATTATTTCAGGAAAGTGGTACAACAAATTAAGTTAATAATTTCTAACCAGTTGATTTTATTTTAGACCTCGACTTGTCACAAATTTTCAATATAAATCAAGTTTTCAAATGTTAAATTCCAGTTTGGCCAGTTAGTTCGGTCGATAACATAGTGCAGCCATGAAATAAATTCTTAGTTTGCTTGGCATAGTTTGCAAAGTGGTATTCTAATTTTCTCATGTATGGCTAGTCAAATCAATAAGGTCAAGAAGTGTTTGGGTATCATCGCTTATTCTTTATTCTATAAAATTTTAAGATTTATGATTAAGTACATACACCTAACTAAAAAGACCAAGGTATACCACCCATACACTGCCTTGCGGACTGACGGAGAGTTGGGACAGAGCTTGGCGGATTGTGCAGACCGACGCTGACTTTGTCAACAACATGTCGGTAATCCTTAGGTGTCCAATCTCATAAAATGAGACCAAGATATTCCAACGCTGACATTGTCAACAACATGTCGGATAGAGCTTGGCGGGTTTGCACACCAACGCTCGATATACAAGCAATGTTGGATACCCTTGGAATACTATTATTATTATTATCGAAAATATAAGCACAAAAGAGAGTTACGCGAATTCAACTTAACACAACTTAGTTTTAAAGATTTGACAAGCCATTATAAGTACTTTAAGTCCTCCACTTGTTTAAACAAAGTCTACAATATAGAATAGGTTTCATGGCCATCACCTAAGAATCTCCCTATGTACCGGTTACACTATTATCCCTCAAAATTAAACTTTTCATTATATTTCAAATTCGAACTTAGCTGAGAGAGAAAAATACTATCAACTGGCTAAAATTTGTAAACTTATTTTGTTGTATCAATTGAAAATGAGTCATGTTTCAAAAAAAAAAAGGCATGTTACTACAATCTAATATGCATGATGGTCCTACATGAAAAGAAAGAAAGAAAAATCAGAAGAATGCAATGCAGACTCCCCCCCCCACACACTTGAACTAAACAGTGTCCACACTGTGAACGTTTCCTAAATTTGAAAGATCGTACCCAAAGATGGATGAAATGCAAAATTATTTGTAGAATGAAATGCAATCTAACTATATGTAAGAATGGATCATATATACAATGATATATGTGCTTGCGGTGCACGCGATGCAAAGAATACCACCATCTTTTCCCCCCACGCTTGGTTCTGGCCCTATGAGTTCCATTCCCACTATGTCTAGGCATGTTTTCTAATAAGCAATGGTTTTTGAAAACCATCTCATCTTTAAACCTAGATTTATAGTCTAGAAGATAAATGTCTAGGGTCATCCTAACATGAAGTTTTTCAATCAAGCTAACATTCCAAAAATGGTTCATGTGTTCAACAAATTTATCAGTGTAATTGTTCAAAAATTTGTGATCGCATATAAATTCAGTGAAATTTGAAATCGAAGTGTTGTTCAAGACTATGTGATCACATTTCTCATTATTAATTGACAACGTATTTTCGACACTGACAATTTCAAGCTTGTTTGAAAATTTCTCGAAGTTAAAATTTTCGAACTCATGACTTGAATCTACTTGGTCCTCATTTGGCAACTCATCCTCGTACAAATCAGGAAATTCATGTTCATTAAAATCCATTTCCACCTCTGAGTTTTTGAAAAATTCACCATTTTCATTTGGTTCAATTTCAAAATTTTCAAGTTTCTCACAGCCTGAAAGAGGAAGATCAAAATTTAAGCTTAAATCTTCTTCCTGAAAAGAGTTGAAATTCAATTTGTTTGTTGAATTTTGAAAAACTTCATCAAGATGATTATTCTCAATTTCCAAAGTCGTTATTTGAAAATTTTCAATGTCAGTAGAAATTGGATTATTTTCTGATTCAAGGCTTGTTTGAATTTGATTCTGTTGTTCTTGTTGCTCTTTCAAAGATGTCAATAAACAAAGAAGTTCATCGGCCTTTTTATTTAGCCTTTCTTCCCTCTCTCTAAGAATGTTAAGACGATCGTTGATTAGAGAGCTCTCGTTTTGGATTTCTTGATTTTCAAAATTATAATCCACATCAATTTCACAATCAATATTATTTCCAACGTGGTAGTTGTTTGAATTTTCAGAAAATTGACAATGATATTGGAAATCATTTTGATCATAGAAATTTTGTTCATAACCAAAACCGTTAAAATTCGAGTGAAAATTGCAATTTTGGTCATTTTCAAGATGTTGATCTGGCTTTAATTTTGAAAATTTTGGTTTACAACCCCATATTGATGTGGATCAAAGTTATAGTGGGATTCAAAACTATTTTCATGTGGATGTGGCCCATAATCGAAATTGTTGAAATTTGAATTGAAGTCGCCATTTCGATCATAACATTGAAAATGTTGGTCATTTTGAAAATATTGAAAATCGTCGACAGTGGCCTCACGAAATTTTGGAAAATCTTGCTTCATGAGTTGTAATTCGTATTCATACTCTTCAAGAGGACGTCTACTCCGGTTATTATCCCACATTTCTCTCAATGATTTTTTGAATTAGACATTTGAAATGAAATCACGGCAAGACAGAAATTATTCTCAATTCAAAATAATATAAAATAATGAGTTGTGCTCTATTAATTAACTGACTCAATTGGAAGGGGGAAGAGGGTCTTATGGCCGTTCACGTATAGTATAAAACTAAGGGATACGACCAATGTTTTACGGGTAGTATGCAACCTCTTTTGCTAAAAGTTCAATAAATTGAACTAATATATATCCGCGATCCAATTATACAAGACAGTTAACTTCACAAAACACCACTTTTCAATTATATTATTTTGAAATATCTAATCACGTTTCAGAATTGAAAAACGACAAGAGTGATGATTTAGTTGTGGAAATTCGTTTCTCACACACAGATTCAGAAATATCAGCCACATAACAGTTAGACAAAAATAATTACAGGAATTAAAAAAAATTGTACAATCAAGCCACTGCCCCTGCAGAAGATTTTTACAGGCAATTTCTATATTTTTATTTTGCAGTAGAGCGCCTGTAGAGTTAAGAGAATTTTACAGCGGGGTATGGCAGTCCGTCCAGTGCAATTGAGTAGCGTTGGCGATTTGCAAATTTGCTTGGCTTCCAAGTTTTCTTGTTTTTTTGCTCGAATTCTTTGCTTTTTGCCTTTGATTTGAATGAGGTTTCCTCTTTTTTTGTTTTTAATAAAGAGACGCAAATAAAACAAAATAAAAATATAAACAATTGAAAGGGAGAAAACCTAAAACGAAAAAGAAAAAAAAACTAACAAAGGAAAAAAAAATACAAACAAGCGAACCTACTCGATTAAGCCTAAAAAAAACGTACTCTTTTTTTTTTTAAGAAAAAGAAAAGAAGTAAAATCAAAAGAAAACTACAAACTGATAAAAACCTAGAATAAAAAAAAACCAAACAAAATAAATAAACTAAACTTAAAATAAAAGCTAAGCCTAACAAAAGAAATAAAAAAAAAATAAAAAAGTAGGGAACAAGCACTAACGCACTAAATAAAGAATTGCTCCTAGAAAGTCAATTCCCAATCAAAATGCACGCACCCAAAAATAGGCAGCACAATCCAATTCTCGCCTTAATTATGCTCCTCAAACCACAATTTTTTTTTTGCTATTTGTTTTGGCACAGTCGAACAAGCCAAAAACAAAATACAGGATATGCGCTCCCAAAATCTCTCAGAAACCAAAAATGGCAGTCCCAAATTTTTTTTTTTTAATGTGTGTAGTATAATTTACCTTTCACGAAGAGACCACATCAAAAAGAAAATGAAAACAAATCAATTGCCTACTCAATTGCTAAACACCATGCACAAACTTCAGTGTTCACCAAAAAAAATTTGCAGTGCCCCAAAAAAAAATTCACGGGAGATCTCACTGAGATGCGCCTCCTCCTTTTCTTGGAAAACAGGACGCAACTCCCTAAAAGACTCCACCCACAATCAATCTCCACAACTAAGCTATTCGAGATCCAAAAAAAAGGAAAATTTTCAATATGAAACTCAAGGCCCCTCCGATTTGCTTTTTCGTTGTTGACTTGGGATTTTTGGCTTGGTTTCGAATTGGCGATTTATGGGTTTCTTGGATCTGTTGCGTGGTGGAGGTGGTGTTGGAATTCGAACGTGAGGTTGGAGGATGATGTCGTGATCGGAGAATCGGATTTGGAGTGGGTATTGGTGGTATTGTGGAGCGGTTTTAGTGGATAGAGGCTGGTAAACGCAGTGGAACTGCTGAGTAGTGCGTTGCGATTGGATTTGATGGCGGTGATGGTGCGCAGAAGTTGTGCGTGGGGTATTTGTGATGGACGAGGGTGACGTGCTGATGTTGGTGGTTGTGAGAAAGGATGGTTTTGGGGAAGTTATGACTTGCTGTATTAGTTTTCGTTGGTGCAAGATATATGGATTTTTATGGGTATGCGTGAAGATGGTTTTGGTTTTGGTCTTGGTGGAAGAGAAGAAGATGTACGGAATGGCAAGAAGATGAGAAGAGATTGCTGTTGTAATTGCAAAAAGAAAAAGAATGGAAAGAAATAAAGAAATAGCAAAAGAGGGTAGTAATCAAATGACAAAGCAGAGAATTAACTACAAGGAAGAAAGAATGGAAAGTTTTCAATTTTTTTTTTTTAAATGAAAGCTATTGAAAAAAATTAATGGCAAAGAGGGGGGAGTGAAAAGGAAAGAAATTGAGGTATGAGGTCATTGTTTTAAGTGCAAAGGGGAAAAAATTGGGAAAGAAATAAGGAAATTGGAAAAATGGGAAAGAAATCAAAGGAGAGAATTAATCATAAGGCAAAGAAGGGAAAGATTTCAAAACATTTTTTTTTTAAGTAAATGGAAAGACAGTTTGTAGAAACTGGGAATGAAATTGAAAAAGGGGAAAGAGTTTGAGAAATTAAATGATGAGTTTTTTGTTTTTGTTTTTTTTATTGCTTTGAAAGTAGGAAAGGAAAAAGAAATATAAAAGGAAAAAATTGAAAGGGGGAAGAAATAAATGAGAAAGAAGAAGATAAAATTAAGGAAATTTTGTAAGTTTTTTTTTATTTGCTTTGAAAGTTGTAAGAAGAAGAAAATGGATGTACATAAAAAAAGGAAAGTAATAAATGGGAGAAAGGAAAACAAAAAGGAAAAGGAATCAAAATGAGGAAAGAAATAATAAAAACAAAAAGGCAAGATTTTTTTTCTTGTTTAGGTGATTATAACACCAATATTTGATGCAAAATCAACTAATAAAGAAACCCCCCCTTTTTTTAATGAAAGCAAATGTAAAAAAGATAGAAATAAAATAAAGAAAGGAAAGAATTGGAAAAACAAGCAAGTTTTTTTTTTTTTTTTTGAAATAGCAGAGGGAAAAATATAAAGGAAAAGAAATTATAAAGAGGAAGGAAATAAATGAGAAAAAAAGGAAATAATATGAATGAGATCTATCCAATATTTTTCTCTCTCTCTTGTTTAGTTCGTGACAGTACCAATGCAATTGATACGCCACATCACTAATTGAGATATTTTTTTCTATATATACAAGAAAACAATAATATATAAAAAAAATAGAAACTAACACGAATCGGAAATTAAATAAATAATAAAATTTAATTGTTACCTCCCCGGCAACGGCACCAAAAACTTGATCGACGCTAGTCTATGAATTAGAAAAGCGCGACATTTGTAATAAATTCTGCAAGCATACAGGTGTGTAGCATACAGGTCGAACACAGGGAGGTTTAATTAATTTTTTTTTCTTGGGCGCGTTAGACGAAGCTGGAGGTTTATTTTGCAAAACAAAATAAAAAGTGAAACTACAATTAAAAGATGCAATTAAATTTACTGCAGATTCGAATCTAATCAGATCCGTAATAAATTCAACGATTAAAGATAAAATAGAACAATGGAAATAAAATTGCAGAACAGAATTAAACGAGCAGAAAATAACAATTAGGATTACCGCTGAATCTAATCAGACGGTCAATCACTAATGAAAAGAAATGCAAAATACAAATAGTGTTCTACCGAATCTAATCGTGTAGACAACACTAATTGCTAAGAAATAGAAAATTGCATAAAATAAAAAGAAAATTGAGTTTTATTAATGAAGAAGAGAATAGAATGAGATATATGATATGATGGTGGCTACAATGCCATTACAAGGGTATATATAGGGTAGATAGCCAAACCCTAACCCTAACCCTAATGATAACTGGGCCTGGTCATTGCATCACTAATTAGTTTACAATGAGAAACATAAATGGGCCTTAGATAAATAAAGCAAATTTGGGCCTTTTCTCTTTTCCTCTTGCTTCCTTGACACTTCTTCATTGATTTGTGATGTGCAAAGCCTTGTTATCAATCCTTTTATTGTCCAACAGCAACTAGATGTGATATCTTCATCTACGATTCTTCAAAAATGCAAATACACAGCAAATTGAACTCTATTTCTCTACATTTCTGGTTGCATGCGGGCTGGGTTGGTATATCTGTAAAAGTAACAAAACAATACCCAAGTAATATTTATTTATATACAAAAAGATAAGAAATAAGAGCATAAAATAAACATATTTCTATGTCTATCACATAACATGAACTTAATATTTTTTTGACATGATTATGAATTTGACATATGACAATTAGAATAGATATGAACCAAACATGAAACATGGCTAACTCGAGGTTAGGATGAGTTTGCGATGTAATCCTGCCCGGAACCGCCCAGCCTAACCAATTGTCGCAAACAATAGGTCCTAACGTGAGAAGTTAGTCATATCGCGCTTAAAACCCAAGGTAGGACTGAGTTGTGGTGTAATTCTGCCTGGAACTGCCCGACATAACCAGTGACCACAAGAACAGGTCTAATGTGAGAGGTTGTGGTGCATTAATAATTAATTAATGGCACATGATTCGTAGGGTTAAGTCATGAATTCAAAGACAACTCTTAACCAAATTTTTGAATGAACGTTATAAGGAGATGAGGTTAAGTCGACATGAACATATGAACAAAACTTAACCAAAAACGGAAATAGAGAATGTTAACTACCTATTATAAATCGAAGTTGAAATAGTCGAAGGGTTAATTAGGGGGTAAACCTGTCCTAGGGACTGAGAAAGACTATGAATTAAGATGTAATGTAAGACCTGAAGTGTGGAATAACCTATAATATGGGGTAAGCTAAGCAAGAACTATGGGAAAACACCCATGTGCTATCACCGAATAAAAGAGAACTTAAGTTATGCTTGAATTCATGGGAAAACCTTAGTCAACAAGTTGAATTATAAAGCAAGAATATGTGGTTTGATGTCTAAGGTAACGAGAATTGACTAAGTAAAACAACAAGAATGATAACTAAGTAACAAGCCTTAGTTAATTGGAACTAAGCAGTAAGCCTTAGTTAAGAAAACGGTCGAGAACGGGAAATAAGTTGTAATCCTTAGTTAAGGGGACTAAGTGGTAAACTTTAGTTAACAACATTAACGGGAAAGGAAACTAAGTGGTAAACCTTTGTTAAGAACAACTAAGTAATAATTCTTAGTCAAGGAAACTGAGCCAGTCCATAAATAGATGAATAACCCGATACAGTAGATCATCGCTTAACAAACACACGAGGAGGAGCAAACATTTATCTGATTTCGAAAAAGGCTCCAGCGGACTGGGTTACGAAGCACGTAGCTTCGGGGAACGTGAGGGTACTCTTGGTATCCCTCTGTGAGGTTGCAGATGATCCGCCTGGGCTCAAAGAGGTTAAGGTCTGCGGTAGGAGAACCAAGAGTATGCCTTGGTTGCAATATAAGGTAACCTAAAGACTTGGATGGACCAGCGTGAGGCGGCGATATCTTGTTTAGCCCTGTGATAGCACTCGTCGTCTACCTACCATCTTTAGTCAATCGTAGTACGTATACGGAAAGGCAGAGAACTCCTAACAGACCATATACTTTCTATCTAGTTATGGGTGAGGCTGGCCAATAGGAAAGTGGGGCATAGCTGGCAGGAGTACAGTTCTCGTGCTTGATTTTCTTGGATTGCCTTTCATTAGTTGAGGGAGGGTTCACGTGGGACCATAATCACTGGTAGAAAAACAGACCTTAGCATCTGCATGCATCGGCAGATAACTTAAAGCTCCCGACCGAGTTCCGTATTTCTTGATTTAGCCCTGTCACGGGACTCGGGCCGCACATATGGTGTACATGTGCACCTAGACATCGGAAATGATTAGCGATACATACGTGGGAAAAGGGCGCTATTCGACATGTAGCATAATCCCCAGTAGTCCTAGGTGGCATAAACCCTAATCGAATCTAGAAAACGTTTAATAGGTAGCATAATCCCTAGTGGTCCTAGGTAGCATAAATCCTAGTTGAACACTCGATAGTTCATGATAAGGAAACCTAGCCAGATCAAGGGTGGAAGTCCAAACGATCTCAAGAATGGTGACACTACGTTGAAGTAGTATAAAATTACGTGATAAAGCCCGTACGATCTACGGCAAGGGACTGTACGTATACATGGAAAGGATTATACGAGTTGGGGAAAATTACATATACGATTTATTAGGTTAAGTCTACTAGTAAGTGGACAAGAATGACATGGGTTTGGCCTTGGGTGCTAATATTGTGAATAACCTAATAAACAAGTAATTATAACTGAACAATATATGTAGGGTTACACAAGAGTTTATTATAGTCCAGTCACACAGAACTTATGTTCTGACCCCCTCTTCACAACATGCGTAGGTTAGGTTCATGAAAGAGATAGTATTGCTTGACTACTGGCTTGGCAGTATTATTATTAAGGTAATGCTATTTTGAATAAATTTAATTTTATTCCTTCCGTTGTGAGCTGCTTTTCGAACTCTGACATGTTTCTTTCTCTCTGTCTTTTCTGCAGGATACCAGAGCACCCAACTCGGTGTCCGATGGATTGGATTTTTAAAAATTCGGTTTGTCGAAACCCGAGTTGTTACATCTAGTATCAGAGCTTCGGTTTAGTGGTCTTAGGGCGATAATGAGTGAATGTATTTTTATTTTCTAAAATATAAATATATTATATATATAAACCTAAATCCATATAGTAGCCTACTAGACATGTAAAGAGTTGGGATATTGGTTTGTACACTAAAGGCATGGACATAGAAATTTTGGAAACAATTAGGTGGTTGGGAAAGTGTACAACACGACTTGGAGCTAGAAAGTATCCTATAGAATGGGAACTGAAATATTAGTATTTCAGAGTAGTGGTCTAGAAGTAAAACCTTAGAAATTAGAAAAAAAAGGTTAAAGTGTGAAAATGGATTAGGAATATATATAGTCGAGAAAATTAAATTTGTGAAAGTACCTAGGAAAGCCTAGTTCAGTGGAAAACCCGCTTTGAGTCTGACCCAATAATAAACTTTTAAGTACTTGAATTTGTAAAAAAAAAAAAAAAAAAAGTTTGTCGTATTTTCTAAGATTTGATCTTAAAAGTATCTTGATGTTTGAAAAGAGCATATTGGGTTTTAAAATAAAGTGAGGGTATATTATGTAAAACAATGATTTCTTGTTTTGAAAGAATTCTCTCATGAAAAGGAGCATATATATATAGCTCACTAGTTCTCATATATGAAAATCTTGAAAGGAAAATGTTGTATTTTGTAAAAGGAGTTTTTGAAATCTCTATTCTATTAAATTTTGATTATTGTTAAAAAAAAATTTAGGTAAACAAATTTCCTGTAGAATGCATAACCATTGAGACTTAGAATTGTTGCTTGAGAAAAAGAAAAGGATAGGCTAGTAATACACAACATGGACTACTAGTGACTACTAGGTGACAAAGGGAAAGAAATTATATAGACCCTGTTAGGTGGACTCATAATTGTCAGAGGTAATAAAGTCTTAAGATCCTTGGCCCATAGTTGTAGCTGTGTAGGATACTGTTTCACTAGAAAACGGAAAAGCTTATTTGAAAAGATAAATAATATAAACATGGGAAACTGGACTAAGCCAAATAAGCTAAAGAATAACCTAACTAACAAAAAAACAATAAATTCAGTAAAGCAACAAAACAAGACGGGGGAAAGAAAATGAAAATCTCAAGAAAAAGATGAATAAATATGAAATTATTTCAAGATTATGTCGAAAATACGAGAAAGAAATTTTCTTATGTGGTTGTGCTTGGATAGGAAAATAGGAAATCTTCATAGAATAGTTATATAAAAATCCAAGTACAATTAGAAAAGAAAAACGGAGGATGTGAATATTTCCATTTATACCTTTTCGTAACATAAGAAATCGAATTTGGAAAATTAGATTTTTCTAAATATCGAATTAAAAGGTGGTTGGTAGGGTTTCGGATGCGAAAATTGGATGAACTATGCTCTTATTCTATAAGAGTATGGGAAAATTTGAATGGAAAATGTTTTGATTTTTCAAAAATATTGCATCCATATAGAACTGCAAGTATATTTAGGATATGAGCATCATGTTTTGAAAAGTTTTTTAAAGTTTGCATACATATAGGTGGATCCAAATTAGGCATACATGCTTTACTACAATGTATTTCACTTTGCACATGTGCACAATGTTGCAACAATTGGATGAACACTAATTGGATGTTGCGAGGGATTATCTATTTTACTCTTATCGAATTTCGGGGACGAAATTCTTTAAGGGTGGGAGAATGTAACACCCCGCATTTTTAATATAATTAAAAATAAAATAAAATTTATGAAAATATGCTTATGTAGGTAAGTAATGGTGATGTATAATGAGAATTAATTAATACATGGAAGAGAAGAAAATTTAATTTGATAATAGTGTGTGTAACGGAGAAGATGGTAAAATAAGGATATTTAATTTAAATATCAAGAATTAAGTAAAATGGACATCACCATTGCGTTCCTCTCAAAATTTTACATGAAATAAAGTCCGAGTTTTCGAAAATCGGAGTCCGTATGAAGGAGTTATGACCTCCCGAAGTTTCAGCGAAAAAACAGAAAACAGCCCAGCCCAGAACAAGAAAAAAAAAATGACCAGGTCGACCCCCCCCTTGGGGAGGTCGACCTGAAGCGACCTGGAGCAGGAATTTTGGTCCAGAAGCGGGAAATTCGCCCCAGAAGCTGTCCAGGTTCATTTTTGAGCACCTGGATGAGTTTTTGGGCCTGGTACATTGGTCTAACACCTATATAAACATCCTAGGCTCATTGTAAACTCCACAACAATTCATGGCAAGGCCATGGCTCTCTTCTAACTTGATTTCTTCTTCCTCCTCAAGCTATTGATCTAAATAAATCTTAGATCTATTCTTCTCTCTTTTCTCTACAACATCTATTCTTAAAATTAAAAAGAATGAGATCTAGAATTACTACAACCATGAATAAAAAAGAAAAGAGGCGTAGATCTAAATCACTGCGCAAAGAGAAGGAATTCAGACCTGCAACCTACGCTGCATATGAAATCAAAGATAAGTTGAATTGGACATGAAGTCAATCAAAGATGAATCAAAAGAAACAAAAAGGGAAAGGGGGAAATCAGTTCAAGGATTAATCCAATTCATAAATCAAAGAGGCAATCGAGGATCTACATTTTGAAGATGACAAACACTGTGAGTGGAGTTTAATGCACTTTTTGTGTAAAATTATTATTTATCGTTCAAACATTCCCTATGTAAACATGAAATGAAATTATTGAATCCATAATGTTTAATATTATCATGTGCTCGATTTTAATTATTATGCCTACGATTATGTGCCTCCTTTTATTCTTCCCTTTTTGATTTTTAATAGCTAGGCTATCTAGAGCCTAGATCTATCATAAAATAAATACAATTAAACGATTATTGCAAGAGAAAAAGGGAAACGCTCGGTTTTGGGCTATGACATGAACTGGAGGGTTTGGTTATAAATTACAAAGAGGGTTGGGCGTAATATAACATTGACAAAACCTGAATGCGTAACCCAAATTTAGAATTATATGCATGAACATGATTTGGGGTTTGGCATAGAATTGACATCATTGATTTGAGCATGAAATTGACCTATGGATTTGTTAATGGGCATGTCTCTAGAATAAAAACTTGTATTATAACTTGAATTTGGATAAGAACACAAAATTGATATGAATTGACATCTGGAATTTGACATGAAGTTTACATCTAGAACTTGACATGAATATGAATTATGAATTTAATGATAGACGTAACCTGTTAATGGGATTACAAGCATGAATATAAACTGGGGGTTTATAGGTAAAGCTTGGATTTGGGGAATTGGCATTTGACATCTAGATTGAACTTGATACTCGAATTTTGGCAGTATTGAAATGCATTGAACATGAATATGGTTGAGTAATTTGTGTAATGTAAATAGGGACAAGATTATAAAACTTGAAATATGACATTTAGAATATGCTTATGAACTTGACATCTAAAACGAACACGAATATGGAATGAATTGGTAGTTGATATATATAAGAACATGCTTGTAAGTTGGGTAATTGGCATAACATGAACTTAATATTTTTTTGACATGATTATGAACTTGACATATGCCAATTAGAATAGATATGAACCAAACATGAAACGTGGCTAACTCGAGGTTAGGATGAGTTTGCGATGTAATTCTGCCCGGAAGCGCCCGGCCTAACTAGTGGTTGCAAACAATAGGTCCTAATGTGAGAAGTTAGTCATATCACGCTTAAAACCTGAGGTTAGACTGAGTTGTGGTGTAATTCTGACCGGAACCGCCCGACATAACCAATGACCACAACAATAGGTCTAATGTGAGAGGGTGTGGTGCATTAATAATTAATTAATGGCACATGATTCGTAGGGTTAAGTCATGAATTCAAAGACAAAACTTAACCAAATTTGTGAATGAAGGTTATAAGGAGATGGGGTTAAGTCGACACGAACATATGAACAAAACTTAACCAAAAATGGAAATAGGGAATGTTAACTACCTATTATAAATCGAAGTTGAAATATTCGAAGGGTAAGTTAGGGGGTAAACCTGTCCTAGGGACAGAGAAAGACTATGACTTAAGATGTAATGTAAGACCTGAAGGGTGGAATAACCTATAATATGGGGTAAGCTAAGCAAGAACTGTGGGAAAACACCTGTGCGCTATCACCGAATTAAAGAGAACTTAAGTTATGCTTGAATTCATGGGAAAACCTTAGTCAACAAGTTGAATTATAAAGCGAGAATATGTGGTTTGATGTCTATGGTAACGAGAATTGACTAAGTAAAACAATGAGAATGATAATGTAAAGACCCGCAACTTCCCCGTAAAGGAAAGCGTCGGATAGTTCGAGAACAAGCCACAACAGAACGCATACAGAAAAACATTTCATTGTATATTACAACAGTGCATCAGATCACAAGAATATACAGAGTATAAATGAATAATACACAGAATTATCAGAGATTTAAATTACATTTAAATACATAGCAGCGGAAAATAACACAATACACAACTAGAAGTAGATATACGGATACAAAGCTTTCCGGATATCGTTCCAGCTGTAAACCAGGATCCTGTGAATATAAATCTGCAAAACCAAAACTACTAGCTGCCCGTGTCAAAATAGGGGCACCCAGAGTTTAGGTTAAAACAATAAACTCCAGGTCAGTCATGTGACTGGTGTGAGAACTAAAACAGTTATTATTCTTTATTTTAAATCATTAGGTAAATCAAGGGACCACGCCGTATAACACGGAACGGGTTTCCTCCCAAGAATACCAGTGCATAAAACAACAGCGCAATGCTAAATAAAGAAAAATGAAGCTGTTATAAGACCCAGGTCCTATCACACAATGCAACGCAAGCCGGGGGATAGGGTTTTTACCTTATAACAGCCAAAGAATGCTTGATACGTTTAAAACAAATCATTTGATACTATTATAAGTGCATAGTGTATAAAACAACTTCAAATCATAAGTATCAATCATAGGCGGCATGAATGCCCCATACCACTATGTCGCCATATATAGGTTATACAATCAAAATCGCAAAGTCACGTATTTGGAAATTGGATTTCCATCTATGAACCGAGGCAAAAGATAGTCCTCAACCGATTCGAGACTGCCTAGTCCGAGTCTCAGGATCAGAGCTCGAGTGACCCTTGGATCGTCAGGGCCGGTCCACACGGAGTGGATTAAAATGCCTGAGCACTGCGTTTCGCCGCCCTTTGGGGCGTAAATGAGCCAACTAAGTGACTCCATCGGTTCGAGAACGACCGATCAATCCGAGGCGCCTCGCAACAGCAACAACCACATAAGTCAAACTCGTCAGGGCGTGTAAAACCACTGACGCCACTTCTAACTAGGAGGAAACGCAGGCCCTCCCTGAGGTCCTTTCTCCCGTTTTTGGTTCATACCGGGTGTGAAACTCGCGAAACAAACGTTACACAAAGCTACGCCACAAAGGCCGTGCTTTGATCATCAACCACAAGACTTTGCTTTTCAACAGAAGCCTTGATCATTTGCATCTTAGCATGCCACACAGGCAAGCCATCCTATGCAACCGATATCAGTCACACAGAATGAAATCCGATGTCAGACACACAGTCCATTTACAAGTCCGTTCTGGGTCTGAACGAAACCGGAGGCACCTAGTACCCCGCCTATCCATCGATCTCCAAGCACGTCTGGACGATCACTAACTGTTTCCATCTTCTTGGGTGTACAGCCCAATCAAGATCATCAGTTATCACCCAAACGACGTGAAGACTTCCGGTCTTCGACCATCGTCTTCATCTTCGACTTATCGTCGTATCAGTTATTCAGAATGGGATAAACCCGGTCTTCCCGAATAACTCGCGTATATTTTATAAAAGTGTTACACAAACACAACATACGCCTCATTCCAATTCATTAGTCACTAACCGTAAATTAATCAAGAGAATAATTTCCCAAATATTAACCCCGAAGGCCGAAACCAACATCAGATCAATATCCAGAAAACCATTCTACTTAGCTAACCGACAGTTAGTTTCTAAATTTCACGTTCAAATCTAATTAAAGATTTAACTATCGCCTGGAGCAAAACTGGTGATACTCCATTCTCGATCTTTTCAATCTAATTAAAGATTCATTAAAACTCCACTTAGTTTTAATCTTTGACTGGGTTAAAGAATCAGTGTCATTTAAAACACGGTTCACGATAAACCCAAAATCACATTCCATTAATTATCGGGTTAAAGAACAAGTGTTATTTAAAACACTGTTCACGATAAACCCAAAAATCAATATCCATTCAATTCCAATTAAATATTATTTAATTGGTACACTTCATTAAATCTAAATAAAAAGATTTAATCTTTTCTCAACTGGGTTCAAGAACAGTGTTAGTGAAGACACCATTCACGACAAACCCAAATCACATTCATTAATTATCGGGTTAAAGAACAAGTGTTATTTAAAACAATGTTCACGATAAACCCAAAAATCAATATCCATTCAATTCCAATTAAATATTATTTAATTGGTACACTTCATTAAATCTAAATAAAAAGATTTAATCTTTTCTCAACTGGGTTCAAGAACAGTGTTAGTGAAGACACCATTCACGACAAACCCAAATCACATTCGATTATTCAATACAAGGCTCTGAATAGAAAATATATCGGCTTATATTCAATATCGAATTCTACGACTAACAAATGTCGTATTGGAAATAACGATATGAATATATATCTTTCAAATTTCCATAACAACACCTGTATAATCACGAATTCCAACATCGAAATATTCCGAAGACAATTTCGATTCAAATCCACTCCAATGCATTCATTGGAAATTTTGGTTATTTTCAAACCCATTTCGAATTCAATTTATTTATTTAAAAATAAATAGAATTATAATTCTAGTTCAAAACTAGTTCATTTCGATAAAAATCTATTTTTATCTTTTCAAATATGGAGTTTTTCATCCCAATTCTTTCTAAATCATTTCTTATGATTTTACACAAATTATTACTATTTTTAATAATTTTATCAAGGCCCGTTCAGTCGATTTCCAACAATGACCATCGAACTGCACTTACAGCGACCTTTTTCGAATTTGATTTGGACATAATTCCAAATCCAACCGTTAGATTTCTAATTTCTAATATTCTTTAGAAAGCTCTTTTCGATACGAACCCAACGGTTCCGGTTTTAGGAGAATCCGACGGTCGGATCTCCCGTAATGTCCGTTTGAAACAAATGGTCGAAATTCGCGAACTGCCGCAGCGCGGCGCGTTCTATTCAGGCCATTATATTATATATATATAATATATATAATATATATTTCGTCGATTTCTATTTAAAACGAATTATATAAATAGTTTTAAATTCGTTTCAAATTCTATTTCAACTTCTATTTCAATTCAAAGCCTAAAATTGAATTCTTCTTTATAAATTCGTTTTAAAATTCATTTCTATTCAATTCGAATTTCAATTCAATTTGAATTCATTTCAATTCACTTTCAATTCAATTCGAATTCGTTTTCAATTATTTCGAAATCGTTTTCAATTCATTTCGAAATCGTTTTCAATTCAATTCATTTCGAAATCGTTTTCAATTCAATTCATTTCGAAATCGTTTTCAATCGATATAAATATCGTTCACGTCAAAATGGCGTCAATCTAATCAACACGGCTTCATATATTCCTTTATTTTCAAATATTCTATTTCAAATATTTCTTTTTCAAATATTTCTTTTTTCAAATATTTCTTTTTCAAAACTGGAATGAGGCCCAATCAATTACCATATAAAGTTAATTATATGGATTTTTCATACAACACATGTATATAATAGCAACGATCAATAATCAACCATCAACCAAAGTGCACTACACCGTATAAGCATCAAATATAGATATCTAACGCTTATAACAGCATGTCAATCAATCGATCGACATATTTAATCAATCAGGATGAGTGAACTGCATATTTCATCCTAACACCCGTGTGGGGTTTCAAACAATCAAACACATATTTTATTTGTGCAGTTAGGCGATGTGTAAAATTTATCGACCCAATCAACGTCATTCAAATAGGTGTACATAAACAAACCGTCTGGTTTGTAAATGAATATTTATTTATTCACATTCACGTTAAAAATTATATTTTTAACGATAACACATTTTATTTTAACATATGAATTTCTATTCAGTTCATTCTTTAAATAAAATGCTATTTTTATTTTTCTAACTTATTTTAGAAAATTTCGGCGGCATAACGGCACGATACTAGAAACGGGACAAGGCCTAGCCTTATCCCCGGTCTAGTGAAGGCCCACGCCATTCACTCATCAATCAAATCAATTTCATTTTGCAAACCACAAAATTTGGAGTAAGGGTCTAACCTAGCCTTACTCCTTCGCCTTATAACGGCGCACGTCTAATCCTAACCAATTTATCGATTCGATTTTTCACACCACAAATCACATTCAAACCAATATCGCAATCAATCACCAAACAGTCAAACAAACAAGTCCATGGTCTGTGGACGGGTGTCGGGTGCTACTAAGCACCGTCTGCATCCTAGTATATATATATATAACTAGAAAAATTAAATTGAAAGGTGAGAAGTTCTCACATATAGCTATCCAATCATCTTGACTCTTCTTTTGCAGAATTCTTCGTCGTCTTCATTGCCCGTAGCCACTACATATGTAAAAATCGAGTTTTTACTTCAAAGTTCCATATATAAAAATCGAATTTTTACTTCAAAGTTCAATATATAAAAATCGAATTTTTACTTCAAAGTTCAGTATATAAAAATCGAATTTTTACTTCAAAGTTCAATATATAAAAATCGAATTTTTAGTTCAAAGTTCAATATATAAAAATCATATTTTTTAGTTCAAAGTTCAATATATAAAAATCATATTTTTTTTTATTTCAAAGTTCAATATATAAAAATCGAATTTTTATTTTCGAAGTTCAATATTTAAAAACAAATTTTTATCTCTATATCACTTCATATGAAAAGTTCAATCTTCTCTGTCGCTTCATATATAAAATAAAAATCTAATCTTTTTATTCTCTACATATAAAAATCATAGCTTTTTAAATTAAAATAAACAAGTTTTATGTTTAAAATAAATATGTTTTCAGTTTTTTAAAAATCTTTTCTAAAAATTACAGTTTTAAATTCTTTTACAAAAATTACAGTTTTCAACTTTATTAAAATAAAAATCAGTTTAGTTTTATACCTTTTTCAAAATCAGTGTTTATTTATTTTTTCCCTTTTAAACCTTTTCTGTTTTATATAAAAAAAAAAAGAAATAAAATAAATAAATTAAAAATAACTTACGCGGGGGCGCTGAGGCGGCGCTGTGGCCAGAGGAGGGGAGAGGCAGGCGGCTTCGTCGAGGGTTCGGAGGAGGGAGAAGAAGAGGGTGGCGGCGCGGCAGATGAAGGGGAGGCGGCGTCGATCTCGAGGGAGGGAGGGCGGCTCCGTCCGTCCTCTTTCCCTTTTTTTTTTTTTTTTTTTTTTATTTCGAACCTTCTGATTTGGGAAGAAAAGCTGGGGGGGGGGGGTTTATGTAAAACTATATTTATAATTTTTTATTTAATTATTTTATTATTCTCTTTTAAGTTGACTTTTATTTTGAATCCCAATTCGAACCCACCGACTTTCGCCCCTAGCGTTTCACCCCCATTCCGAACACAATGGGATATGTATCGTAGGTTGATTCGACTGTTTGAATCAGTTTCCGTTAATATTTACATTTAAATTACTATATTGAATTTCAAACGTACATTTCAAATTACCGGGGTCACATACTAACTAGAAAAATTCCAGAAAAATATTTTCTAGCTTCGTATTGACGATACGGTCCTAACAAAACTAGTTTCGTCGAATTCTGAGACCGTTAGAAAAATGGCCAATTTCCAGTCGATTAAAATCAACTGAAATGGTCAAAACACGTTTTCCTTTACCCCGCTCACATATTGATTTGAAAAATTATGAAATTTGGAATCTAGCAATAATTTAACATCACGGACCCAACAAAACTGGTTTCGTCGAAATCCGAGGTCGTTTGCAAAATGTCCATTTTTAAGGGCCTGAATTCCATAGCGACTATTCAGAATTTTCAACTGGACATATCTTTTGATTCCCGCTATGAAATTTCGATTATTCGGATTCGTTGGAAAGATATTATCAATTAGATCCTAATGTTTTTGGTTTCACTAAAATCCGGATTGTTTTGCTCCCGGTACATTCAATTGAAGTTTGAAATCGAATTATCGAACTACCGCGCCATTTTCAATTCTATTTATAATTATATATAAATATTTATATTCTAACGACGACGCGTAATATATATACGTTGAATTATCTTCAAAATAAATTTCTCGTCGATTTTATTTAAAATAATTCATTTTAAATAATCAAAATTCGCTAAAATTGCCAAAATAAAAAATTTTAAACTGGCCCAGATTTTCCGGGTTGTTACAATCTCCCCCACTTAAAACTTTTCGTCCCCGAAAAGGAACAAAGTCGAAAGTGGTTTGATAATTCAACTCTACGACCGATCAGGCTTCCATTCTCCAACTCTTTAGTTTCTGAGAATTTTCAAAATTTCAAAAATTTGGCTAACACCCTAAATTTTTGAAAAATTTCGCCATAACCTCCCCTGCACCGGGAGCATCGGGGAATTTCAAATAGCTTCCCCGGTCCTTCAGATCTCAAAAAGAAAAAGAAAAAGCCAAACGGCTAGCCAATAGGCTCACAAAATCATCATCACCCAAACAAAACAGGAAATTATGTAGTAAACATGTACCTATTTGTCGGGCAAACAAATTTTATTCTCTGGCTCTAGCCTCCTTGCTATGACCTGTTCAATGATATATATGTATATGCAAGCAAACGCAACCAATCTTCGCTATAATTCAATATTTGGTTCTGTTAGGCTAAATGGCTAAAAATTAGCAAACAAATAAACAAACAACACAAACATCAATCCATTAATGAATTAGAGTTTCAAATCCATAATTTTGATACATATACAAAAATCAGATTCTTGATGCCAAATCACAATAATAAATCCTATATAGCTTTGGTTCTCACACCAGTCAATAGGAAATATATAGAAATCACACCTTCGGAGCACGAACATAAATATCGATGATGCCATGGTCATTATCAACATCATCTCCGGGCGACTAGAGTGTGATTCTATATCTATTCAATATATTAAAACTTTGAATATACGTTTGCAAGGCGTATATGCAAATTCTTTATATACTGAATTGTCCAAATCAATATAAATAAATAATCAACTACGAATAATTGAATTAAATTTTCAAAACAAAATTTGTTTTCATTTGAAAAATATACTCTTCACACTCGTTCTAGGATACTACTGATCCTATCTCTAACGAGTCATTCTAATTGGATATTACTAATCCAATATCTGATGAATTCTTTCGTATGTTTCTAATGTGCCTTGTTCTCTGCTTTGTAAACCAAAGCTCTGATACCACGTGTAAAGACCCGCAACTTCCCCGTAAAGGAAAGCGTCGGATAGTTCGAGAACAAGCCACAACAGAACGCATACAGAAAAACATTTCATTGTATATTACAACAGTGCATCAGATCACAAGAATATACAGAGTATAAATGAATAATACACAGAATTATCAGAGATTTAAATTACATTTAAATACATAGCAGCGGAAAATAACACAATACACAACTAGAAGTAGATATACGGATACAAAGCTTTCCGGATATCGTTCCAGCTGTAAACCAGGATCCTGTGAATATAAATCTGCAAAACCAAAACTACTAGCTGCCCGTGTCAAAATAGGGGCACCCAGAGTTTAGGTTAAAACAATAAACTCCAGGTCAGTCATGTGACTGGTGTGAGAACTAAAACAGTTATTATTCTTTATTTTAAATCATTAGGTAAATCAAGGGACCACGCCGTATAACACGGAACGGGTTTCCTCCCAAGAATACCAGTGCATAAAACAACAGCGCAATGCTAAATAAAGAAAAATGAAGCTGTTATAAGACCCAGGTCCTATCACACAATGCAACGCAAGCCGGGGGATAGGGTTTTTACCTTATAACAGCCAAAGAATGCTTGATACGTTTAAAACAAATCATTTGATACTATTATAAGTGCATAGTGTATAAAACAACTTCAAATCATAAGTATCAATCATAGGCGGCATGAATGCCCCATACCACTATGTCGCCATATATAGGTTATACAATCAAAATCGCAAAGTCACGTATTTGGAAATTGGATTTCCATCTATGAACCGAGGCAAAAGATAGTCCTCAACCGATTCGAGACTGCCTAGTCCGAGTCTCAGGATCAGAGCTCGAGTGACCCTTGGATCGTCAGGGCCGGTCCACACGGAGTGGATTAAAATGCCTGAGCACTGCGTTTCGCCGCCCTTTGGGGCGTAAATGAGCCAACTAAGTGACTCCATCGGTTCGAGAACGACCGATCAATCCGAGGCGCCTCGCAACAGCAACAACCACATAAGTCAAACTCGTCAGGGCGTGTAAAACCACTGACGCCACTTCTAACTAGGAGGAAACGCAGGCCCTCCCTGAGGTCCTTTCTCCCGTTTTTGGTTCATACCGGGTGTGAAACTCGCGAAACAAACGTTACACAAAGCTACGCCACAAAGGCCGTGCTTTGATCATCAACCACAAGACTTTGCTTTTCAACAGAAGCCTTGATCATTTGCATCTTAGCATGCCACACAGGCAAGCCATCCTATGCAACCGATATCAGTCACACAGAATGAAATCCGATGTCAGACACACAGTCCATTTACAAGTCCGTTCTGGGTCTGAACGAAACCGGAGGCACCTAGTACCCCGCCTATCCATCGATCTCCAAGCACGTCTGGACGATCACTAACTGTTTCCATCTTCTTGGGTGTACAGCCCAATCAAGATCATCAGTTATCACCCAAACGACGTGAAGACTTCCGGTCTTCGACCATCGTCTTCATCTTCGACTTATCGTCGTATCAGTTATTCAGAATGGGATAAACCCGGTCTTCCCGAATAACTCGCGTATATTTTATAAAAGTGTTACACAAACACAACATACGCCTCATTCCAATTCATTAGTCACTAACCGTAAATTAATCAAGAGAATAATTTCCCAAATATTAACCCCGAAGGCCGAAACCAACATCAGATCAATATCCAGAAAACCATTCTACTTAGCTAACCGACAGTTAGTTTCTAAATTTCACGTTCAAATCTAATTAAAGATTTAACTATCGCCTGGAGCAAAACTGGTGATACTCCATTCTCGATCTTTTCAATCTAATTAAAGATTCATTAAAACTCCACTTAGTTTTAATCTTTGACTGGGTTAAAGAATCAGTGTCATTTAAAACACGGTTCACGATAAACCCAAAATCACATTCCATTAATTATCGGGTTAAAGAACAAGTGTTATTTAAAACACTGTTCACGATAAACCCAAAAATCAATATCCATTCAATTCCAATTAAATATTATTTAATTGGTACACTTCATTAAATCTAAATAAAAAGATTTAATCTTTTCTCAACTGGGTTCAAGAACAGTGTTAGTGAAGACACCATTCACGACAAACCCAAATCACATTCATTAATTATCGGGTTAAAGAACAAGTGTTATTTAAAACAATGTTCACGATAAACCCAAAAATCAATATCCATTCAATTCCAATTAAATATTATTTAATTGGTACACTTCATTAAATCTAAATAAAAAGATTTAATCTTTTCTCAACTGGGTTCAAGAACAGTGTTAGTGAAGACACCATTCACGACAAACCCAAATCACATTCGATTATTCAATACAAGGCTCTGAATAGAAAATATATCGGCTTATATTCAATATCGAATTCTACGACTAACAAATGTCGTATTGGAAATAACGATATGAATATATATCTTTCAAATTTCCATAACAACACCTGTATAATCACGAATTCCAACATCGAAATATTCCGAAGACAATTTCGATTCAAATCCACTCCAATGCATTCATTGGAAATTTTGGTTATTTTCAAACCCATTTCGAATTCAATTTATTTATTTAAAAATAAATAGAATTATAATTCTAGTTCAAAACTAGTTCATTTCGATAAAAATCTATTTTTATCTTTTCAAATATGGAGTTTTTCATCCCAATTCTTTCTAAATCATTTCTTATGATTTTACACAAATTATTACTATTTTTAATAATTTTATCAAGGCCCGTTCAGTCGATTTCCAACAATGACCATCGAACTGCACTTACAGCGACCTTTTTCGAATTTGATTTGGACATAATTCCAAATCCAACCGTTAGATTTCTAATTTCTAATATTCTTTAGAAAGCTCTTTTCGATACGAACCCAACGGTTCCGGTTTTAGGAGAATCCGACGGTCGGATCTCCCGTAATGTCCGTTTGAAACAAATGGTCGAAATTCGCGAACTGCCGCAGCGCGGCGCGTTCTATTCAGGCCATTATATTATATATATATAATATATATAATATATATTTCGTCGATTTCTATTTAAAACGAATTATATAAATAGTTTTAAATTCGTTTCAAATTCTATTTCAACTTCTATTTCAATTCAAAGCCTAAAATTGAATTCTTCTTTATAAATTCGTTTTAAAATTCATTTCTATTCAATTCGAATTTCAATTCAATTTGAATTCATTTCAATTCACTTTCAATTCAATTCGAATTCGTTTTCAATTATTTCGAAATCGTTTTCAATTCATTTCGAAATCGTTTTCAATTCAATTCATTTCGAAATCGTTTTCAATTCAATTCATTTCGAAATCGTTTTCAATCGATATAAATATCGTTCACGTCAAAATGGCGTCAATCTAATCAACACGGCTTCATATATTCCTTTATTTTCAAATATTCTATTTCAAATATTTCTTTTTCAAATATTTCTTTTTTCAAATATTTCTTTTTCAAAACTGGAATGAGGCCCAATCAATTACCATATAAAGTTAATTATATGGATTTTTCATACAACACATGTATATAATAGCAACGATCAATAATCAACCATCAACCAAAGTGCACTACACCGTATAAGCATCAAATATAGATATCTAACGCTTATAACAGCATGTCAATCAATCGATCGACATATTTAATCAATCAGGATGAGTGAACTGCATATTTCATCCTAACACCCGTGTGGGGTTTCAAACAATCAAACACATATTTTATTTGTGCAGTTAGGCGATGTGTAAAATTTATCGACCCAATCAACGTCATTCAAATAGGTGTACATAAACAAACCGTCTGGTTTGTAAATGAATATTTATTTATTCACATTCACGTTAAAAATTATATTTTTAACGATAACACATTTTATTTTAACATATGAATTTCTATTCAGTTCATTCTTTAAATAAAATGCTATTTTTATTTTTCTAACTTATTTTAGAAAATTTCGGCGGCATAACGGCACGATACTAGAAACGGGACAAGGCCTAGCCTTATCCCCGGTCTAGTGAAGGCCCACGCCATTCACTCATCAATCAAATCAATTTCATTTTGCAAACCACAAAATTTGGAGTAAGGGTCTAACCTAGCCTTACTCCTTCGCCTTATAACGGCGCACGTCTAATCCTAACCAATTTATCGATTCGATTTTTCACACCACAAATCACATTCAAACCAATATCGCAATCAATCACCAAACAGTCAAACAAACAAGTCCATGGTCTGTGGACGGGTGTCGGGTGCTACTAAGCACCGTCTGCATCCTAGTATATATATATATAACTAGAAAAATTAAATTGAAAGGTGAGAAGTTCTCACATATAGCTATCCAATCATCTTGACTCTTCTTTTGCAGAATTCTTCGTCGTCTTCATTGCCCGTAGCCACTACATATGTAAAAATCGAGTTTTTACTTCAAAGTTCCATATATAAAAATCGAATTTTTACTTCAAAGTTCAATATATAAAAATCGAATTTTTACTTCAAAGTTCAGTATATAAAAATCGAATTTTTACTTCAAAGTTCAATATATA
This sequence comes from Allium sativum, assembly GCA_030737875.1. Taxonomy (NCBI): domain Eukaryota; kingdom Viridiplantae; phylum Streptophyta; class Magnoliopsida; order Asparagales; family Amaryllidaceae; genus Allium; species Allium sativum. The sequence goes on from CM060920.1 coordinate 654,424,355, forward strand.
AAAATCGAATTTTTAGTTCAAAGTTCAATATATAAAAATCATATTTTTTAGTTCAAAGTTCAATATATAAAAATCATATTTTTTTTTATTTCAAAGTTCAATATATAAAAATCGAATTTTTATTTTCGAAGTTCAATATTTAAAAACAAATTTTTATCTCTATATCACTTCATATGAAAAGTTCAATCTTCTCTGTCGCTTCATATATAAAATAAAAATCTAATCTTTTTATTCTCTACATATAAAAATCATAGCTTTTTAAATTAAAATAAACAAGTTTTATGTTTAAAATAAATATGTTTTCAGTTTTTTAAAAATCTTTTCTAAAAATTACAGTTTTAAATTCTTTTACAAAAATTACAGTTTTCAACTTTATTAAAATAAAAATCAGTTTAGTTTTATACCTTTTTCAAAATCAGTGTTTATTTATTTTTTCCCTTTTAAACCTTTTCTGTTTTATATATAAAAAAAAAGAAATAAAATAAATAAATTAAAAATAACTTACGCGGGGGCGCTGAGGCGGCGCTGTGGCCAGAGGAGGGGAGAGGCAGGCGGCTTCGTCGAGGGTTCGGAGGAGGGAGAAGAAGAGGGTGGCGGCGCGGCAGATGAAGGGGAGGCGGCGTCGATCTCGAGGGAGGGAGGGCGGCTCCGTCCGTCCTCTTTCCCTTTTTTTTTTTTTTTTTTTTTTATTTCGAACCTTCTGATTTGGGAAGAAAAGCTGGGGGGGGGGGGTTTATGTAAAACTATATTTATAATTTTTTATTTAATTATTTTATTATTCTCTTTTAAGTTGACTTTTATTTTGAATCCCAATTCGAACCCACCGACTTTCGCCCCTAGCGTTTCACCCCCATTCCGAACACAATGGGATATGTATCGTAGGTTGATTCGACTGTTTGAATCAGTTTCCGTTAATATTTACATTTAAATTACTATATTGAATTTCAAACGTACATTTCAAATTACCGGGGTCACATACTAACTAGAAAAATTCCAGAAAAATATTTTCTAGCTTCGTATTGACGATACGGTCCTAACAAAACTAGTTTCGTCGAATTCTGAGACCGTTAGAAAAATGGCCAATTTCCAGTCGATTAAAATCAACTGAAATGGTCAAAACACGTTTTCCTTTACCCCGCTCACATATTGATTTGAAAAATTATGAAATTTGGAATCTAGCAATAATTTAACATCACGGACCCAACAAAACTGGTTTCGTCGAAATCCGAGGTCGTTTGCAAAATGTCCATTTTTAAGGGCCTGAATTCCATAGCGACTATTCAGAATTTTCAACTGGACATATCTTTTGATTCCCGCTATGAAATTTCGATTATTCGGATTCGTTGGAAAGATATTATCAATTAGATCCTAATGTTTTTGGTTTCACTAAAATCCGGATTGTTTTGCTCCCGGTACATTCAATTGAAGTTTGAAATCGAATTATCGAACTACCGCGCCATTTTCAATTCTATTTATAATTATATATAAATATTTATATTCTAACGACGACGCGTAATATATATACGTTGAATTATCTTCAAAATAAATTTCTCGTCGATTTTATTTAAAATAATTCATTTTAAATAATCAAAATTCGCTAAAATTGCCAAAATAAAAAATTTTAAACTGGCCCAGATTTTCCGGGTTGTTACAGATAACTAGGTAACAAGCCTTAGTTAATAGGAACTAAGTAGTAAACCTTAGTTAAGAAAACGGTCGAGAACGGGAACTAAGTTGTAATCCTTAGTTAAGGGGACTAAGTGGTAAACCTTAGTTAACAACATTAACAGGAAAGGAAACTAAGTGGTAAACCTTAGTTAAGAACAACTAAGTAATAATTCTTAGTCAAGGAAACTGAGCCAGTCCATAAATAGATGAATAACCCGGTACGATAGATCATCGATTAACAAACACACGAGGAGGAGCAAACGTTTATCTGATTTCGAAAAAGGCTCCAGCGGACTGGGTTACGAAGCATGTAGCTTCGGGGAACATGAGGGTACACTTGGTATCCCTCTGTGAGGTTGTAGATGATCCGCCTGGGCTCACAGAGGTTAAGGTATGCGGTAGGAGAACCAAGAGTATGCCTTGGTTGCAATATAAGGCAACCTAAATACTAGGATGGACCAGCGTGAGGTGGCGATATCTTGTTTAGCCCTGTGTTAGCATTCGTCATCTACCTATCTTCTTCAGTCAATCGTAGTATGTATACGGAAAGGCAGAGAACTCCCAACAGACCATATACTTGCTATCCAGTTATGGGTGAGGCTGGCTAATAGGAAAGTGGGGCATAGGTGGCAGGAGTACAGTTCTCGTGCTTGATTTTCTTGGATTTCATTTCATTAGTTGAGGGAGGGGTCACGTGGGACCATAAACACTGGTAGAAAAACAGACCTTAGCATCTGCATGCATCTGCAGATAACTTAAAGCTCCCGACCAAGTTCCGTATTTCTTGATTTAGCCCTGTCACGGGACTCGGGCTGCACATATAGTGTACATGTGCACCTAGACATCGGAAACGATTCGCGATACATACGTGGGAAAAGGGCGCTGTTCGACAGGTAGCATAATCCCTAGTAGTCCTAGGTGGCATAAACCCTAATTGAATCTAGAAAACGTTCAATAGGTAGCATAATCCCTAGTGGTCCTAGGTAGCATAAATCCTAGTTGAACACTCGATAGTTCATGATAAGGAAACCTAGCCAGATCAAGGGTGGCAGTCCAAACGATTTCAAGAATGGTGACACTACGTTGAAGTAGTATAAAATTACGTGATAAAGCCCGTATGATATACGGCAAGGGACTGTACGTATACATGGAAAGGATTATATGAGTTGGGGAAAAAATTATATATACGATTTATTAGGTTAAGTCTACTAATAAGTGGACGAGAATGACATGGGGTTGGACTTGGGTGCTAATATTGTGAATAACCTAATAAACAAGAAATTATAACTGAACAGTATATGTCAGGTTACACAAGAGTTTATTATAGCCCAGTCACACAGAACTTATGTTCTGACCCCCTCCTCACAACATGCGCAGGTTAGGTTCATGACAGAGATAGTATTGCTTGACTACTGGCTTGGCAGTATTATTATTAAGGTAATGCTATTTTGAATAAATTATATTTTATTCCTTCCGCTGTGAGCTGCTTTTCGAACTCTAACATGTTTCTTTCTCTCTGTCTTTTCTGCAGGATACCAGAGCACCCAACTTGGGGTCCGATGGATTGGATTTTTAAAAATTCGGTTTGTCGAAACCTGGGTTGTTACATATAACATCCATCAAAGAATTAACAAACATAGCACGCAAATAATAAACCCGACTTATATAAATATAAGTAGGTAAAAACTAAGTGAGTTAAACTCACTTTGATTTCATTTCATCGCTGTAGCGGTTACCATTAAATTAAACAATGTTCAATTTAACTATAAATTCCCAGTTGTTCCCATCCCCACCAAAGCAGTTCCAGAATGTTGTGCTCGTTACCATGATTCTAGTATAGCTCGTTTTATCTAATTCTGATAACTTGACAAAACGTTATTAATATTTAAGCCTAACATCTAATTAAATATTATATATTTTCTCAATTAAAATATAATAAATGTTACTTATTTTTTCTTATTTGAATATCATAAGGCCGGATTAAATTTTTGCTATGCACGTCTTCGAGCTGAAATATAAACAGCGAATAAATTAATCATCCTTAAGTATACATTTTAGATTTATTATGTTATTAAGTATACCTTGCTTTTAAATGTATAGCGTCGAAATGAGTTGTCCTACCCGTTCCACTGTTGTTCTCCAATCATCCCAGTTCGTTTTCTCCTCTTCGTAATATACTTTTATTTATTTATTTATAATAATTTGTGCCCATTTCCTTTATCCTTCCATCCGCTACTTCCTTCTATCTCTTCTGCCATGTTCCCATTATAGCCGACCTTTGCTTTGTCTTTCCCAAGCATGTTTAACTTTTCTTTTTGTCAAAATGCCAAACCCCATTCTTCCATTAATCACGTATGCAAGCATACCTGCTCGATTCTTCAATTTTGCATGCATATTTCCTTCGTTGCCTGATGTATCAACTTCGCCCCCTTTTTGTTTGTTCCCCAAGTTATTGTCTTTGTTCTTCATCCTTCTAGACTCGCAGTACCATGCTACATGAGTTTCAACCCAACTTTATTCATATAGATAACACCACGAACCTTTCCTCTAGTCACTAAACATTTCCTGCTCCAAATGAAAAAGGAGCTGACCTCATTCATTATTTCTTCCCACGTTTCATGTGACACTCCATGTCCATTAATGTCACTCACAAAGGGAATGCATTAACTTCTATGGAGAATTTTAAGTGTGTGTAGAACAGAAATTTAGCAACAAAACAGTACTCAAAAATTTAAAACTTAATTCATTGCAGCGGTAAACAAATAAGTTTGATTACATCATCAAAAGCCAAAGACTAGAGTCAAGTACATCATATCCATCTTGACTAAATCAGAGTACATAAAATGAAAGACATAACCCCAACATAAAATAGCCACAAGTAAGATAGGCTAAACTTTTACTTCAGCGATCCGAGCAACTTCCAAAGAAAGAGATAAAGCTGTCCAAATCAAGCTCCACTAGTACTAGTCCCACCATGAGCACCTGGGGGGGGGGGGGGGAAGAAAAGAGGTGGAAACAAAGGGGTCAGACATAAAGTCTGGCGAGTGCAATAACTTTAACAATATAATCATTAAGTAACTAGGACAAGGCATAAGCTGGAAAATGCGGAAATGACTGTGAACCAATGGGTATGACAGAGCAAACAAAGGAAATAAGATGAACAAAGATAACGTTAAAGGCGTACCTAATCCCTATAGGATAATTACTACACTGCACCACACCAAATACACTAAAAGTTGATCCCGCCTACAGAACTTAATAATGACAATGGTAGTTTCGTGTACCCCTAGCTTCCTTCATAGGTCCCGTCTGCCCCTATCTCCACTAGGTGTACCCACTACCCCCATTCGATCGGCTCCCTAACTCGTAGATACCCGTGCTGGCCACACAGTGGGGTGTATCACTCCCCAAAGTGGCAACTCGATACCACCAAGATACTCGGCTTATATCTATACGATGCAACAACGTCTTACCTACCAGCCCGGGCCCACACACGCATATGAACTCGTTAGACTTGCGTTGCCACCGCTAACCCGTTTTGACCTCTTATAATCAAACCCAGTACGCGTGTCCCATCCTCAACTTGGGTCGAGCCCACAAAGATACTTAATGGGTTACTAGTTTGAAAAGGCCCCCCATGCATGACACAAGCTTTCCACCTATGCTTTGTCCCCTCTAAGGTTTTCCCCCACTTAACCCCATTCTTATCCACGTCTTGTTACATGTTTCAATCTTGGTTAAGTGCATCTAATCGTATTTCACATGCCACCCAAGGCACCCACTTGATTTCACATGCCACCCAAGGCACCCACTTAATCCCCTCATGTCCAACCACGTTTTTATCTGGTTAAGTGTTTCTTAATTCATTAACACCGTAACCTTGTAAAGACCTCCCACATTAGACTGACATTTGTGGCAGCTGGATTTGCCGGGCGGGTCTGGGCAGTCTTCCACCACAAACGAGCCTAACCTCGTGTCCTTACAACTGTTACGCATTTAATTCATGCCTTTGACCTCCCACATTAGACTGGCATTTGTGGCTGCTGGATTTGTCGGTCGGGTCCGGGCAGTCTTACACCACAAATGAGTCTAATCTCGTGTCTTAGGCGGTTTATTATTACACATCTTTATTTAACCCTAAAGTGGATTAATATCCATATTCAAAATTTGTAAATAAATTCCAAATATACTTATGTCCATAATTGTTTCAATTATGTCCATAAATGCCAATTTTTCCAACTAATGTCTTAATTTAATTATATGCCTTTTTCAAGGCCATTATGCCAATTCTCAATATGTGTATATTCAATATTACCCCCATTGTCCCCACGTTGTTCGTTCGTTTATCATGACATATATGTATATTAGACTAGCAATTAGTCTAACACATAAAAGAGAAGAAACATCGCAAATTAGCATAACACACAAAATGGATCTAATCTTGCAAGTAAGGATTACAACATAACTTACATCAACTTGTTATTGTCATGAATCTAAACATAGGCCTAATGGTGCGAACTTGCATATATATAATATAGTTTTCATCCAAAACTTGCATAGGCCATAGTCACAAACTTGCATAAAACTATGTACATCATAGATCTAAATCTAAAGGTGTAAACTTGCATATATATAACATAGTTTTAGGCCATAGTCATAAACTTGCATCATAGACCTAAATCTAGGTGTAAACTTGCGTATATGCGAATCCAATTTCTACCTAAACTTGCATATGGTCACTTTATTTGATTCACATGTAAACTTGTGTATAATTCATATAGAAACTAGCATAAAATCTACACCCAAACTTGCATATAAAATGATATCAAACGTGAATCTAGTTGAACATAGGTGATTTGATAAATGAAAAGGGATCCACAACAAAACTATCATTATGAACAACTAGCATATATTCACAAAATATCACATTTTTCCAATGTCTCACAAACATAGCCATATAACATAATTTATAACTCAACCCAATTAACTTATTAATTATCTTATTAAAGATATTGAACTCACAACGCAAAGATGGTCTTGAGTTTTGGAATCTGTGTTCTGAAATTGATTTAGCTCGCCTTTGAAGTAGACAAATTCGTTGTTGTTATAAATTTGAGTTGAATTGAGTTAATTAGCTTCACTTTCCCTCTAGTTGGTGGCGGCTACTCTAGGTTGCAAGGTGATAGCATGATGGCCATGGTTATAATTTTTATTTTGTTTTAGGGTTTGAGTCTACATGTGTTTATATATAATTTAGGATTAATTTAGGCCATTCGGTCAACCAAGAATCAATCAAGACCACCCAGCGAAGATAGGGTGACACCTCATCCCTAATGACTCAGCACTGAGTCACAAAATCATCATCTTTTAGATCTGCCCCGGGGGGGGGGGGGGGGCAGGTCGACCCCCAGGTCGACACTAAGGTCGACCTGTATAGAGGGAGGCCGACACTAAGGTCGACCCCCAGGTCGACCCGGTCTTTGGCGGGAAATTTCCCGCCCTGCCCAGTTCTGAGTATGAATTTGTTTTTGAATTTAATTTTGAATTTCTGGAAACTTTCGACAGCCATAACTTCTTCATACGAAGTCCAATTTATGCAAACTCGGACCCTATCTCAACCAAAATTCCGAGACGAACACAATGGCATAACCCGTTTCCCTCGATTCTCACATTTAAAATTAAGTATTCTTTAATTTGTTAACTTTAATATTTAATTTTGCGGGGTGTTACGTTCTCCCCTCCTTAAAGGATTTCGCCCCCGAAATCTCCAAGTTAAGGAGAATGCATATCCTAACATCCAATCATCCATCTACTCAACCATCAAACACAGACAACCATTGTCCTTAAAAAATTTCTAATGTTGTATGAACATATGCAAGAAGTGTGTGTATATGTTCCTTATCTAATGCAAAATCAGGCGGTCTACTAACTCAGTTGACCTACTTAATGCAAATCATGATAGTGCCATGGTCCATTATGTATGCGAAAGAATCCCATCGATACATATTATTTCTACATGTGTGCACAACCATTCATCAAAATGCAACATCCATATGATGACACAACCATTGTACATCCATTAAATTAAATATGCACACACATTTACATGCAACATGAAGGTGATTGAGTCGATCTAGTGCCTAAGGTGTGTGTATATGCATCCACGAGCAACCACTAGCAATCACTCGCATCCATTTGCATCCATCAGACATAACATGTCTCAAACACATGTTTCGACCATAGGGTTCTTTCTAACTAAAGATCGAAGATGTCATCGCAAGGATAATACTAAAAGATAGGATAAGTATCAACAAAGCGGTAGTAAAAGGAGAAATTAAAACATACCCACAAAAAGGAAAGGTGGCAACGTACGCATCTTATCTTCCATCTCCCAAGTCGCGTCTCTTTGATCATCTCCCCATTGCACTTTGACCAATTTGACCTCTTTGTTGCGAAGCTTTTTGACCTCCGATCCGAGAATGCGCGTAGGAGCTCGTCTGATTGTGACATTGCGCTCTACATCCACTTCTTCGAGCATGCTTAGCTCTACCACTTCCGCCATATCGTGTAAACACTTACACAAATGCGAAACGTGAAACACGTCATGAACTCCGCTGAGCTTCTCTGGTAACTTTACTCTTTACGCTATTTGCCCAATCCTCTTTGTAATTGGAAAGGGTCCTACGAACCTTTGTGCCAACTTCCCTACTGATCCAAAACGGACTTCGTTTCTTACTGGTGACACCTTAATAAAAACCATGTCCCCAACGTCGAACTCAAGATCGGTTCGTCTCCTACCTGCATATGACTTTTGTCGGTCTTGCGCCGTCTTCATTCACCGTCGAATCAGGTCTATCTTCTCCAAATTTTCCCTAATCATGTCAGGTCCAAGCAAAACCTTATCCGTGGATTCCCACCAACATGTAGATGATCGACACAGTCGTCCATAAAGAGTCTCAAAAGGTGCCATGCCAATGCTAGCCTGAAAACTATTATTATAGGCGATCTCTACTAGTCAAAGGAGTTCTTCCCATGTCCTTACAAAGTCTAGAATGCATAGCCTCAGAAGGTCTTCTAGAATCCGATTCACCCTCTCGGCCTGGCCATCCGTTTGAGGATGATAAGCGGTACTTAAGCATAATTGCGTTCCAACCGCCTCTTGTAAGCTCTTCCAAAATTCGCTTGTGAAAATAGGATCTCTATCGCTCACAATGATGGATTGTATGTCGTGCAAACAAACTATCTCTCGAAGGTAAATAGATGCTGACCATACGGTGGTCCTTTTACTTTTGAGGAGAACAAAGTGGGCACTTTTAGTAAGTCGGTCTACAATTACCCAAATCCCCGTATTACCCTTCCACGATCTTGGTAACCCATCTACAAAATCCATGGAAACACTTTCCCATTTCCAAAGCGGAATCTCTAAGGGATGGAGCAAACCTCCGTGCTTCTTTTGCTCCGCCTTGACTTGCTGGCACACTAAGCATCTAGCAACGAACTCGGCCACGTCCTTCTTCTTTCCGGCCCAAAAGAAAACTCGCTTCATATCCCTATACTTCTTATCACCACCGGGATGTATATTCATCTTAGAGCGATGTGAGTCTTCAAGAATTGCCTTCTTCAAACTTTCGTCTTGTGGTATGCAAAGTCTTCCATCTCTACGTAGCCAACCTCTTTCATCTATAGCATATCTATTCAGATCACTCGAGGACTCCCCTCCTATAAGCTTGCCTACTATCTTAACCAATTATGTGTCATTTCTCTATGCCTCTCCAACTCGACCCAAAAGTGTAGGTTGCACCTCTAATGATGCCAACAATCCTGGTGTATAATCGACAGAGGGTCTGAAGTCAAAGGAAGACATATACTCCAAACTCTGCCGCTCTACAAACAAAGGATTTAAGTTAACTTCTTTCTACTTAGGGCGTCATCTACAACGTTACCCTTGCCAGGGGTATATGCGATCTCAAAGTCGTAGGATGCCAAAAACTCCATCCATCTCCGTTGCCTCAAGTTTAGGTCCTTCTGAGAGAATAAATATTTTAGCGACTTATGGTCTGTATACAACTCAAACCTTTCGCCGAGCAAATAATGACGCCACAACTTAAGCGCAAAAACTATGGCCGCCAACTCCAAGTCGGGGGTAGGGTAATTTTTCTTGTGGGTTTTCAGCTATCTTCCACAACATCATATCATCCTTCCCTCTTGCATTAAAACTGCGCCAAGCCCTGTCCCACAAGCATTGATATATACAGTGAATGCCTTACTCCTGTCTGGCAAAACTAAAACTGGAGCTGTCATCAAAGCTCTCTTCAGACGTTGGAAAGCATCATCACAGTCAACGTCCCAAGTAAAAGTCAAATTCTTCTTCGTTAATCGAGTGAGTGGGGCTGATATCTTCGCGAAGTCCTTAATGAGCTTCTTATAATAGCCAGCCAGCCCTAAAATGCTTCTTATTTCGGTTGCTTTCTTAGGCGTTTTCCAATCTTGGATTGCCACAATCTTAGCGGGATCCAGAGCTATCCCTTCCTTAGAGACCACGTGTCCTAAGAATCTCACTTCTTTTCTCCAAAAATGGCACTTGGAGAACTTGGCTTTTAGCTGATGCGCTTGTAGGGTCTCTAAGACTTCCCTAAGATGTAGGGCATGCTCTTCTTCATTTTTAGAGAAAACCAGAATATCGTCTACAAAGACTACCACAAACTTGTTCAGAATCTCCCTAAATACCCTACTCATTAAGTCAACGAAGTATGCGGGTGTATTCGTCAAACCAAAAGGCATGACGAGCCACTTGAAGAAACCATCGGGAGTTCTAAATGCAGTCTTATCGATGCTATATTCAGCCACACTTAGTTGATGAAACCTGTAGCCAAATCCAGTTGCGAGAAAACCGAACCACCCACCAACTGATCCAATAAATCATCTATCCTCGGTAACCGTTGTCTGTTCTTCTTTGTTAACTTATTCAGTTCTCTATAGTCCACGCACAATCTAAGTGAACCATCAACTTTTGTAGCAAAAACAACTGGAGCACCCCACTCCGAAATACTCGTTCTTATGATCCCCTTCTCAAGCAATTCTTTCACTTGCTTACCGAGTTCTCTTCTCTCTCTCGGAGCCATGTGGCGCACTGGTAATGCAATTGGTTTTGCATTATCTACTAAGTATATTCGAAAGTCTATCTCACTCCTCGGGGGTAAACCTTGAACTTCACTGAAGACATCCGAGTATTCACGGACCACTCTAACAGACTGCAAAATCTCAACAGACGTCTCAAGCGATTCTAAATAACTTAGCATAACAGAATTCATGGGATTACAAGAGATTTCGAGAGTGTTGCCTAAGCGAGTCATAAGCCTAACCTCTCACTTTTCACAATCTAGGATGGCTCCATTACTGGATAACCAATACATGCCCAAAATTAACCCATAACCAATGAAGCCCAAAACATAAGCATCACATCTAAACTCAACGCTAAGTATAGAAATTTCCAAATCCAAACAAATCATTGACAAATAGGCTGAGCCCCCAATTGGATTTGAAACAACTAAGGGATCCTCTACTATACTGGTGTTTAGGTGTAGTGTCTCAACTAAAGCAGTGGATATAAAAGAGTGTGATGCGCCAGAATTAAACAGTGTGCGAACAGGATGATCGAAAAGATAAACTAAACTTTCAACGGAAATTGCTCTACCTCGTTCTTGCAGCGGTGGGACCACGAGAGCCTGGACCTGCCCCCTTGACTGCCCTGGTGCCATGAGAGCCTGAATCTGCCCTCCAGAGGTAGGCCCTGCCCTTTGCCCTTTCTTTGGGCAGTCCTTAATCAGATGTCCTGCTTCTCTACAGTGGAAACAACTAGTATTGTTTGTCTTCCTACAGTCTTTGCTTAGATAGCCTGGTGTCCCACAGTTAAAGCATCGTTTCTTTCCTTTACCATTGTTGTCTTTACCACCCTTCTTGTTCTGCTGTTGCTGTTGTGGTTTCTTTTGATCCCCTTTCTTCTCAGGTGCCTTATTAGCATTTTCTCCTTTCTCCTCTTCATGCATAAGCGCCATGTCAACTAGTGTCTCAAAGGTGGCACCCATAGGGATGTAGGTCATAGCTAACCCATGTAGCAGCTCGTTCAAACCCTTAACAAATCTCAGGGCCTTCTTTTCGGGCGTATTCACCAAGTCCAAGCCAAATCTCACCAACTGATTGAACTTGTTGACGTATTCTTTCATTGACAGATTCCCCTGCCTCAATGCTAAAAACCTTTCCATGTACAGATTCTGTTCAGCCCGTGAGAGAAACTTTGCCTCAAACCTACGCCTGAAATCCGACCATGTATCAACTGCATGCTCTCCATTAGTGACCTCCCACCAAAATGAGGCCTCGTCCTTCATTAACCAGGCAACTAACTGGACCTTTCTTCCATCTTCTACCTCAAAGATTCCAAACAATTCTTCCACCTCCTTTAGCCAATTTCGAGCTTCAACAAACGTCTCCGACCCGTGAAAAGGTTTCCCGCCCATTGCCCGAAAGTCCTTGCATATCTTTGTGAAAGTGTCAACACGTCGAGGAGGAGAAGGAGGAGCATTTGCTGGGCCTACGACATGGGCCCTAGCTTCCAGATACCTTCTAAACCAACCTGGTATCGGCAACCCCTCGGGTATCTCGGGAATTCCAGACATGCTAAAAAGAAAATGAAGAGATTCAAACGAAGAATTCAAAAGAAAGATATATGGCTCTTGGGGTTATGTTTTTAAAATAAACTTTTCTCTTGAAGATATTCTCCTCAAAACATACCTTTGAAAGTATTTCTTTATAAAATGCTTTTGAAAAATAGTTTTTTCCAAAATATCTTATCTGTTTTGGTAACCTTCGACTTTGATACCACTTGTGACACCCCATGTCTATTAATGTCACTCACAAAGGGAATGCATTAACTTCTATGAAGCATTTAAATTGTGTACAGAATAGAAACTTAACAACAAGATAGATATAAAAAAATACTTAAAAATTTAAAACTTCATTCATTGCAGCGGTAAACAAATAAGTTTGATTACATCATCAAAAACCAAAGACTAGAGTCAAGTACATCATAACCATCTTGACTAAATCAGAGTACATAAAATGAAAGACATAACCCCAACATAAAATAGCCATAAGTAAGATAGGCTGAACTTTTACTTCAGCGATCCAAGCAACTTCAAAAGAAAGAGATAAAGCTGTCCAAATCAAGCTCCACTAGTACTAGTCCAACCCTGAGCACCTGGGGGGGGGGGGAGGGGAAGGAAGAAAAGAGGTGGAAACAAAAGGGTCATACATAAAGTCTGGCGAGTGCAATAACTTTAACAATATAATCATTAAGTAACTAGGACAAGGCATAAGATGGAAAATAAGGAAATGACTGTGAACCAATGGGTATGACAGAGCAAACAAAGGAAATAAGATGAACAAAGATAACATTAAAGGCATACCTAATCACTATAGGATAATTACTACACTGCACCACACCAAACACCCTAAAAGTTGATCCCGCCTACAGAACTTAATAATGACAATGGTAGTTTCGTGTACCACTAGCTGCCTTCATAGGTGACGTCTACCCCTATCTCCACTAGGTGTACCCACTACCCCCATTCAATCGGCTCCCTAACTCGTAGATACCCGTGCTGGCCCCACAGTGGGGTGTATCACTCCCCAAAGTGGCAACCCGATACCACCAAGATGCACGGCTTATATCTAAACGTTGCAACAACGTCTTACCTACCTGCCCGGGCCCACACACGCATATGACCCCGTTGGACTTGCGTTGCCATCGCTAACCCATTTTGACCTCTTAGAATCAAACCAAGTACACGTGTCTCGTCCTCGACTTGGGTCGAGCCCACAAAGCTACTTAATGGGTTACTAGTTTGAAAAGGTCCCCCATGCATGACGCAAGATTTCCACCTATGCTTGGTCCCCTCTAAGGTTTTTCACCACTTAACCCCATTCTTATCCATGATTTTTTACATGTTTCAATCTTGGTTAAGTGCATCTAATCGTATTTCACATGCCACCCAAGGAACCCACTTGATTTCACATGCCACCCAAGGCAGCCACTTAACCCCCGCATGTTCCACCACATGTTTATCTGGTTAAGTGTTTCTTAATTCATTAACACAATAACCTGGTAAAGACCTCCCACATTAGACTGGCATTTGTGGCAGCTGGATTTGCCGGGCGGGTCCGTGGAGTCTTACCCCACAAACGAGCCTAACCTCGTGTCTTTACAACTGTTGCGCATTTAATTTATGCTTGTGACCTCTCACATTAGACTGGCATTTGTGGTTGTTGGATTTGCCAGGCGGGTCCGGGCAGTCTTACACCACAAACGAGTCTAACTTCGTGTCTTAGGCGGTTTATTATTACACATCTTTATTTAACCCCAAAGTGGATTAATATCCCTATTCAAAATTTGTAAATAAACTCCAAATATACTTATGTCAATAATTGTCTCAATTATGTCCATAAATGCCAATTTTTCCAATTAATGTCTTAATTTAATTATGTGCCTTTTTCAAGGGCATTATGCCAATTCTCAATATGTGTATATCCAATATTATCCCCATCGTCCCCACGTTGTTCGTTCGTTTATCGTGAACTATATGTATATTAGACTAGCAATTAGTCTAACACATAAAAGGGAAGAAACATCGCAAATTTGCATAACACAGTAAATGGATCTAATCTTGCAAATAAGGATTACAACATAACTTGCATCAACCTTTTATTGTCATGAATCTAAACATAGGCCTAAAGGTGTGAACTTGCATATATATAAAATAGTTTTCATCCAAAACATGCATAGGCCATAGTCACAAACTTGCATAAAACTACGTACATCATAGATCTAAATCTAAAGGTGTAAACTTGCATATATATATATATATATATATATATATATATATATATATATATATATAACATAGTTTTAGGCCATAGTCATAAACTTGCATCATAGACCTAAATCTAAAGGTGTAAACTTGCATATATGTGAATCCAATTTCTACCAAAACTTGCATATTGTCACTTTATTTGATTCACATGTAAGCTTGTGTACAATTCATATAGAAACTAGCATAAAATCTACACCCAAACTTGCATATAAAATGATATCCAACGTGAATCAAGTTGAACATAGGTGATTTGGCAAATGAAAAGGGATCCACAACAAAACTATCATTATGAACAACTAGCTTATATTCACAAAATATCACATTGTTCCAATGTCTCACAAACATAGCCATATAACCCAATTTATAACTCAACCCAATTAACTTATTAATTATCTTATTAAAGATATTGAACTCACAACTCAAAGAAGGTCTTGAGTACTGGAATCTGAGTTCTGAAATTGATTTAGCTCGTCTTTGAAGTAGAAAAATTCGTTGTTGTTGTTGTTGTTGTTATAAATTTGAGTTGAATTGAGTTGATTAGCTTCACTTTCCCTCTAGTTGGTTGCGGCTAGTCTAGTTTGCAAGGTGATAGCATGACGACCATGGTTCTAATTTTTATTTTGTTTTAGGTTTGAGTCTACATGTGTTTATATAGAATTTAGGATTAATTTAGGCCATCCGGCCAACCTAGAATCAATCAAGACCACCTTGCCAAGATAGGGTGACACCTCAGCCCTAATGACTCAGCACTGAGTCACAAAATCGTCATCTTTCAGATCTTCCCGGGGGAGGGGTGCAGGTCGACAATAAGGTCGACCTGTATAGGGGGGGTCGACCTGGTCTTGGGCAGGAAATTTCCCGCCCTACCCAGTTCTGAGTCTAAATTCTTTTTCGAATTTGAATTTCTGGAAACTTCCGACAACCATAACTTCTTCATACGAAGTCCAATCTACACAAACTCGGACCCTATCTCAACCAAAATTCTGAGACGAACACAATGGCGTAACCCGTTTCCCTTGATTCTCACATTTAAAATTAAGTATTCTTTAATTTGTTAACTTTAATATTTAAATTTACGAGGTGTTACATTTCATCGGTAACTCCCCATGTGATGCCACTTTATTCCAAAAGAAAACGTCCCAATGCTTTTTACGAATCCCGCTCCACTTCTTCGTGCACATCATAACACAATCTACCCTATCTTCTTCCATTCGACACTTCAACACTTCGCCCCGGTTCTCTCTTCATATTCGAATGAAACTGATGGCCGACTTATGGAAAACAATAGCCCGCCTTCGAGCTGAATGAAAAACAGCTCGACACTTAAATCAAGATACATGTGAACCGAAGGGAGGACGAACAAGGTTGTCTCTTTGCTGCAGGTGGCAACTAACAATTTGAGAGGACCAACTGTACTTAGAACATTGAAGAAGCTATAAAATATCATTTCAAGGATGCGAAGTTAATCTCAGAAAAATCAGCATTATTGTGACTGAGAATTTGGCCATTCATGATTAAGGTGCCGACTAGTTTGTTGCAAAGGGAGTTAGGTTTTGTCTGTAAAGATAGGTATATATAGGGTGACAGTTATATTAAAATAATATTATACGATACTTAACTATGAAGTAATGTGCTAACATAACATCATACGATCTCCGATGGAGTTGAAAATCCTAATTCTAGCATAGAAAAATATTCCGGACACGATGGGACAAATTTCGTCGAATTCCGATATTGTATGTGAAAAGTCCTTTATAAATCACTAGTGAAAAACACACGTTTAAATTTTCCATGATCACAAAAGAAATCCAATCAACTTGAAACTTTGAAGTCCTATAATAATTAATTAATATGAATCCAACGGCACACACTTCATCGCATTGCGAGACTGTTTCCCGGTACGCTATTTTATACGCACCATAAATGCTATTTTGGACACCAAATTACATGATCTTCAAAAATAACAAACAATGAATATTTTATCACTCTAAATGTCAATACGAATTCAACAGAATTCGTTTCCTGGCTTAATTCGATCGTTATCTCAAGTTATGATCAAAAAACCTTTTTAAATCGAATTAAATTAATAATAATTCCATAGTGAGTTTTTAATTTTGAAATGGACATAACTAACAAACTATAACATGAAATCTTCATTTTTCTCTTTCATATAATAATTATTAGCTAATAGATTCAAATGTTTCTTGTTTCACAGAATTCCGACTTATGTCGGATCCTGCATATTCAATTGAAGTTCAAAACTCAATATTACGAACTACCGCGCCTTTACAAGCTCATTTTATAATTATATATATAAACTAAACATTCTAACTTCCTTTCATAATGAAATATATACTCATAATCCATTTAAAATTCCAAATCAGTATTTAACATAATAAAATAATTTAAATATCTGACTTCGGAAAATACGGGATGTTATATTTCTTCCCCCTTGAATGAATTTCGTCCCTGAAATTACTAAGGTAGAATAATATCACAACCCATTAGCTTTAAAAAGTCAATTTATCATAAATCAAAAACCAATTCGAAATTGTAAATAAAACATTCCAAAAATATTGAAAATTTTCTAACACATAATTTTATGGAAAAATTCGTCATAGTCTACCTTGTATGGAGTGACTTCTGCGATATCGCAGGATCAACAAATATCTATACATTGACCCACACGGTCGGAAAACAAAATTCAAAACCCAATATTCATATTTTTGCGTAGGCAAGCCTTATACGAGCACTATTGAGCATACTTGCTCAACTTATTGCGATATACTCAACCAACATCAACATCAAAGCCTACCGGTGTCTATACTTAACTCCATTCAACATGTAAGTAACAATTACATGTAATTAATTGATAATATTTCATCGGTTAACAAATATAACCATAAAGATTGTCAAAATCAAATATATAACATCATTCAGGTGTAAATATAGGGTTCATTCATTCGCTTTCAATCCATATGTGATTCCATTCCAATTTATCGTACTAGAATTCCTTCCTTATCCTTTAGGTCATTAAACTGTTATTAAGCCATAAATGAATTATACTCAGCCAATTCAATATACAATCAACAAATAATGCTCAACCAGTTTAACCAAATCATCCAATTTATATTTAATATTACCATTTACTTGGTAATCTTCACTTCGGTTATCAATCGATGAATGTCCGATTGATTTCCATAATTATTATTCATTCAATTCTAAATTTTTAGTTTATCTTATTTAATTCCTAGATTCATGCTTAACTTAACCAAGTTAAGTTTCAACTCCACATTCAATTAAATAATTTATTTTCAAGTTAGTTTACTTCCATTTCAAAATCCAATTTCTGATTCTTATTCTAAATATCGTCCAATTTCTCTTCACATTTATTTAACTTATTTTTAAGTTAAATTCTGATTCATTTTAATTTCAAATTGAAATTCTCATTCACAGATTCCATATGTGAAATCTCTTCAGGTTATATTAATGACACGACCCAAACTCGCCCTTACGGGAAAGCACGGATTGAGTTGAGAACACAACAAATCAGAGCACAAACAGAAGAACATTTCATTGTTATTACAAAGATTTACATCATAGTACAAGAATATAACAGAGTATGAATAAATATTACACATTGTAAAATATCAGAGATTTAAACTACATTTAAATACATAGCAACGGAAAAATAATATATAACACAACTGAAAGAAATACACGGATACAGAGTTTTCCGAGTATAGTTCCAGCTGTAAACCAAGGTCTTATGAATATAATATTTGCAAAACCAAAACTACTAGCAATAAACTCGAGGTTAATCATGGGATTGGTGTGAGAACTAAAACAATTATTAAAATTTTATTTTAAAGTTAGGTAAATCAAGGGACCACGCCACATAACACGGAACGGGTTTACCCCTAAGAATACCAGTGCATAAAACAGACAGCGCAATGCTAAATAAAGAACAATGAAGCTATTATAAGACTCAGGGCCCATCACATAATGCAACGCAAGCCGGAGGATAGAATTTTACCTTTTAATAGCCAAATATGCTTGGTACACGAAATTTATCTTTTATTATTACTATATGTGAAAAATAAACTTCAAATATAAATGTATCAATCATAGACGACATAAGCGCCCCATCCCACTATGTCCCATATATAGGATTACAACTAAAACCGAAATGTCGTATTGGAAATTGAATTCCATCATGAGTCGAGGCAAGGGATGTATTCCAAACCGCTTCGAGACACTCTAGCAAATGTCTCAGGACTACATACTCTGGGTAGCCCTTAGATGCTTCAGGGCCGGTCCACACTTATGTTAGTGGATTGGTTATTTCTGAACACACGTTTCCCGGTCCTATCGGAGCTATGCATCAGCTCCGTGGTAACCGATATATCCGAGGCGCCTCGCTATCCATCAACCACATAGGTAATAATATATAAATGTCTGGGCTCCATACCATGACACCACCCATAGCTAGAAAGAAACGTCATGTTCTCAGTGCAGTCCCTTATCCTGTTTTTGACTCATGCCGAAGTGTGAGGCTAGCGAATTAACGCTATACACAAAGCTATGCTATATTAAAGCCGTCCTTTTATCATCAACCACAAGGCTTTGCATTTCAACAAAAGCCTTGATCCATGCATCTCAGCATGCCACACAGGTATTCATGCCATGCGATTTATATCCATCAACATATAACCTCTAAGCTCATACGTCCCAGAGAAGGGCGTTAAGAAAGAGAATAAATTCTCCGTCGCCAAACAGATATATATTTAGTAGAGATCAATCACACAGAATAAAATCCAATGTCAGACACACATTCATTTACAAGTTCATTCTGGGTCTGAACAAAACCAGAGGCACCTTATTCCTCGTCCCATATGTCCAATACAGGAGAGATATAACACCCAGTAATTTTAACACAGGACATAAGAGATAATTAAATAATAATTAATTATTAAAAGAAGAATTAGATGAAACAGGTTATGCCATTGCGTTCGTCTTGGAATTCTTTTTGAGATAGAGTCCAAGTTTGCATAAAACGGATATCGTATGAAGAAGATATGGACGAACGAAGTTTGGTAGAAAAACCGGAAGTCGACCAAAATGCACTGGCGCACTTCACAAGTGCGCCAGTACAAAAATGCACTGGCGCACCTGCCAAGTGCGCCCATACTGGTCCAGCACAGAATTCTGGAGTGTTCTGTGATGATGTGTCTTTTTTTGAGTGGCCGGATGATGTGTATTTGAGCTGGGTGGTTCTGATGGACTCCTAGTTCATCTAAGGGCTCTAAACAATCCTAGACTTCTATATAAGCAAACTAAATCTAAACCCTAAACCGCACAAATTCATTCCAAGGAGCCACCATGCTGTCAATCATCATCCTAAGCTCGCCACCATCTCTTATCAAACTAGAAAGCAAGATTAAAGCAAGAATCAAATTAAATCAAATCTAATTTAGAGTATTCAACGATCTACATCAAAGGCAATCAATTCAGTTTCAGAATACATATTCCAGAAAAACAAGACTTGCCTTTGTTTTGTAAGTTCGCCATTACTTTCAGATTTGGACAACCAATTATAGTATGGACATGGAATAAAATGAATTTGGACCTAATCTTGATTTTCTATTTGGATCTATTCTTAGCCTTTGTGAATCTATGACTTTGGGTTGCTTCTTATCGATCCAATCGAACCAATACAGGTTGTCGAACCTAGTTTATTATTCAAGCCTTTCATGTCCATAATATTGTTCATAATCATATCTATATGCCTGCAATGATTCTAAATCAGTTTATTCAGTTATGCTGTAATTCTATTAGATCTGTAATTCTTATGTTTTCGGACTATCATCTTGTGCCAGTTCTTATGCCTATCATTGTCATATTATTCCTATTTGTTCCTTTTTATTTGTGAATCTAGATTGACCTATAATCTAGGTTGAATCGCGATATACGTACGATGGGAATACGGGGAAGGTTTGGGTTATTGGGGCATAAACATGAAATTGACAATATTGGCATAACATAATTGGGGAAAGTAACTGAACATAACATATTTGGTGAAATGGTTGGGAAAAACTTGTAATTGACACTGGGGCATTGTTATCATTATAACTGCAAGTTTGGGTTAGTTGGCTTGTAAACCAAGTTTTGCCCATACACTGTAAACTAGAATATTAAAACTAGATTGGGTTTAACTATTGATTTGGAATGCCAAATATATGACATAGTGATTTTGGGAATGACTATTATTGCAAGTTCGGGAAGACGGGGTATAGCCTATTTTGATTAATAACTTGAAATCGGAATTGGTTGGGCATAACTTGAGAAATGGGATCACGACTAGTTTTGGTGGATTTGGGTAATTAGCATGAAAACAACATAATTGGTATGCCATTAATTATGAACACAATTAATGTTACAATTAAATGGTGAATAATTTACATATACACCATAGATATGTAAATATGCTAAAAGATGAGAATGCCTAACCCGAGGTCAGATTGAGTTGTGGTGTAAAACTGCCCGAAACCGCCCGACACATCCAGTTGCCACAACAACACCTATCTAATGTGAGAGGTTAGTCCATCATGCCCAAGAAAAACCTGAGGTTAGATTGAGTTGTGGTGTAAAACTGTCCGGAACCGCCCGACATATCCAGTAATCGCATCAACACATATCTAATGTGAGTGGTTGGTGCATTAATAAATAAATTAATGCTAATGACACATGATAAGTATGGGAGGGTTAGGTTAATGATACTTAACCAATATGACATATGGGTGGGTTAAGTTAACTAAGGCAACATTTAACCGTTATAATATGTTAACTAAACAAATGGTATGGTTAAGTTAACTAAGGGAACACTTAACCATTATAACATGTTAATTAAACAGATTGTAGGGTTAAGTTAACTAAGGTAACACTTAACCAAAATATATAATGACTTGTGTAGGGTTAAGTAACACAAGAGGATACACTTAACCAATATATAACATGTGGTGGGGTTAAGTAATACAAGAGGATAACACTTAACCAATACATAACATGACGTATGGGAAGGGTTAAGTTAACACGAGAGGGCAACACTTAACCAATATAACATGATTTGAGGTAGGGTCAATTCAACACCAGAAGGAAACACTTAACCAACATGACGTGATGAGTGGGTGGGTTAAGTTAACTTGAATTGATTAATGACACTTGACCAACATAACTTGATGAACGAATGGGGTTAAGTTAAATGCGAAATACTTAACCAATATAACCTGATGAATGAACAGGATTAAGTTAATAAATCACACTTAACCAATCCAATATGATAAGCGAGAAAGGTTAAGTTAATAAGAACCACTTAACCAACACGACTTGACGAGTAGGAGGTTAAGTACAAGTCGGGTTGGTGGGTAATATTAGTAAATATAGGCCCACAAAACTTAACCATGAAATAAACATGCTTGAATCCGTGGGAAGGTTAAGTACATGTCGGGTTGGTGGGTAATATTAGTAAATGTAGGCCCACAAAACTTAACCATTAAATAAACATGCTTGAATCTGCGGGAAGGTTAAGTACACATTGGGTTGGTGGGTAATATTAGTAAATATAGGCCCACAAAACTTAACCATTATATAAACATGCTGGGATCGGTGGGAGGGTTAAGTACATATCACGTTGGTGGGTAATATTAGTAAATATAGGTCCACAAACTTAACTAGTAGGAAACCCTAGTAACGAGGAACCATTTCAGCAGTAACCCACATAGATGTATCACGGTACCCTGAGCTTGGCAGGGTGGGGCACGATTACTAGGCTTATTATAAGCGGTCAAAGATAACGACAGGGGGTACGTCAGTGTAGGTTCCAATGGTTTACGGGCGTGCACGTACTCCAGAGTGGGAAAAAGCAGGCACTGGGTACCAGTAGTTATACACTGTGCATCTTGATTCGTGTCGGGTTGCCATCATAAGGACTGATACATCTTATGATGGGACCAACATAGGGTATCTACACGCAAGAGAGGGCCGATTGACACAAACACATGGAACATTTGTACAAGTAGGGAGCCGATCGATAGGGCAGTAAGGGTACATCTAACATCTTCATGGCAATTAGGCTGATTGAGGTGAAATCCTCATAATAAATGTACACCTGAAGGCTACCACAATTGCGGGGATTGGTATCACGTTGTAATATTATCCTTTATATAGATTACTAGTTGGGACACTCGATAGGTGGTGCAGAGATATAGAAATCAGAATAACAGGGTAGTAGCGAAGCAAAGAATAGTTAACATGCGATGTTATACTTAGTTTATCTTGCCTATTACTTATCCTGTGTATCCTATGTTCCTTATCATCATGCTTATGTCTTTATTCAGTTTAATTCTTGTCATGTTGTTCTTGCTTGTTCATATGCTGAAAGTAGCTGGACTTACCATACTTATGTCTGACCTAGTTTTGTTTCGCCTATTTTCTTCTGTTCCCCCCCAGGTTCTCATGGGAGGAAATGTTACTACTTAGCTTAGTTTTCTTTTCAAGCTCGAAGATAGTCTATGTTTTTCTTTGGACCCTGTCTTCCACTTCTATTGCTGATTCATGCTTTATTGGGGAATATCATTGTTATTTTTATGCTTCTTTTATACTTGGAAGTTTTTAAATCAAGATAGAAGTTCTATGTATTACTTTTAGTATGATTGAGACAACTGTTCTAAAAGCTTAACTGAACCACATTGTTAATAAAATGACTTTATTTTCTGCTGTTTTATTTGTCTGTCTTGTAATTTATCTGCATCTTTTAACTATAATGCTCCACCGAAGTTAAGGCATTATCTTTGTGAGTGACCTTAACGGAGGTCGGGTGTTTCAAGAGAGGTCCTCACATATCCCGTCGATCTCCAAGTACGTTTGGACAATCACCACTTATTACCTCATCTTGGATGTACATCCCAATCAAGGCATCAGTAATCATCCAAACGATGTGAAGACCTCCGGTCTTCTACCACTGTCTTCATCGTTGACTTATCATCGAATTAGCCATTTAGAATGGGTGTAAACCCGGCCTTTCCGAATAATCCGCATATATTATAAACAAGTGATATAAATACAGAACATACGCCTTATTCCAATCCAGAATATTCTTTTATTCAAATATTCACTTCATTAGGAAAAGGTTCCCATTAATTTTATCAAAGATAAATTCTTTTAAATTTATTCTTTAATCTTCCTTTGGATATCAAACCAAATTAAGGTTTATCCAAACTATTCGGGATTAGCGTACCTTACCGAAGTAATTATTTGTTTAATTTCCCAATCCTAAATTATTCATCCCATAGAGAAAAACTGGCGATACTCCGTATCTAACACCCAGTGTGCTATCCGTAAATATTAATTACCATTTCATGTTCAAATCTAATTAAATGTTTAACTATCGCTTGGAGCAAAACTGGTGATACACCATTCTCGATCATTTCCTTAGTTTGATAATTTAAATTATCACATTCAAATTTCAAACTAATTAAAGATTCACTAAAACTCCACTTAGTTTTAATCTTCCCAAAAATCAATACTAATGATTATTCGAACTTAGGAAATAAATCATGTCTTTAAATGGGTTAAAGAACCAATGTCATTTAAAACACAGTTCACGATAAACCCAAAATCACATTCCATTAGTTATAGAATCTTCACGGAAAAAAGATCAGTATATAATCGATATCAATTTTCGTATCTGATTAATAATATAAATGGAATAACGACAAAGCCTTTTAATTTCCATATGTATTAACAGTCTTCCCCTACAGAAGTTCATTTTGATTATTACTAAATTGAATTCCATTCCATTCCAATTAAATATTAATTAATTGGTAAACTTTACTTTGGAAAATTTCCTTTAAATCTTAATAAAAAGATTTATATATTCCTAATCACATTTCACTGTTAATCGGGTTAAAGAACGAATGTCATTAAAAACACAGTTCATAATAAACCCAATTCACATTCCATTTCAATTCCAGTTAAATGTTAATTAATTGGTTATTCTGCTTTAAATCTTAATTAAAAGATTTATTCTTTTCACAACCGGATTTAAGAACAGTGTTAATGAAGACACCGTTCAAGACAAACCCAATATCCAATTCTTTTATTCTATTCCCATTAAACATTAATTAATTGGTAATTCTCCTTTAAATCTTAATTAAAGATTTATTCTTTTCTCAACTAGGTTTAAGAACAGTGTTAATGAAGACACTGTTCACAACAAACCCAAAATCCAATTTGATATTAAATGCATGGCTCTAAATAGAAATTATATCGGCTTATATTCAATATCACATTCTGAAATCAACAAATATCGTATTGGGAATAGCGATATATATTTATCTTCCAAATTCCTCCACAATATCCATATAATCATGGAATACAATATCGAAATATTCCGAAGATAATTTCGGTTCAAATCCATTCCAATTTATTTGTTGGAAATTCTAGTTATATCAAAACCATTCATAAATCCAATTTATTTTATTTTAAAATTATTGGATCTCAATTCTAGTTAACAACTAGTTAATTTTGATAAAAATATATTTTTATCTTCACAAATGTGGAATTTTTCATCCAAATTCTTCCCAAATCATTTATTATGATTTTACACAAATTATTAATATTTTTATAATTTCATTAAGGCCCTTTCAGTTGATTTCTATAAACGGTCATCGAACTGCACTTACGGCGACCTTTTACAAATTTGATTTGGACATAATTCCATATCCAACCGTTAGATTTCAAATCTCTTATATTTGTTATTTTTGATATGAACCCAACGGTTCTGGTTTTAGGAGAATCGGACGGCCGGATCTCCCGTAACGTCCACTCGAAGTCAATGGTCGAAATTCGCGAATGGTCACGGCGTGGCGCGTTCTATTCAGGCCATTTAATATATATAATATATATTATATATATTTCATCAATTTCCATTTAAAACATATTTTATAAATCGTTTTAAATTCATTTTCAAAAAAATTCCAACTTCATTTTCAATTTTTAAATCAAAATTAAATATCCCATATCATTAATATATAAATGATAATTTTTCAAAATATTAGATTTTGAAATCAATTCTTTTTCGATATTCATTATAAAAATGAATAAAACCAATATAAATATCGTTCGCGTCTAAACGGCATATATCAAATCAACACGGTTT
Organism: Allium sativum; assembly: GCA_030737875.1. Classification (NCBI taxonomy): domain Eukaryota; kingdom Viridiplantae; phylum Streptophyta; class Magnoliopsida; order Asparagales; family Amaryllidaceae; genus Allium; species Allium sativum. The sequence continues at coordinate 654,450,167 of CM060920.1, forward strand.
CATATATTTCGATATTTTCGTGTCCATCCAAAATTAGACATCAAATTCACATTTTGATCTTATACTGAATGTTATTTTAAAATATTCTCTCTTTTAAAATATTTGTTATTTTAAAAATATTCTTACTTCTGAATTGGAATTGGACTCGTTCAAATACCATATAATGTTATTTATATGGATTTCATACAACACATGTATATAACAACAATGATAAATAATCAACCATCATCCAGAGTGCACTACTCAACTGCATAAGCATTAAATGTAAATAATTAATGTAACAACCCGAATTTTAATAACATGTTGAAACTAGAAATCAGGGTATAATTAAATTTTAAAATAAGAATTAAGGGAAACAGGTTGTGCCATTGCGTTCGTCTCGAAATTCTGCATGGAAACGAGTTCGAGTTTTCGAAAAACGGATTCCGTACGAGGGAGATATGACCCTCCAAAGTTTTAGCAATTTTCAGAAACCAAAACTGCTCGAAATTCGAATTCAAACCCAGAAGCGGGCTGGGTGGGAAATTTCCCTCCTAGGACCCAGGTCGACTGGGTGGTCGACTGGGTAGTCGACCTCCCCCTGACCAGGTCGACTGGGTAGTCGACCTGGGGGTCGACCTGCCCCGAATTTCTAGATCCAAGGCTAAGTTCATTTCTGCGTATCTAGACCGATTTCTGGACCAAATTCATAACTCTAAACCTATATAAACAGCCCCTAGCCTCATTCTCTATGACGACCCGAACTCCCCCGGTCTCCGAAGAGAAGAGAAAGAATGAATTGTTTTGAGAACATGACAAAATAGAACGCAGACGGGAGAACATTTCATTGTATATTACAACAATAGCATCAGAATACAAGAATATACAGCGTATAAATGAATATTACACAGAAATATCAGAGATTTAAATTACATTTAAATACATCGCAGCGGAAAATAATACAATACACAACTAGAAGAGATATACGGATACAAATCTTTCTGGATATCATTCCAGCTGTAAACCAGGATCCGGTGAATATAAATCTGCAAAACCAAAACTACTAGCTGCCCGTGTCAAAATAAGGGCACCCAGAGTTTAGGTTAAAACAGTAAACTCCAGGTCAGTCATGTGACTGGTGTGAGAACTAAAACAGTTATTAATCTTTATTTCAAAGTCTGGTAAATCAAGGGACCACCCTGTAAAACACGGAACGGGTTTCCTCCCAAGAACACGAGTGCATAAAACAACATCGCAATGCTAAATAAAGAAAAATGAAGCTTTTATAAGACCCAGGTCCCATCACACAATGCAACGCAAGCCGGAGGATAGGGTTTTTACCTTATAATAGCCAAGAATGCTTGATACATTTAAAACAAATCATTTGATACTATTATAAGTGCATAGTGTATAAAACAACTTCAAATCATAAGTATCAATCATAGACGGCATAAGCACCCCATCCCACTATGTCGCCATACTAAGCTTTACAAATAAAACCGCAAATGTCACGTATTTAGAAATTGGGTTATCATTTATGGTATGAACCGAGGCAAAAGATAGTCCTCTACCGATTCGAGACTGTCTAGTCCGAGTCTCAGGATCAGAGCTAGAGTGACCCTTGGATCGTCAGGGCCGGTCCACAAGGAGTGGATTAAAATGCCTGAACATGCGTTTCTCCGCCCTATGGGGCGTAAATGAGCCAACTAAATGACTCCATCGGTTCGAGAACGACCGATCAATCCGAGGCGCCTCACAACAGCAGCAACCACATAAGTCAAACTTGTCAGGGCGTGTAAAACCACTGACGCCACTTCTAACTAGAAAGAAACGCATGCCCTCCCTCAGGTCCTCTCCCGTTTCTGGTTCACACCGGGTGTGAAACTCGCGAAGTAAACGTTACACAAAGCTACGCCACAAAGGCCGTGCTTCGATCATCAACCACAAGACTTTGTTTTCAACAGAAGCCTTGATCATTCGCCACTTAGGCATGCCACACAGGCAATTCACTCTATGCGTTTGATATCCATCAGCATATAGCCCCTGAGCTCGTACGTCTCAGAGAAGGGCGTTAAGCAAGAGACTAAATTCTCCACCGCCAAATAGATATATTTAATAGAAATCAATCACACAGACTAAAATCCAATGTCGGACACACAGTCCATTTACAAGTCCGTTCTGGGTCTGAACGAAACCGGAGGCACCTAGTACTCCGCATATCCATCGATCTCCAAGTACGTCTCGACGACCACCAACTGTTTCCATCTTCTTGGGTGTACATCCCAATCAAGATCATCAGTAATCACCCAAACAACGTGAAGACCACCGGTCTTCGACCACCGTCTTCATCTTCGACTTATCGTCTTATCAGTTATTCAGAATGGGATAAGCCCGGTCTTTCCGAATAACTCGCGTATATTTTAAACAAGTGTTACATAAACACAACATACGCCTCATTCCAATTCATCAGTCACTAACCATAAATTAATCAAAAGAATAATTCCCCAAATATTAACCCCAAAGGCCGAAACCAACATCAGATCAATATCCAGAAAACCATTCTGCTTAGCTAACCGACAGTTAGTTTCTAAATTTCACATTCATAGGGAAAGGTTCCCATTAATTTTATCAAAGATAAATTCCTTGAATTTATTTTTAATCTTCTTTTGAATTTCGATTCAACTAGTCGGGATTAACGAACCTTACTGAAGTAATCATTTGTTTAATTTCCCAATCCCAATCTATTCATCCCATGAAGTAAAACTGGTAATACTTCATAACTAACACCACGGTGTTATCGATAAATTCAATTACCATTTCACGTTCAAATCTGATTAAAGATTTAACTATCGCCTGGAGCAAAACTGGTGATACTCCATTCTCGATCATTTCAATCTAATTAAAGATTCATTAAAACTCCATTTAGTTTTAATCTTTGACTGGGTTAAAGAATCAGTGTCATTTAAAACACTGTTCACGATAAACCCAAAATCACATCATATTTCAATCAGTCCCTAACCGTAAATTAGCAAGTGAGCAATTCCCAAAGTATTAACCCCGAAGGCCGAAACCAACATCAGATCAATACCTCTGAAACCATTCAACTTAACTAATCCCTAGTTAGTTTCTGATTTTCTTATCTCCTTTGGGTCTAAGAACAATATTATTGAAGATACCGTTCACGACGACTCAAAATCACATTCTATTAATTATCGGGTTAAAGAACGAGTGTTATTTAAAACACCGTTCACGATAAACCCAAGAATCAATTCGAATTCAATTCCAATTAAATATTATTTAATTGGTACACTTCATTAAATCTAACTAAAGAGATTTAATCTTTTCTCAACTGGGCTTAAGAACAGTGTTAATGAAGGCACCATTCACGACAAACCTAAATCACATTTGACATTAAATACAAGGCTCTGAATAGAAAATATACCGGCTTATATTCAATATCAAATTCTACGATCAACAAATATCGTATTAGAAATAACGATATATATATATATCTTTCAAATTTCGATAACAATATCTGTATAATCACGAAATCCAACATCGAAATAATCCAAAGACAATTTCGATTCAAATCCATTCCAATTCAATTATTGGAAATTCCGGTTACATTTAAAACCCTTTTGAAATTCAATTTATTTATTTAAAAATAAATAGAATTATAATTCTAGTTTAAAACTAGTTCATTTCGATAAAAATCTATTTTTATCTTTTCAAATATGGAGTTTTTCATCCCAAATCTTCACAAATCATTTCTTATAATTTTACACAAATTATTGATATTTTTAATAATTTTATCAAGGCCCGCACAGTCGATTTCCATCAACGGTCGTCGAACTGCACTTACAGCGACCTTTTCCAAATTTGATTTGGACATAATTCCAAATCCAACCGTTAGATTTCAAATTTATAATATTCGTTAGAAATTTCTTTTCGATACGAACCCAACGGTTCTAGTTTCAGGAGAATCCGATGGTCGGATCTCCCGTAATATCCGTTCGAAGTGAATGGTCGAAATTTGCGAACTGCCGCGGCGCAGCGCGTTCTATTCAGGCCATTATATTATATACATAATATATATAATATATACTTCGTCGATTTCAATTCAAAATGTGCTTTATAAATCGTTTTAAAATTCATTTTCAAAACGGTTTCAACTTCATATTCAATTTCAAATCAAAATTGAATATTCCAATATAAATTCGTTTTAAATTCATTTCAAATCAATTTCAATTCAATTTCAATTTAATTCGAATTTCATTTCAATTTGATTTCAATTCGATTTCAATTTAATTCGAATTTCATTTCGATTTGAATTCAATTCCTTTCGATTTCAATTCGGATTCAATTCTATTCAATTTAGTTCGAATTTCAAATCTATTTCAATATTCATTGAAAAATGAATAAAATCGATATAAATATCATTTAGGTCAAAATGGCGTCAATCTAATCAACACGACTTCATATATTTTTATTTTCAAATATTCTCTTTCAAATATTTCTATTTCAAATATTTCGTTTTCAAATATTTCTATTTCAAATATTTCTTTTTCAAATATGGAATGTGGTCCAATCAATTACCATATAATATTAATTATATGGATTTTCTACAGCACACGTATACAATAACAACGATGAATAATCAACCATCATCCAAAGTGCATTCTACACCGTATAAGCATCGGATATTAATATTTAACACTTATAACAGTCTGTCAATCAATCGATCGACATATAACTAACTATTGGGATTAGTGTATGTCATATATCACCCCAATACCCGTGTGGGGTTTTCAAACAATCAAACACAGATTTTATTTGTGCAGTTGGGCGATGTGTAAAATTTATCGTCCCAATCAATATCAGTCAAATGCGTGTATATAAACAAATCGTCCGATTTGTTTATATTTATTTATTTCACATTCATGTTAAAAATTATATTTTCAACTTTAAAATATTTTTAACTACATAAATATTTTATTACATTTCACATCACATCACACAATCAACTACACATCAAAATCAAACAAACAAGCATACAAGCCGTCCATGGTATGTGTACGACGGGTATCGGGTGCTACTAAACACTGTCTGCATCCTAGTATATATTTCAACTAGAAATAAATTTAAAAGGTGAGAAGTTCTCACCAAATAGCTAAACCAAACGCCTCGACTCTTCATATGTAGGAGTCTTCGCCGTTCTCGCCTTTTGTCAATTTTCACTGCCCGTATTCTCTACATATATAAAAATCACATTTTTACTTCGCTATTCAATATATAAAAATCGAATTTTTACTTTGTTATTCAATATATAAAAATCGAATTTTTACTTCGCTATTCAATATATAAAAATCGAATTTTTACTTTGCTATTCAATATATAAAAATCGAATTTTTACTTTGCTATTCAGTATATAAAAATCGAATTTTCACTTTGCTATTCAATATATAAAAATCGAATTTTCACTTTGCTATTTAATATATAAAAATCGAATTTTTACTTTGCTATTCAATATATAAAAATCGAATTTTTACTTTGCTATTCAATATATAAAAATCGAATTTTTACTTTGCTATTCAATATATAAAAATCGAATTTTTACTTTATAAAAATTCTATCTTTTCAGTTTTAAAAATCTAATCTTTTCAGTTTTTTAAAAAAATTCACTGTATATTTATTTTTCAAAAACAATGTATGTTTACTCTTCTACTTTAAAAACAATGTATGTTTATTTTCTTTAAAAACAAAGTATATTTTTCTACTTTTAAAAACAAATTCTGTTTGTATTTCTAAAACAAATGTTATTTACATTTTATGAAAACAATGTTATTTATCCACTAAATTTCCGATTTTAAGTATACTAAATTAATTAAGCTATTAATTACCTTCTTAAACATTTTCTGCTCCTGGAACAAGAACATCGCGTCGCTCATCATTGTTCAGATCTATGGTTGCAATCTCCGGCCGCCTCCGACCTCATGAACCTGATCTTCGACCACCACGCCCTCCGCCTACCAGCGACGCCCCTCCAGCTCTGACCCCGGCCTGTTCGAACCACCCCAGCGCCTCCTAGGACCCATGAACGACGCCCCACATCGAAGAGGATTCTGGCGCCTCCAGTTCGACTTTTCCGATCATGACCGTCCACATCGAGGAGATTGTCAAGCTCTTCAATTTGCTTCAGGGAGATTTCCATTTAAATGCGTGGACCATGATAAAGAAGGAGGAGAAGGATCGGGCGATTTCTGCCCTTCAATCATTGAGAGCGGCGGGTCAGAGGGTTTGACCACCCGAAATGATTTCTATGGTTTTTTTATTTCGAAAATTTATATATATAATAATTTTAATTTCCATAAATGGAAAGTTTTTAAAACAAACTTCAAATCGAACCCACTGACTATCGTCCTTAGCTAATTATCCCCATTACGAACACAATGGGATATGTCCAGTAAGCCAATTCGGCTGTTTCGATCAGTTTTCGTCAAAATCAACATATAACTCTATATATTGAATTTGAACGCACGTTTCAATTTTCCGGGGCCACATACTCACTCGAAAAATTCCAAAAAAATATTTTCTAGCTTCGTATTGACGATACGGTTCTAAAAAAATAGTTTCGTCGAATTCTGAGACCATTTGAAAAATGGCCATTTTTCAGTCGATTAAAATCAACTGAAACTGGTCAAATACGTTTTCCTTTGCCACGCTCACATATTGAATTGAAAAATTATGAAAATTGGAATCTAGCAATTTCTTGACATCACGGATCCAACAAAAGTGGTTTCGTCGAATCCGAGGTCGTTTGCAAAATTCCCATTTTTAAGGACCGAAATTCCATAGCGACTATTCTGAATTTTCAACTGGGCATTACTTTTTATCTCCGCTATGAAATTTCAATTTTTCAGATTCGATGGAAATATACCATCAATTAGATTCTAATATTTTTGATTTCACTAAAATCCTGTTTGTTTTGCACCCGGTACATTCATTTGAAGTTTGAAATCGAATTATCGAACTACCGCGCCATTTTAAATTCCTTCTATAATTTAAAATAAATATTTATATTCTAACGACGATCTATATAATATATACATTCGAATTCTATTCAAAATAAATTTCTCGTCATTATTATTTAAAATAATCTATTTTAAATAATAAAAATTCGCTAAAGTTGCCAAAATAAAAATTTTAAACTGGCCCAGATTTTCGGGTTATTACAATCTCCCCCACTTAAAACTTTTCATCCCCGAAAAGGAACAAAGCCGAAAGTTGTTTAATTAATCAACTCAATTTTCATTATTTTTATTATGGCTTAAGTTCTTCAACTTTTCAGTTTCTAAGAACTTTTCAAAAATTTCAAAATTTTGGCTAACACTCTAAATTTTCGAAAAATTTCGCCATAACCTCCCCTGCACCGGGAGCATGGGAAAATCCCGAAATTGCCATACAGGCCTTCTGATCTCAAAAAGAAAAAGAAAAAGCCAAGCGGCTAGCCAATCGGCTCATAAAATCATCATCACCCAAACAAAACAGTAAATTATGGTAAACATGTACCTATTTGTCGGGCAAACAATTTTATTCTTCTGCTCTAGCCTCTTTGCTAAGACATCTTCAATGTAAATACATGTATATGCAAGAAAATGTGACCAATTTTTAATATAACTCACAATTTGATTCAATTTGGCTATATGGTACAAATTTTAATTAATCAACCAATAATCAACAACACAACCATCAATCAATTAGTTGTTTAGCTTTTCAAATTCATAACTTTGATATACAGTCAAAAAATCAGATTTTTGATGCCAAATCACAACAATAAGCCCTATCTAGTTTCGGTTCTCACACCAGTCAATTGGAAACATATAGAAATCCCACCTTCGAAACTCGAACATAAATGTTGATGATGCGATCGCTATCATCAATATCATCTCCGGGCGGCAAGAGTGTGATGCTATATCTATCCAATATATTAAAACTTCGAATATACGTTTGCAAGGCGTATATGCAAATTCTTTATATACTGGATTGTCCAAAATCAATACAAATAAAAATTCAAATACGTATAATTGAATTAATTTTTTTAAAACAAGACTTGTTTTCAATTTTTATTTTAAAAACATTACTCTTCACACTCGTTCTAGGATACTACTGATCCCATCTCTAACGAGTCATTCTCTTTGGATATTACTAATCCAATATCTGATGAATTCTTTCGTATGGTTCCAATGTGCCTTGTTCTCTGAGCTTTGTAAACCAAAGCTCTGATACCACGCTGTGATGATACCGCGAAATCCGGTAGGCTTTGCAACCATCCCGTCATCCTCTAGTACAACAGGTAAAACCCACCGTGGCTCACAGTGGTCCCCTGTCCCTTGTTTTACGGCGACCATCTCGAGTCTCCCGGCCATTGCCTAACCAACCCTCAACAGGGACATGTAAGGGTAAGAGTCTCCCGTTCGCCACCAAACCGCGAAGCGAGAACCACCTATCATGCGTACCCCAGCCCACACAGGGCCAACAACAAAAACTGGTGATACTCCATTCTCGATCATTTCAATCTAATTAAAGATTCATTAAAACTCCATTTAGTTTTAATCTTTGACTGGGTTAAAGAATCAGTGTCATTTAAAACACGGTTCACGATAAACCCAAAATCACATCACATTTCAATCAGTCCCTAACCGTAAATTAGCAAGTGAGCAATTCCCTAAGTATTAACCCCGAAGGCCGAAATCAACATCAGATCAATACCTCTGAAACCATTCAACTTAACTAATCCCCAGTTAGTTTCTGATTTTCTTATCTCCTTTGGGTCTAAGAACAGTATTATTGAAGATACCGTTCACGACAACTCAAAATCACATTCTATTAATTATCGGGTTAAAGAACGAGTGTTATTTAAAACACTGTTCACGATAAACCCAAGAATAATTTCGAATTCAATTCCAATTAAATATTATTTAACTGGTACACTTCATTAAATCTAACGAAAAAGATTTAATCTTTTATCAACTGGGCTTAAGAACAGTGTTAATGAAGACACCATTCACGACAAACCCAAATCACATTTGACATTAAATACAAGACTCTGAATAGAAAATATATCGGCTTATATTCAATATCAAATTCTACGATCAACAAATATCGTATTGGAAATAACGATATATATATATATATCTTTCAAATTTCCATAACAATATCTGTATAATCACGAAATCCAACATCGAAATAATCCAAAGACAATTTCGATTCAAATCCATTCCAATTCAATTATTGGAAATTCTGGTTACTTTTAAAACCCTTTTGAAATTCAATTTATTTATTTAAAAATAAATAGAATTTTAATTCTAGTTTAAAACTAGTTCATTTCGATAAAAATCTATTTTTATCTTTTCAAATATGGAGTTTTTCATCCCAAATCTTCACAAATCATTTCTTATGATTTTACACAAATTATTGATATTTTTAATAATTTTATTAAGGCCCGCACAGTCGATTTCCATCAACGGCCATCGAACTGCACTTACAGCGACCTTTTCCAAATTTGATTTGGACATAATTCCAAATCCAACCGTTAGATTTCAAATTTCTAATATTCGTTAGAATGTTCTTTTCGATACGAACCCAACGGTTCTGGTTTCAGGAGAATCCGACGGTCGGATCTCCCGTAATATCCGTTCGAAGTCAATGGTCGAAATTCGCGAACTGCCGCGGCGCGGCGCGTTCCATTCAGGCCATTATATTATATATAATATATATAATATATACTTCGTCGATTTCAATTCAAAACGTGCTTTAAAAATCATTTTAAAATTCATTTTCAAAATGGTTTCAACTTCATATTCAATTTCAAATCAAAATTGAATATTCCAATATAAATTCGTTTTAAATTCATTTCAAATCAATTTCAATTCAATTTCAATTTAATTCGAATTTCATTTCAATTCAATTTCAATTTAATTCGAATTTCATTTCGATTTGAATTCAATTCCTTTCGATTTCAATTCGGATTCAATTCTATTCAATTTAGTTCGAATTTCAAATCTATTTCAATATTCATTGAAAAATGAATAAAATCGATATAAATATCGTTCAGGTCAAAATGGCGTCAATCTAATCAACACGGCTTCATATATTTTTATTTTAAAATATTCTCTTTCAAATATTTCTATTTCTAATATTTCTTTTTCAAATATTTCTATTTCAAATATTTCTTTTACAAATATGGAATGAGGCCCAATCAATTACCATATAATGTTAATTATATGGATTTTCTACAACACATGTATACAATAACAACGATGAATAATCAACCATCATCCAAAGTGCATTCTACACTGTATAAGCATCGAATATAAATATTTAACGCTTATAACAGTCTGTCAATCAATCGATCGACATATAACTAACTATTGGGATTAGTGTATGTCATATATCACCCCAACACCCGTGTGGGGTTTTCAAACAATCAAACACAGATTTTATTTGTGCAGTTGGGCGATGTGTAAAATTTATCGTCCCAATCAATATCAGTCAAATGCATGTATATAAACAAATCATCTGATTTGTTTATATTTATTTATTTCACATTCATGTTAAAAATTATATTATCAACTTTAAAATATTTTTAACTGCATAAATATTTTATTACATTTCACATCACATCACACAATCAACTACACATCAAAATCAAACAAACAAGCATACAAGCCGTCCATGGTCTGTGGACGATGGGTGTCGAGTGCTACTAAATACCATTTACATCCTAGTATATATTTCAACTAGAAATAAATTTAAAAGGTGAGAAGTTCTCACCAAATAGCTAAACCAAATGCCTCGACTCTTCATATGTAGGAGTCTTCGCCGTTCTTGCCTTTTGTCAATTTTCACTACCCATATTCTCTACATATATAAAAATCACATTTTTACTTCGCTATTCAATATATAAAAATTGAATTTTTACTTTGTTATTCAGTATATAAAAATCGAATTTTTAATTCGCTACTCAATATTTAAAAATCGAATTTTTACTTTGCTATTCAACATATAAATATCGAATTTTTACTTTGCTATTCAATATATAAAAATCGTTTTTACTTTGCTATTCAATATATAAAAATCGAATTTTTACTTTGCTATTCAATATATAAAAATCGAATTTTTACTTTGCTATTCAATATATAAAAATCGAATTTTTACTTTGCTATTCAATATATAAAAATCGAATTTTTACTTTATAAAAATTCTATCTTTTCAGTTTTAAAAATCTAATCTTTTCAGTTTTTAAAAAAAAATCACTGTATATTTATTTTTCAAAAACAATGTATGTTTACTCTTCTACTTTAAAAACAATGTATGTTTATTTTCTTTAAAAACAAAGTATATTTTTATACTTTCAAAAACAAATTCTGTTTATATTTCTAAAACAAATGTTATTTATCAATTAAAATTTCCGATTTTAAGTAAACTATATTAATTAAGCTATTAATTACCTTCTTCATCGTTTTCTGCTCCTGGAACAAGCACAGCGCGTCGCTCATCATTGTTCAGATCTAAGGTTGCAATCTCCGGCCGCCTCCGACCACATGAACCTGATCTCCGACCACCACGCCCTCCGCCTACCAGCGACGCCCCTCCAGCTCTGACCCCGGCCAGTTCGAACCACCCTTGCGCCTCCTAGGACCCACGAACGAAGCCCCACATCAAAGAGGATTCTGACGCCTCCAGTTCGACTTTTCCGATCATGACCGTCCACATCGAGGAGCTCGTCAAACTCTTCAATTTGCTTCAGGGAGATTTCCTTTTAAATGCGTGGACCGTGAGAAAGAAGGAGAAGAAGGATCAAGCAATTTCTGCCCTTCAATCGTTGAGAGTGGCGGGTCAGAGGGTTTGACCACCTGGAATGATTTCTAGGGTTTTTTTTGTGGAAAATTTATATATATAATAATTTTAATTTCCATAAATGGAAAGTTTTTAAAACGAACTTCAAATCGAACCCACCGACTGTCGTCCCTAGCTAATTACCCCCATTCCGAACACAATGGGATATGTTCGGTAAGCCAATTCGGCTGTTTCGATCAGTTTTCGTTAAAATCAACATATAACTCTATATATTGAATTTGAATGCACGTTTCAATTTACCGTGGCCACATACTCACTCGAAAAATTCCAAAAAAATATTTTCTAGCTTCGTATTGACGATACGGTTCTAACAAAACTAGTTTCGTCGAATTCTGAGACCGTTTGTAAAATGGCCATTTTCCAGTCGATTAAAATCAACTGAAACTGGTCAAATACGTTTTCCTTTGCGACGGTCACATATTGAATCGAAAAATTATGAAAATTGGAATCTAGCAATTTCTTGACATCACGGATCCAACAAAAGTGGTTTCGTCGAAATCCGAGGTCGTTTGCAAAATTCCCATTTTTAAGGACCGAAATTCCATAGCGACTATTCTGAATTTTCAACTGGGTATAACTTTTTATCTCCGCTATGAAATTTCAATTTTTCGGATTCGCTGGAAAGATACCATCAATTAGATTCTAATATTTTTGGTTTCACTAAAATCCGGTTTGTTTTGCACCCGGTACATTCATTTGAAGTTTGAAATCGAATTATCGAACTACCGCGCCATTTTCAATTCCTTTTATAATTTAAAATAAATATTTATATTCTAACGACGATCTACATAATATATACATTCGAATTCTATTCAAAATAAATTTCTCGTCGTTATTATTTAAAATAATCTATTTTAAATAAGCAAAATTCGCTAAAATTGCCAAAATAAAAATTTTAAACTGGCCCAGATTTTCGGGTTATTACAATCTCCCCCACTTAAAACTTTTCGTCCTCGAAAAGGAATGAAGCTGAAAGTTGGTTAATTATTCAACTCAACTTTCATTATTTTTATTATGGATTAAGTTCTTCAACTTTTCAGTTTCTAAGAACTTTTCAAAAATTTCACAAATTTGGCTAACACTCTAAATTTTCGAAAAATTTCGCCGTAACCTCCCCTGCATCGGGAGCACGGGAAAATCCCGAAATTGCCATACAGGCCTTCTGATCTCAAAAAGAAAAAGAAAAAGCCAAGCGGCTAGCCAATCGGCTCATAAAATCATCATCACCCAAACAAAACAGTAAATAATGCTAAACATGTACCTATTTGTCGGGCAAACAATTTTATTCTTCTGTTGTAGCCTCTTTGCTAAGACCTCTTCAATGTAAGTACATGTATATGCAAGCAAATGCGACCAATTTTCAATATAACTCACAATTTGATTCAATTTGGCTATATGGTACAAATTTTAATTAATCAACCAATAATCAACAACACAACCATCAATCAATTAGTTGTTTAGCTTTACAAATTCATAACTTTGATATACAGTCAAAATATCAGATTTTTGATGTCAAATCACAACAATAAGCCCTATCTAGTTTCGGTTCTCACACCAGTCAATTGGAAATATATAGAAATCCCACCTTCGAAACTCGAACATAAATGTTGATGATGCGATCGCTATCATCAATATCATCTCTGGGCGACTAGAGTGTGATGCTATATCTATCCAATATATTAAAACTTCGAATATACGTTTGCAAGGTGTATATGCAAATTCTTTATATACTGGATTATCCAAAATCAATATAAATAAAAATTCATATATGTATAATTGAATTAAATTTTTTAAAACAAGACTTCTTTTCAATTTTTATTTTAAAAACATTACTCTTCACACTCGTTCTAGGATACTACTGATTCCATCTCTAACGAGTCATTCTCTTTGGATATTACTAATCCAATATCTGATGAATTCTTTCGTATGGTTCTAATGTGCCTTGGTCTCTGAGCTTTGTAAACCAAAGCTCTGATACCACGCTGTGATGATACCGCGAAATCCAGTAGGCTTTGCAACCATCCCTTCATCCTCCAGTACAGCAGGTAAAACCCACCGTGGCTCACAGTGGTCCCCCAGTCCCTTGTTTTACGGCGACCCTCTCGAGTCTCCCGGCCACTGCCTAACCAACCCTCAATAGGGACATGTAGGGGTAAGAGTCTCCCGTTCGCCACCAAACCGCGAAGCGAGAACCCCCTATCATGCGTACCCCAGCCCACACAGGGCCAGCAACAAGAACTGGTGATACTCCATTCTCGATCATTTCAATCTAATTGAAGATTCATTAAAACTCCATTTAGTTTTAATCTTTGAATGGGTTAAAAAATTAGTGTCATTTAAAACACGGTTCACGATAAACCCAAAATCACATCACATTTCAATCAGTCCCTAACTGTAAATTAGCAAGTGAGCAATTCCCAAAGTATTAACCCCGAAGGCCGAAACCAACATCAGATCAATACCTCTGAAACCATTCAACATAACTAATCCCCAGTTAGTTTCTGATTTTCTTATCTCCTTTGGGTCTAAGAACAATATTATTGAAGATACCGTTCACGACGACTCAAAATCACATTCTATTAATTATCGGGTTAAAGAACGAGTGTTATTTAAAACACCGTTCACGATAAACCCAAGAATCAATTCGAATTCAATTCCAATTAAATATTATTTAATTGGTACACTTCATTAAATCTAACTAAAAAGATTTAATCTTTTCTCAACTGGGCTTAAGAACGGTGTTAATGAAGACACCATTCACGACAAACCCAAATCACATTTGACATTAAATACAAGGCTCTGAATAGAAAATATATTGGCTTATATTCAATATCAAATTCTACGATCAACAAATATCGTATTGGAAATAGCGATATATATATATTTTTCAAATTTCCATAACAATATCTGTATAATCACGAAATCCAACATCGAAATAATCCAAAGACAATTTCGATTCAAATCCATTCAAATTCAATTATTGGAAATTCTGGTTACTTTTAAAACCCTTTTGAAATTCAATTCATTTATTTAAAAATAAATAGAATTGTAATTCTAGTTCAAAACTAGTTCATTTCGATAAAATTCTATTTTTATCTTTTCAAATATGGAGTTTTTCATCCCAAATCTTCACAAATCATTTCTTATGATTTTACACAAATTATTGATATTTTTAATAATTTTATCAAGGCCCGCACAGTCGGTTTCCATCAACGGCCATCGAACTGCACTTACAGCGACCTTTTCCAAATTTGATTTGGACATAATTCCAAATCCAACCGTTAGATTTCACATTTCTAATATTAGTTAGAAAGTTCTTTTCGATACGAACCCAACGGTTCTGGTTTCAGGAGAATCCGACGGTCGGATCTCCCGTAATATCCATTCGAATTCAATGGTCGAAATTCGCGAACTGCCGCGGCGCGGCGCGTTCTATTCAGGCCATTATATTATATATATAATATATATAATATATACTTCGTCGATTTCAATTCAAAACGTGCTTTATAAATCGTTTTAAAATTCATTTTCAAAACGGTTTCAACTTCATATTCAATTTCAAATCAAAATTGAATATTCCAATATAAATTCATTTTAAATTCATTTCAAATCAATTTCAATTCAATTTTAATTTAATTCGAATTTCATTTCAATTCGATTTCAATTCAATTTTAATTTAATTCGAATTTCATTTCGATTTGAATTCATTCCTTTCGATTTCAATTCGGATTCAATTCTATTCAATTTAGTTCGAATTTCATATCTATTTCAATATTCATTGAAAAATGAATAAAATCGATATAAATATCGTTCAGGTCAAAATGGCGTCAATCTAATCAACACGGCTCCATATATTTTTATTTTAAAATATTCTCTTTCAAATATTTCTATTTCTAATATTTCTTTTTCAAATATGGAATGAGGCCCAATCAATTACCATATAATGTTAATTATATGGATTTTCTACAACACATGTATACAATAACAACGATGAATAATCAACCATCATCCAAAGTGCATTCTACACTGTATAAGCATCGAATATAAATATTTAACGCTTATAACAGTCTGTCAATAAATCGATCGACATATAACTAACTATTGGGATTAGTGTATGTCATATATTACCCCAATACCCGTGTGGGGTTTTCAAACAATCAAACACAGATTTTATTTGTGCAGTTGGGCGATGTGTAAAATTTATCGTCCCAATCAATATCAGTCAAATACGTGTATATAAACAAATCGTCCTATTTGTTTATATTTATTTATTTCACATTCATGTTAAAAATTATATTTTCAACTTTAAAATATTTTTAACTACATAAATATTTTATTACATTTCACATCACATCACACAATCAACTACACATCAAAATCAAACAAACACGCATACAAGCCGTCCATGGTCTGTGGAAGACGGGTGTCGGGTGCTACTAAACACCTTCTGCATCCTAGTATATATTTCAACTAGAAATAAATTTAAAAGGTGAGAAGTTCTCACCAAATAGCTAAACCAAACTCCTCGATACTTCATATGTTGGAGTCTTCGTCGTTCTCGCCTTTTGTCAATTTTCACTGCACGTATTCTCTACATATATAAAAATCACATTTTTACTTCGCTATTCAATATATAAAAATCGAATTTTTACTTTGTTATTCAATATATAAAAATCAAATTTTTACTTCGCTATTCAATATACATAAATCGAATTTTTACTTTGCTATTCAATATATAAAAATCGAATTTTTACTTTGCTATTCAGTATATAAAAATCGAATTTTTACTTTGCTGTTCAATATATAAAAATCGAATTTTTACTTTGCTATTCAATATATAAAAATCAAATTTTTACTTTGCTATTCAATATATAAAAATCGAATTTTTACTTTATAAAAATTCTATCTTTTCAGTTTTAAAAATCTAATCTTTTTAGTTTTTAAAAAAAAATCACTGTATATTTATTTTTCAAAAACAATGTATGTTTACTCTTCTACTTTAAAAACAATGTATGTTTATTTTCTTTAAAAACAAAGTATATTTTTCTACTTTTAAAAACAAATTATGTTTATATTTCTAAAACAAATGTTATTTACATTTTATAAAAACAATGTTATTTATCAATTAAAATTTCCGATTTTAAGTAAACTAAATCAATTAAGCTATTAATTACCTTCTTCATCGTTTTATGCTCCTGGAACAAGCACAGCACGTCGCTCATCATTGTTCAAATCTAGGGTGGCAATCTCGGGCCGCCTCCGACCTCATGAACCTGATCTCCGACCACCACGCCCTCCGCCTACCAGCGATGCCCCTCCAGCTCTGACCCCGGCCAGTTCGAACCACCCCTGAGCCTCCTAGGACCCACGAACGACGCCCCACATCGAAGAGGATTCCGGCGCCTCCAGTTCGACTTTTCCGATCATGACCGTCCACATCGAGGAGCTCGTCAAGCTCTTCAATTTGCTTCAAGGAGATTTCCATTTAAATGCGTGGACCGTGAGAAAGAAGGAGGAGAAGGATCGGGCGATTTCTGCCCTTCAATCGTTGAGAGCGGCGGGTCAGAGGGTTTGACCACCTGAAATGATTTCTAGGGTTTTTTTTATTTGGAAAATTTATATATATAATAATTTTAATTTCCATAAATGGAAAGTTTTTAAAACGAACTTCAAATCGAACCCACCGACTGTCGTCCCTAGCTAATTACCCCCATTCCGAACACAATGGGATATGTCTGGTAAGCCAATTCTGTTGTTTCGATCAGTTTTCGTCAAAATCAACAACTAACTCTATATATTGAATTTGAACGCACGTTTCAATTTACCGGGGCCGCATACTCACTCGAAAAATTCCAAAAAATATATTTTCTAGCTTCATATTGATGATACGGTTCTAACAAAACTAGTTCCGTCGAATTCTGAGACAGTTTGAAAAATGGCCATTTTCCAGTCGATTAAAATAAACTGAAATTGGTCAAACACGTTTTCCTTTGCCACGCTCACATATTGAATCGAAAAATTTTGAAAATTGGAATCTAGCAATTTCTTGACATCACAGATCCAACAAAAGTGGTTTCGTCGAAATCCGAGGTCGATTGCAAAATTCCCATTTTTAAGGACCGAAATTCCATAGCGACTATTCTGAATTTTCAACTGGGCATAACTTTTTATCTCCGCTATGAAATTTCAATTTTTCGAATTCGCTGGAAAGATACCATCAATTAGATTCTAATATTTTTGGTTTCACTAAAATCCGGTTTGTTTTGCACCCGGTACATTCATTTGAAGTTTGAAATCGAATTATCGAACTACCACGCCATTTTCAATTCCTTTTATAATTTAAAATAAATATTTATATTCTAACAACGATCTATATAATATATACATTCGAATTCTATTCAAAATAAATTTCTCGTCGTTATTATTTAAAATAATCTATTTTAAATAATCAAAATTCGCTAAAATTGCCAAAATAAAAATTTTTAAACTGGCCCAGATTTTCGGGTTATTACATTCTCTCTGCACCACTTCATTCTGTCCTTATGCAACCTCTGTGAAAATCAAAATGATAATACATAAATTAAAAGAGGCTACTTCTTCTTTGTCAAGACAACATCTAGGAATTGCAAATTGGGGGCTTTCAACTAGAACAAGACTAAACAAATAGAGATTCAACAACTGCAATAACCGTTTCCAAAATCAAGTCTCTACACTTTAATTCTCAATCCACGCTCTGAAAGTTCTAGTTACTTTGAGATTGAAACTTGTTAAATTTAATGTGGACATGGAATAAAATGAAATTGGACCTAAGCTTGATTATCTGTTTGGATTTTTTCTTGTCTCTTCTTGAATATATGATTTTGGGTTATTTCTTATCGATGGAATCATGCCCATTCATGATGTTGGACCTAGTTTATTATTCAAACGCTAGATTGTAAAATGAATTCTTAGATCTTAACTTGATGATAAGACTTGTTAATTCAGTTTTCACCCTATCCTCTCTTGAATCTTGAATTTTGGAATATTGCTATGAAATCAGTTTGGACTTATTCATGTTATCAATTGGAATTGGACCCATGTATGATAATTGATTTATATCTATTCTTGGACCTTGACTTTTGGAATACTTCTATGAAAATTAACTTGGGCCTATTCATGTTGTAAAACAAATATTATCACGCCTATGGCATTGAAACTATTGTTAATGGCAAAAGACTATGCCTATGCATATAACTGAGAACATAAGACTATTGCCTATGACTATGACAAGGACAATTGTGGCTAATCACCTATGACTCGTAACTATGAATTACTGCCTATGATTATGAACAGAAGACTATTGTCTATGACCATGACCTTTAAACTATTATAGTTAATTGCCTATGACTATTTAGGGTAGTTGTCTAGAACTATTTTGGATAATTCATGACTATTGTGATTAATCGCTTATGATTCACTACGACTATGACTATTGTGGCCAATTGACTATTACACTTAATTGTTCATGACATTATAGTTGAAAACCATGTCGTACACCAAGACCATTGATCCATTATCCTTGTATTTGGCTTGCTTTTGAATGCCTATTCTTTTATGTCAATTTTTATCATGACTATCACCTTCTTATGCCAGATTTGAAAGCCTGTTATTCTCTATATGCCAGTGATGTTGTAACCAATTATCCCAAGCTATATCATGCCAGATTTATCACCTTGTGCTCATTCTTTTGCCTATCATAGTTGGGATGTTATTCCCTTTTATTTTGGACCTAGATCTACTTGTAATTTAGATCGATTTACGTTTACATGCGATGGGGATACGAACTGGGTAGGTTAGGCAAACATGAATTGGTTATGAATATGAATCATGAACTTGATAATAGGCATAAGTGGAAACCCGAAAACTTGATATGAGAACTTGACATGAAATTCGCTTAGAAACTTGACACGAACTTGACATGAAAATTGAACATGGACATGACACTAAGAATGAACTTGAAAATGGCCAACTCGAGGTTGGGTTGAGTTTCTCGTGTAATTCTGCACGGAACCGCCGACAAATCCAGTTACTGCAAACAATAGGATCCAATGTGGGTAGTTGGTCATATCGCACTTGAAAACCCGAGGTCAGACTGAGTTGTGGTGTAATTCTGCCCGGAACCGCCCGATAGGGTGCATTAATGAATTAATGCCACACGATAGGGTTAAGTCAGGAACCTCTTGAATATACTTAACCAATTTGACACGATGATTTGATAGGGTTAAGTCATGAACTACTTGAATATACTTAACCAATTTGACACAATGGTTTGATAGGGTTAAGGCATGAACCGCTTGAATATACTTAATCAATTTGACACGATGATTTGATAGGGTTAAGTCATGAGCCGCTTGAAATACTTAACCAATTTGACACGATGATTTGATAGGGTTAAGTCATGAACCACTTGAATATACTTAACAAATTTGAAACGATGATTTGTTAGGGTTAAGTCATGAACCGCTTGAATATACTTAACCAATTTGACACGATGATTTGATAGGGTTAAGTCATGAACCACTTGAATATACTTAACCAATTTGACACGATGATTTGATAGGGTTAAGTTATGAACCGCTTGAATATACTTAACCAGTTTGACACGATGATTTGATAGGGTTAAGTCATGAACCGCTTGAGTATACATGACCAACTTGACACATGATTCATAGGGCTAAGTCATGAACTTGAATAACAACACTTAACCAACTTGACATGATAGACTGATGGGGTTAAGTCTCGAATTTAAATGACAACACTTAACCTACTGGACGGAAACCCTAGTTACGCAGTCCTTTTCAGCAGTAACCCACTAGATATATCACGGTACCCTGGAACTGGCAGAGTGGGGCACGATTACTGGGTTGATTGTAAGCGACCAGAACGATGGCCGAGTTGGTGCGCCATTGTAGGTTCAAGTGGACTATGGTCATGCACGTAGTCAGGAGTTGAAAAAGCAGGCATTGGGCACCTGTAAGTTTACACTGCGTGCTTGACTCGTGTCGGTGGTTGGCACCCTAGGGCTTGATACAACCTATGATGGACCTAGCACAGGTGACTACATTTCACGATTGGGACGTATGATACAGACACATGAACGAGCTAGGACTTGTAGGGAGCCGATAGATTAATAGAGTGGAAAAAGGGTGTTGTTCGTTAGGTAGCATAATCCCTAGTGGTCCTTGGTGGCATAAACCCTAATCGAATCTAGAAAACGTTCAATAGGTAGCATAAACCCTAGTAGTCCTAGGTGGCATAAATCCTAGTTGAACACACGATAGTTCATGATAAGGAAACCTAGCCAGAACAAGGGTGGCAGTCCAAA
The DNA here is from genome assembly GCA_030737875.1 of Allium sativum. Classification (NCBI taxonomy): domain Eukaryota; kingdom Viridiplantae; phylum Streptophyta; class Magnoliopsida; order Asparagales; family Amaryllidaceae; genus Allium; species Allium sativum. The sequence goes on from CM060920.1 coordinate 654,471,429, forward strand.
CGATTTCAAGAATGGTGGCACTACGTTGAAGTAGTATAGAAATACGTGATGAAACCCGTACGATATACGGCAATGGACTGTACATATACATGGAAAGGATGATACGGGTTGGGGTACTAGTACAGTTGGTGCAGAGAATGTTAAACATGCGATACTATACGTAGTTTATCTGGTTTGCATAGTTTATCTTGTTACCGTAGTTTATCTTGTTACCATAGATTATCTTGTTATCTTAGTTTAACTTGCCTATCTTGTCATCATCCTTATGTTTACTTTCAGTTTATACATGTCATGTTACCTTTACTTGTTTCTATGCTGAAAGTCACTAGGACTTACCAGTCTGTATGACTGACCCATTTTGTTTCGCCTCTTTTTCTTCCATTTTCCCCCCCAGGTTCTCAGGGAGGAAACACTACGATTTAGTTTGGACTTCTTTCTGCTTCAAGATCATCATATATGGCTTGGACCTTTCTTGGCTATGGTTGCTTTACTGTTTTACTTGGGGAATGATTTATGACCATGGTTTTATGCTTCTTTACTTTTGCAAGACAGATTTCGATGTAATGGATTTAATGGCATTTTGATGTAAAAAGGCTTTAGACCTTTCTAGATTTTTAAAGCAATAAAATTTGGTTCTTCTTCCGCCGTTTTATATGTTCAGTCTTGTAATATTTCTATGTATGTTTACCTAGATAATGCTCCACCAAAGCTAGTGCATTCCCTTTGTGAGTGACCCTAGCGGAGGTGGGGTGTTACATTTGGTATCAGAGCAGAAGGTTACCAGAATGGGCAAATTTTTTTAAAACCTTTTGAAATCATTTTCAAAACCATTTACAAAGAAGAATTTTTCAAGAAAAGTTTTATTTTTAAAGGCTATTCCCCAAAGGCCATCAGCATTATCCTTTGTTTCCTTGTTTGAATCTCTTTTCCTTTCTTTCCTCTATCTGTAGTCACATTAGTTCCATCTGCGACTAACCTTGTTTCAAGCTTTGAAGGGTTGATGTGCGATGGAGGTAGTTCTCGAGAGACCTATTAGCACGTTAAATAAGAGGGGATAAGGGTGGTTAAGGCGAATGAGGCTCAGAACAAGAAGTTAGAAATGTTACTGTAGGAAAGCCTAGTTTATCTTTCTATCCAGTCGGTGCCCTTTTTGATTATGGTACATCGCATTCTTTTTATTTCTGCTTCGATAGTTGAGTCTGTGCACCTTAGTACTAGCGTAGTAGAGGATCCCATTTTTTTTCTCTCAAATCCTGGTGGGGAATCAACTCATTTATTTATGACTTGTTTGGATTTGAGAATGTCTATGCTAAGCATTGCTTATGTTTTCGGGCTACGGGTCGATTCTAGAGATGGAATGGTTATCTAGTACTGGTGCCATTCTTGACTATGAAAAGAGGGTAGTTAGACTCTTGACTTGCCATGGTAATACCCTCGAAGTCTAGTGTAACCCTGAGGATTCTGCCACGCTTAGTTACCTAGAATCTCTTGATACATTTGTTGATCTCGGGTAGTGTTCGCCACTAAGGTGGATGGTTCATTTCGCTTAGGCATGAGTTATAGGAAATTACCTTAGTAAGTACATTTGGCAACATGGCTGACATCTGGTTATTTGCAAGAGATAATTCTTCTGCGTAGAATATCCTATAGTGAGTAAACGAGATCCAGGATTCACTAGTGAATTTTGGAGAGCTTGCATGAAACCATGAGTACACAGTTGTGTTTGAGCCGAGTATACTAGAAGGAGGATAAGGGAAAGTGGGACGAGAGGCAACAGTGAAATGAGTTCCAACTCATATTTTGGAAACAAGAATTAAGAAGCTACGAAATTACGAAGTTAAAGGCGGACAAAGCACAATGAAGTTAAGCTCAAGGAAATGCGACTTAGAAGATTGAAGACTAGATATGTGCATCATATCTCTTTTTAAGAGTATATCCTTGATCCCTCTTTTCCTGTAGAGCTTACTTGCATGCTATCTTTTATGTATATCCTCTCGGTCCTATTCTCAATCTTATTTCCGTTGCAAACCCCATAAGGAGTATGACTCATCTGGTTGTGATATATGTTGGGGTTGTAGGGTGTCCGTTGGGTTTCTAGAATCATATATATTGGTTTTGGGTTAGTGTTTAGGGGAGTTTTTTTTCCAGCATATATGTGAGGAAGATTTCCAGTTTAGACATTGCCTAATGGGTACAAAGTTTTTCTTTACTTGCTTCTATCATTCGGCTATACCTTTAGGTAGGAACTAATGGATGTAAACATGTGTTTGAGACATGTTATGGTTGATGGTTGCAAGTGGTTGCTAGTTGTTGCTCGTGGATGCATAAACACACATTAGGCACTAGATCGGCTCAGTCACATCTCATATTGCATATGCATGGATGTTTATACTTGTACATGGATGAAATTGAATATGATTTCATGTGGATGTTGCATATGGATGGATGTTTGTGCACTCATATAGTGTTTATTTGACTAGGTCTATTTGCATATATGTTGGATTCATGACACTAGACATATTTTGCATTAGGAAAATGAATCAGGCCTGATCATTTGCATTAGATAAGGAACATATACACACACTTTCTGCATATGATCATACAGCATTAGAAATCTCTTAAGGACAATGGATTCCTATGATTAATAATTGAATAGATGGATGATTGGATGGTAGGACACATTCTTTTTAACTTGAAGATTTCGGGGACGAAATCCTTTAAGGAGGGGAGAATGTAACAACCCGAATTTTAATAACATGTTGAAACTGGAAATCAGGGTATAATTAAATTTAAAAATAAGAATCAAGGGAAACCGGTTGTGCCATTGCGTTCATCTCGAAATTCTGCATGGAAACGAGTCCGAGTTTTCAAAAAACGGATCCCGTATGAGGGAGATATGACCCTCCAAAGTTTCAGGAATTTTCAGAAACCAAAACAGCTCGAAATTCGAATTCAAACCCAGAAGCGGGCTGGGCGGGAAATATCCCGCCCAGGACCAAGGTCGACTGGGTAGTCGACCTTCCCCTGACCAGGTCGACAGGGTAGTCGACCTAGGGGTCGACCTGCCCCGAATTTCCAGATCCAAAGCTAAGTTCATTTCTGCGTATCTAGACCGATTTCTGGACCAAATTCGTGACTCTAAACCTATATAAACAGCCCCTAGCCTCATTCTCTCTACACCATTTCATTCTGTCCCTATGCTACCTCTGTGAAAATCAAAACGATAATATTTAAATTAAAAGAGACTACTTCTTCTTCGTCAAGACAACATCTAGGAATTGCAAATTGGGGGTTTTCAACTAGAACAAGACTAAAAAAATAGAGATTCAACAACTGCAATAACCGTTTCCAGAATCAAATCTCTGGACTTTAATTCTCGATCCACGCTCTGTATGGTCTAGTTACTTTGTGATTGAAACTTGTTAAATTTAATATGGACATGGAATAAAATGAAATTGGACCTAAGCTTGATTATCTATTTGGATCTATTCTTGTCTCTTTTTGAATCTATGATTTTGGGTTATTTCTTATCGATGGAATCATGCCTATTCATGATGTTGGACCTAGTTTATTATTCAAACACT